>OX371225.1:95026533-95626533 GCA_947310385.1 Nephrotoma appendiculata
TAATATTGTAAATTAAATTTAAAACAAAATTATAGTTAAATCATATTTTAAATTTTACCGGAAATGACGCGTTTTGATAACAAAAAACTTTATTTCACCAAAATTCGGCATCTATACAGCACAGGCGGATTAACTTTTCGAAATAAAACTTCATACTAAACGCTTTTTTCATAAATTGGGAGACCCATGGGAAATGTAATGTTGATCTGTATACTAGAAGTGGCAGCTTCCGGGGAAGCTGAAAATTCTGAAAGCTTTCTGAAATTTACCCAGGAATAGTGATTTTTTGATTATGCAAGGTCCATTTTTCATCGGCAAAGTGGTCGGTTTAGGAAACTAATGAATTGAATTTCTTGTGACCTGAGATTAAGGTTAAGAGTTGGCACCGTAGATGCTGTTAATGGGAAAGAATCATCAGGGCATTTCATTTGTTAAAGGTATTGCAAAGATGAAAGATTAATAAACATTGTATAGTCGATAGTCGATTTTTAACCTTCGTGAATTTTAAAATATTGTATAGTTTTAAGTGTAGTTAAAATTATATTCTTTAGTTTTCTAGTTTATGAAATAAAAATTAATAAAATTATAATTAAGCGTTAATAATTGAAATCGACCGGAATTGGAAATAGTTAATTTATTCATTATCATTGTACATCCTGAGTAAAGTTAGAATTATTTAGATACAACAAAAAACTGTTTCCCGCACCCTCTTTACTATTTATGATAGAGTTGCAACCACAAGCAACCTACTTTTTTGTGAAGATCATTTTCCTGTTTCGCCCAGTTATCATTGACAGCCTTTTATTCAAGTCGGTCTTTTGTATCATATCTTTGCATATAATCTGTGTCGGTCTTCTTTTAGTCTCGGACATTAGTCCGAATTGATATTTTATCCGTTTCGGATTTTTGTCTATGACGCATTTTATTCGACTTTTTATCACTGTCAGTCTTTCGTATTAGCCAGTCTTTTCTCTGCGTCCCCTTTTGTTTGCCGGCCTTTTTATTTGTATTGGAAGTTATTAATTAAATTACTCAATGCAACTAAGAAAATAAATTTTTATTTTTTTAAATTCATTAAATTTTATGAAATTATTTTACGAAATCAGAGACAAAGAACTGCCGCCTGCAGGTTATGGAACGACATGTATACATAAATAAAAACTAAAAAGTTCAGTCTAGTTAACAACCAAATTAATGTTTTCCTACCGTTAAACCAAAATGTACTTTAACATAATGATTCTATTATGAAAGAAATTGAATAACCATGCACCACATAAAAATTATAACTGAGGTGAAGTTGAATAAAAATGAAAAATTTAGACAACAAGCGAAAAGAACTTCAATAATCGCAATTATAAAAACGAAAATATGTAAATATAAAACTACTACATTCTTCTTGTATTACCTTTCAAAATCTTTATTCAAAATATAATTTTATAATGGAATAGTAATTATAATTTAAGGTTTTGAGATACGTCCGGCAAAAGCAATATTACATCCTTCAGAACGGCGCATTAAAACATAGAAAAATGGATGGTTGGCTGCAAAATTTTTTGGCTGTGGTATAAACATTGCGCTCATTAGCATGACTGTAACAGCTAAAAATAATAATTTGAATTGATTTACTACAAGATTTTAATTAATTATGTAGGTCTAAGCAATTACTTTCAGAGCAACCGTGCATTTTGTATTTATTTAAAAATGTAAATATTTATTTCTTTGGATTGATATGCGACCCGAAAAAAGCAATTTACTGCCACCAAAGCTACCATAAAACACATTCACATTCCTTTCCAATGTAATTGAAGCATCACGACATTAACAACTGGAACAAAATTTTGATTTTCATTTACAAATTTTTTATATAAACTGTATCTAGTGCAAAAAATAAAAAATTTTAACGCAGACAAAATAAGATGTGTTGAGTTGAGAGATTTTATCATGCTACTCGTACGAAAAAAACTACAAATGAAAATACTTTACAACGCAATGAATGCATAGATTGAAGTACACGGAAGAAGTCAATAATCTCTTTAAATCTATATGAAAAAATGGTAAATTTTATTCAAAAATATTTTTTTTCAACATAATCTTCACCCACGCTAATGCACTTATTTATTACGGATACCAGTTAATTTGTACAATGGAATGATTTTTCCTTTTATTCAAAATACTCTTGTACATCGGACGTTACTACGAGTACACTGTCACTTGAAAATTTTAGCCCCTTTAATTTTATTTTTCAAATTTGTAAAAAATCAAATAACTATTTGAGGCCAGGGGTAAATTCACGTTCCGTGAAAATAAGAAAAGGAAAACTGTTTTTCGTTGGCGTTCTAATAGGATATTTTGATGTTCCATCCGCTTTACTGGTGCGTTGTCATGTAAAGCAATACTTATATTTTATTTGATAACACGCAGGTTTTGTGTGACAGCCTTTTTCTATTTGTACAAAAGCCCCGCGTATTAAGCTTCTTTTATTGTGGTCTTATGCGGTAAGTCAATCATCAAAACTGCATCAGTATCCCGCAACATTGTTGCCATTATCATCAACCCATATTGCGCTAACTTTTAACAGCTTAAGACGATCGTGTAAAATGGTGGTAACACGGCCGACAGATATATTTAATATCATACTTAGTTTTAAAATGGTAATGTGTCTTTCTTCCAATATAAAATTCTCGGTTAAAATGAGCATTTCGTGAATAGACAGTGAGTAGTAGTAACAGTTTCATTGATATAATATTCCGCAGCGACATCTGAATGTTAAATGCAATACCAACGTTATTTAACTATAGCCTTAATTTTTAATAAATAATTATGTTGTCGAGTTGTTTTATTGATAAAAAAAACTCTAATATTAGGGACAAATGCCGTAACTATTATGGCTGAAAATTAGAAATGAACGATATAAATATTTATGACCCGTTAAAAACGCTCAGTCGCAACTTTTTTGCTGATCACTACAACGAACAGAACCCGGGACCCTCGAATAACAGAGCAAGCTTTCTACTTATTAAGCTAATGAGGGCGATAAGGACAGTCGAAGTCTCATTAAACGCAACCCCATCTAACATTTAATAAAAACACTAGTAAACTAATATATGTACTTACTAGATAGTATTACATATTATGATATGCATTTCAAGTTTGATCGCAAACGAAAAACCATATCCGTTTATAATGACTCACAACAAAGTGTTTTGTAGGGTTAATAAGTAGACAAAAAACATAAATTCCGGTTAATTGATAGTATTAAGTGATAATGTATAAATAAACTATAGTTTAAAATGAAAAAACGTTCAAATTTTTACATTTGGCACAAATTGGAAATTTATAATATATGTACTCGTATTTTGGTATCATGCCAAAAATTGGAAAATGAGGAGTTATTGGAAGTTAGTATACAAAAAGTAAAAATTCCGTTAAAATTCTTGAAAGCGCTTTACTTACCAAGAGCTTCATTAATGACAAAATGGCAAAACAAATGCGACTTTTGGAAGACTAACCATCATTTGAGATTTTTAACTTCCACTGCAATATGGCACAGAAACATGTCCAGTAAAATAGTGTGATCTTTTGTCAAAAACAATTATTTCTTGAATTACATAAAAGAATGGACGGTCGACACTGAAATTTTCTTCTGGTAATTCACATCGCATTTCAATGTAGAGTACTGGCAAGTATAAAATGAGAAATACAATTTACATATTAAATTACAGGTGACACATACAGTGTTGAAATGGTACTAGTTAATCGAGTATAGACATATCACAACATGCATTCAAAAGTAAATATATTCTTCAATTTAAAATTTGATCATAAACTTAAACTTTGTCAATATAGTTTAATACCCCAAAACGATAAACTATTGAAACTAATCACAAATATTTGAATAAAAATAAATGAGGTCATATTTTTACCATTGGTGTCATTATATTAGTATTAATATAAAAATGTATTGAGTTCCAATTACAATGCACCTAGAATACTAATTATTTTAATAATTTTGCTAAATGATGTCATAATACTGGCAGTAGATGGCAGTAAAATAAAATAAATGATACGATTTTTTTGTAGACACCATTTTACATGAGGGGTCCAGCGCGGTTAAAAAAGCAGTAAATTCTACAATAATGTAAATTAAAAACTATATACAGGCCATTAGTAAGAATAAATTTATTATATTATTATTAATTATGCTTTCAACATTTCGTTAAACCTCAAAAATCTCAAGAAGTTTATACGAACATTGATCTATCAAGCAGTACTGTCTAATGCTCTAGGTGCATTGGTATTTACAACCTAAAAAAAATAATTTTATTTGAATTTAACACTACTATATAGGTGAAAAATCTGGAAGAACTATAACATTCAGTTAAAAAAATAAAAAGTCTAAAAATATTAATTAATATACATTATAATAGCAAATTAAATTTACACGGTTAAAATTACCTTTGAAATTGATGAAACTTGTATGATTATGATGAATTAATGACGATTTTTTTATCTTAGTTACGATCGATTTAAGATTAACAAAATTTACTACACTACAAAATTTCAATACACACCGAATTTTATATTTCCAATGTATATTTCACGATGTGGATTGATTCATAAAGTTAAATTCTCAAGTTGCTGGTAATTTAACTACCTGGTAATACAACTTGATGAAAATTATTTACATCTACTAATATGTTTTTATGTACACTTTTACACAGAAGTGGTAGTGTAAAATAAATTTTCCTTTATAACGTTTCGTACGAAATTTTCTTAGGAAATTTTATGGATAATCTACAAAAAATGGTTCATTGCATGCAAAATAAACAGAAAAATAAAGCGTTTACCTATTATTTTAATCAGTGGATAGTACAATATTTAATATATAATTTTCCACCTACAAAATTCTTTTTATTTTTCATAATAAAAGAAAATTGTTTGTGCTTATATTTATGTCAAAAATAAATAAAATTAATAAACTACTGATTAATAAACAATCGCTTCTGGTAGTTCCGCTACATGTGCTGTAAATAATATAATTGATTTTTCGGTGTCTTGTATTGTGTATAAAAATGGATGATCAACTTCAAAGTATTCGGCCATATTCAGGAGATGACCTTGAACATGACGGGCTGTATGGAAAAATAAGAATATATTACAACCAAATTTTCTCGCAAATTTATATTTTATAAACAAAATGTAATTTAGTTTTTGAGATTAAAGTCCAAAAAGAATTTCTTAATTTTTTGCGAAAAAAGTACAAACATAGAGAGGATTAGCGCCATTATAATTTAGATTCCAAAAACAAAATTCGTTCTTAACTAACAACAACAAAAATTCTGTTAATTTTTCAGACGCGTAACCTGTCAATTTTCAAGACCGTATTAGTATATTCAAAAAACAAAAACAGCCAAATAAGCTCTCTAAAAAAATATATTGATTTATATACTCACGTGCCACAGGCTTTAGGTAATAAAGAATTAAATTCAAAAACCTCACACACAAAAAAAAACTCAAAAGCCTTAATTTAAAATTCAAAAACGTGCGTGTATTTTCTAAATTTTACATATCATATTTTGTAAAAACATACTGGTTGGTATTTGAATATTACAAAATTGGAGTATTAATTGATTTTACCATACCCAACATTACTATGTATTTCTGACTATGTCCCATTAGTATACAACATAAAAATGGATGGTCAATCAGAAAATCAATCGGAGGCGTATGGTTTAGAACCGAAAATCTTATCACATGCTTACCTATATGGGTGAGTGAGTTACAGAAAATATTCGTTATTTTGATAGACATTTAATTCATTTATTAGAAGCTAAGTAAGCGCGCGCGTCTTTATATGTGAGTATGAGGAATGATAATATTATTATTAGCTTAACTTAGAAATAGAACATAGCGTTCTAATGGAAACGAATCCCATCCATTATTTATCATCATCTCTACCAGTTTACCTTTTAAAACCAAAATCTATATGAAGAACTCGGATTATATAGTAAATAGTCCAGTAAAAATTGGTCTTTAGAATTTTGGTAAACCTATTCTTTAACCACCTTTAGGAAATAGAAATTAACCGCAGTCTCTGTTCAGACCTGTTTGAGAAGGGGTAAGATGGTAAAAATTTCGAATAACTGAAAATTTGATAGACTTTTCAAAAATATTTAAGGATGGATGAGAATTCTATCGTATTAATGCTGCTCGTCGACTATTGCAGACACCCGTTGATCCGGATCAGTTCAAATTTTATATGGAAATCTGATTTAAATTTTGTTACAGATCACAAATTACGAGTCGTTCATTCGTCCAGCTTTATTTAGTTGGATTGTAGTTTTTGAACACCGTTTAATTTAGAAATGTGTTGGTCATCATTAAATTAATTTAAAGTTAATCGTCATTTAGAATTGGAGCTCTTTAATCTCTATTAGGATTATAGAAAAGTCTATGAGGTAATGGAAATTTTTGTTAAGATAATAATTTTAAGAGTATATTCAACATGCATGTAGAGCATGTAGACATGCATGTAGTCCAAGGAACGATTATTAAGAAAAATCGTTACTGTTAAGCCGTTATAACGGCCGTTTTGTTAATAAATATTAAAAAACGTGAACTATTCAGATCTTTACATGAATTGTTAACAAAAACTTGTTTTTACGATAAAGAAAATTTAATCTTTACTACAATAGCGAAAAAATCGTGTATAAAATAACGTAAGGCACTATTTTATATTTAAACTGTTATACCTACCGACTTAAAGATTAACCGTCCGTTATGCGCATAGGACTCGCCAGACCTTTTTCGCTTTTGAAATACATATATTTAATTTCTAATTAGGCTAGCGGCTTGAATTTTCGTGTATCTTCCTAAAATTTTATTAGTTACCGATCAAACTGGATGAAAAAATGTATGCGAACTACTAATACATACAAATCTGTTTGCTTTCATTTTAATTTTCATACACCAAACGAAATACTAACGAATCCCACTTTATACAACATATTTTACGCATCAAATTCGAATAATTGTTTGCTTTGCGACAACGTGATGGTGGTAACTTAGATATCAAAATTTATGAACCATTGGCACCGGCTTTAGCCAATGAAATAGAACATGAAAAAGCTGCTGAAGAGGGCGAAGATATAGATCCATTCGCTGACGATAATGATTTAGATTATGTGGCAAACGAAGAGGAAGCATCTAATATTGAGGACGAAATGGTCATCGAACCAAATGAAATATTTACCAGTGATGATGACGAAGAGGAAAGGCGGTCTGAAACTCTACAACAAAATGCTACTGAAGATTGTTTCTAAGGTAAAGGTGGTACAAAATAGATTAAAAATAAACAAAATGCTGGTATTCGTATTATACACAATGACGTTATGCGTTTTCGAACTGGGCTCAAGAAAAAATTCTATTACAATTGAGGTATTCAAGAAATTTCCCTTTGATGATGATTGATTCGGTATATTCCATTGGAATCAAAAAGTACTGAAAAGGGTGATCTGCAATAAACTGTTGCGTGCCACATGTCATATTTGGTTCGCCTTATGATGCCTATAAAAAATTGAAAGTGAAATTTTATTTGAAGAATTTTAATTTGTAATTCGTATAGGTTTGTCAAATATCCGTTATCTGAAAATTAACTTAACCACAGAAATGTACATACTAAATTACACTCTAGCAAAATCACGTTGACGTTAGTATTTCTAATCCCGTATCATTTTTCTGAACTACTCTCCGTTATTATACAGAACAACGATATTACAAGAAAACCATACAACTTTTATGATGGATTTTTTTGATTATACATACATTCCTATTAAATCTAAATTATTTTATTTAAAAAAAATTAAATTTTTTACTTTTAAATTGAACAAATTTGAAAATAGCTATCGCAAACTCTACTCGATTGTTTTCAAAAAACGTAACTAGTATAAGATTTACAAACAAGTATCGTGGAAACTTTCCAAGCAAAAAAACATTTTTTTTAATCAAAATATCCACTTTTATCATCACGTCTTTAACGTTAAACTATTTATAAACTAAGCGTCAAGCTGACACACGAAACTTTGTTAAGGTGATTCGACGAAAAGTTTTAACGTAAATTTTTGAAACTAAACTTTCCCTATATAGTGTAGAATCAAATATCAAACAGCATATGAATAATTATACAACCAAAACAATTTTTAATAATTTTTTATTACGCAATTAATTTTTTTTACAATTTTAACTTACACAAATAGTTAGTATTAAAATTTATTTATATGTCCAGAAAACAATGATATATTCGAATCACGGTCCCTTAAACAGTAGTAAAATGAATGATCGACTATAAAGTCTGGTGGCAGACAACATAGCATAATACCAACACCTAAATAAAATATAAATGTTAATTAATTTTAAATTTACAAATATCAATATTGGCATTTAATGTTCATTAAGAAAGTAACAGCGGAACCACAAATGGAAATAGACAATCTTTATACGAAATTTATTTTCCATCCCTATGTTCAACACAGTAATTCTGATTAAACCAAATGTCAAATTGTAAAATATGGCAATATCGTGGCAAAATATGCACTATCTTCTAATATTTTATTTAAGCATTCACAACAACAAACATTTATAAATTGGACAATATGTATAATTTCTTTGTTTTTATGCAAAACGTAGCACTGGCCACCATAAATGTATGTATTTTTTACCACAATGAGAATAAATATTGGCACCAACCATATCAACGAATAAACAATTCAGAGAAACCCTAAGACACCAAAATACTATAGAACCTTCACCATACAATAAGGCAATTATTTTCTTGGACTTGACCGATTTGCGATTGGACACGACGTGGAAAACACACCATTACAATTCTTATATAAGCCGTAAACACGGCCATCATTTTTACCGAACGACGGCAGGTAGTTTGGTTTTTGGATCAAAATGGACGCTTTTAGCTCCGCCAGGAGATTGTAAATTAATTTTGCAAAATACCGGCTCATATCAGTTTTCCAAAACATAAGCGGAAATGACAATTTTTGTTGACAATTGTTTTCAACAAAAATTCGGCCCCTGTTTATACGGATTGATTGATCGGAATGAAATTTCTTAATTAAACTTTTTCCTAAAATTGGAAGATCTCGGCGAATTTTGGCTGACATCAGCCTACCGGAAGTGGCACCTTTCATATGAGCTTTTTATTTTATTTTAATATTTTGAAAAGTATATAACATTTACGAAAAAATGATTAAAAAGAATAATTATTTTTGAATATACAAGACAATTTTACCAACATTCGTGGTAAAAGAAAGTCGGGTGTGGCCACAGTATATCCATCCCTCTATTCGGATTGAAACTGATTGTTGCGATGAAAGGTGGAAGTGCATTAGAATTGGGTAGGGTCGGTCCGCAAGTTCCCTTTCATCAAATTTCGAACTTCTGAAAGTTTAGCAGTTTTTAGTTCCCATTTTTTCCCATTTAGTTCCCAATTTTCACCCTTTTAAAAATAGCCATTGAACGAAGAAGAACAACTTAATGTGGTATCCATTTCATTTTTATATCAGTGCATCCTTTCAATAAAAGTATTTTATCATCACCCGAACTTCGATTTTCTAAAAAGAAATGTTTCTATTGAGTCTGAAGGGTGAAGATGTCCGATCAATTTCAAGATTTTAGAACATAACCTTATAAAGGCTTAATTTATAAATATTATGTCATAAATAAAATTGGATTAAATACGTATTTTTGTTTGTAGACTCAAAGTTTTCCGAACAACTCTCATAAATCCTAACCATGGGATAGACGTAAAAACCCAAACGAGAATGAGTTAAAAATTTGAGCGCAATTTTGTTTAACGGTTGCACATGACACAATTTTTAAAAGTATAACCTATACTAGGGTTATACTTTTAAAAATTGTGTCATGTGCAACCGTCTACGCCATGTCATGAGTAAACTAATGCTTCCAGTTTAAATTAACCCACTCGATTTTAACATAAATAGTAAATTCAAAATATTCATCAAAATTATGTAAACGTTTTACGGAGATTAAATTTTGACTTGGGAGTTATTAGCGGAAATTGAAGAACCAGCATAATTAAAATATTAATTTAAACTGTGGTTTATAGAGTTCCTAAAAGTTCTAAAAATCATGATGAACATGTTCGAACTAGAGACATTATTTTGCAGGACGAGTACCTTAAATATACGAGTATGAGTATCTATATGGTTTATAACATTACGCCGAATAATTGGTTGAATATGCGTTATTTGATATACAAAGAGTTCACATTGCACCAAATTATATGGGCACCCGGCAAACTTAATCATTTTTTCAATCCACGTACCGCAATGTTAAGATGTTAAGTAAATGACATTTAATTTAAAATTCGACGGCCTTATAGTTCACCATATTTCGATGTTGCTCTTTCATTCACTTCTCACAACTTTTCATCAAAATTATTTTAAGTACATTACTGTTAATTGCCTATGAATAAAATGAAAGCATTACAGCATTTGTCCAAGGTAGAAAACCCTGCTATATTTAAATATGTGATAATGAACTTCAAATTATTATTCGATTGTATGATTAACTTTTCACTAACAACTTCTATTCTATTTTAGATGTATGATGTCTCGTCTTAACGTAGGTATAATTATTGCGATTGGATATCCCACGTTAACATATGTTTGTAAAATGCTACTTCCAAGCAACATTTTGCTTTTTTGTTGAATGAGTAGAAAAGTGACATTTCCACCCTTTCTCGAATTATGCATTATATGCTTCGTTTTCAGTATCCCCAATAAAATTGCTTAAGCACAAATAAAGAACAAAGTATAGACAATAATGATCAATTTCATTTCGACGCTTAGTATTCTCCTAACAAAATTGATTACCAGATTTTTTTTGTTTGAACTCAAATCACAATGCTTATAACTTGATTTAGCCATTATTGTAGTAATAATTAAGTACATTCGAGTATATCCCGCAAGTTTGGCCTTTTCACCACTGTTGATTGTTGCATTATATGCATTACATTTTTGAACTCGGTTAGAAATTGCCCTCTTACTCTCCTCTTACTTCATTTTTATTTTTATTCATTAAAGTTTCTATAAAATGTTGACAATAATAGACAAAATAGCATAATATAAAAGCGAAAAAAAGAAGATTCACATTGAAGCGGCACCAGTAATAGAAAAAAGTACCAAAATTATAATTAGGCAAAGAAAATGTTTGTGTGATACTTACAGCCGCTATATTGACCTAAATAATTTTATTTTTCTACGTTAAACATTTATATTTTGTTTTAAATTTAGATACGTCAGGAAAAAAGGTAAGTTAAATGATATCTTAAACTATCTATGTTAAAATAAATGATCGGTAACAAAGTTTTGTGATGGAGGTAGCAGACAATACAATTTTTCAAATAAATAAATAAAAAATCACGTAGACGTTATTTTATTGGCATGATATTTTGTTGTGCTTGTGACAAATTTTTGATCGAAATATTATGGAAAAAACAAAACCAGAAGCTGAAACGAGTTGTTATTGAAAGCTGGACACAATATCATACATATATGTAATTTAAACATGTACTAGATGACTAGCAAGCTACGACTTTGTAAAAGCGGATAAGTTTGATGCTGATAATTCAACGATAATTAACTATGACATTTAATTACATAATATGTGGCATCACAAAAAATGGCAAATAAAAAATCACAATAAAAATTCGAAAAAATCGCTAAAACGATTCAAACTTCTGAAAACTAGTCGTTTTGGTTCTAATAAATAAAACTTTGGTTAAAAGTTCTTATCGAACAGTACAATGAAATTTCCATGTTATACAAAATTATTGGTCTTGTTTGTCAGTTTACCTAAAATACCGTCCCAGCGCATAGAAAAAAAACATATAAATAGAAATAAAGATGCATATAAAATCTTTACGCATTTTTACATAGTAAAACTTAGGGTTACGATACAACTTGATCAAATACAATATAACAATTATACTCTAAACGAAAAAACTAAAACTTTATGTAAAGTTAAAGAAACACCAAACATTTATTCGAAGAGTTGGAACATCTAAGTCTATTATTTATGTCATAAAATGAGTTTGAATGTTAGGGTTACAATAAAAACAGTTATTTCAAAAGTTTGTACATGCAGCTTTACTCTGTTTATAATACATACTTTTCTTTATACCTAGAGCCGATTCGTGATCCTTATCATATTATACAGCTAGAGCTATCAAAATCATACTAGAGATTAACGTCATCAAATAAAATGGTGCACACGTTGGTAACAATAAATAGTGTCAGTTTTGAGGGCGAACAATTTTGTAAGGACTATACTAAATGTAATACTCACGATTACATTTTCCTACAGGGCCCTACATAGTAAAAATAACTTCATCGAATGCCTAGAGTTCGGTAGTCTACGAATTAAGCAAATTTTCAATATAGTAAATAATTATTTTCTGTTATGCATGTCATGAAGCCGACATAATAATCTAATCATCTATTGATAAAAAATATATGTATAAGTATATATATAAAATGATTAAATTTACATAAAATAAGTTGTTAAACAAAACAATGTTGAATTAAGTTAGAACCTATAGAAAAGAGTTAGAAATATAAAGCCAATCAAAACAATGGTTTAAATAAATCAATTTATTATGCTTATTATTTAATTTCTTTCAAATTTAAATTACATAAATATAAGATGCTAGATAACTTTTAAAATTTATTAATGCGGCCCGAAAATAAAGAAACATTGACATCTTGATCTCTTAAATAATAGAAAAACGAATGATCAACAATAAAATTTTGTGGTGGAGGTGGTAGACGACACAATCTAATTTGCATTCCTAAATGAAATATAGAAATATTAAAAATACTCAATTAAGTAAACAATATTGACATTTAATGTTAATTTTAATGCAATCAAGAATTATGAAATTACTATACGAAATTTTATAAAATGATCTTATTTGTCTTGATTTACAAACAACAATATTGGGGTAGATACTCGATCGGCTAGCAAGCAAGCAATTTTCTAGCCAAAATCCTGGCTCTCAATCAATTTTACCAAGAAAATTTGAATTTCAAATTATATTATTTATCAAATTTTTGTTTATTTTTGAAATTGCACAGTAAAACCACAGAAAAATTTGCTGTTAATTTCTAAGGGGTATATCCTCCATCCGGTTGCAATTTAAATATTTGCGATCAGAAATATGGTAACTAGATTTATTTTGCCATGCCAATTGATACATGTTTTTAAAATTTAAATTTGTTTTGCGATTGTAAAGTAGAAATACACGAAAAGACTGCTACGCATTTTCCGAGGTCGCAGTCTTTTTATGTATTTCTACTTTAAAATCGCAAAACAAATTTAAATTTAAAAAATATGTGACAATTGGCATGGCAAAATAAATCTAGTATGCATATTTCTGATCGCAAATATTTAATTTGCAACCGGATGGAGGATATACCCCTAAAAGCCTCAAAAATTACTGTGCAATCGCAAAAAAAAAAACAAAAAATGTTTGGAAAACATAATTTGATAATCAAATTTCCTTGGTAAAATTGATTGAGTAGCCAGGATTTTGGCTAGAAATTTGCTTGCTTCCTAGCCGAACGAGTATGTACCCCATTATCAACACTAAAATAGTTATCTGATATAAAATTAATAAAATCAATATTACTACCTATAGCAGTGATACATATTTTTAAATTTGAAAAGGTGTGCTTAAATTTTCTTGCAAAATCTAATTGATGTAATTATATCATACGAAGAACATACAAAATTTATGATATTAATTTGTTAGTTAATAGCCACTTATTTGAACGCGATATGTCAAAGTACAGATAAAAACAGAGACATCACGAAAACTAAATTATCATACACTTAACCAAAAATAGTTTAAACGAACTTATTTAATTATTTTAATAAACAATTTTTAAATATAAATTACGTAAATTGCTTGGTTTATATTATTTTTAAATCTTATTTATCCGTCCAGAAAACAAAGATACGTTCGTACCACGATCCCTTAAACAATAATAAAATGAATGATCGGCAACAAAATCTTGCGGTGGAGGTGGTAGGCAATATCCCATAAGTATTATTCCTAAATAAAATATAAATTTTGTTAATTGATTAGTTTTCCGATTTACTGATAAAATAAGAATATTGTGAATTAATCTTAATTTTAGTGCGAACAGAACAGCTAGCTAACCAAGAATAAAAACATTTACGAAAATCTTTCTTATGAAATTTACAATTCAATTCTAGCTCGATCTCCACACCGCTCGTAAAACATGTTATAAAATTTTCTATTTTGGGCTTTGTTTTTAAAACTGCTTAGTTGATTTGAAATAAACTGAATTTTTCCATCACCGTAGAATAGTGCTAATTCGACAACAATAATAGAAATGGTATCAAAGTCTGGGGTTAATAGGTCCATAAATACTAGCATATATATTCAGGTAACGAGGTTACATAAAATAATAAAAATTAGGTGTTTTACTTTGGTAAAATTAAGCGGGTTTTACTTTAATATCTCAAAGCAACAGCTTTTGGCTTTAGTTTTTCGATGTATTTTAATTTTTCTTTGTTGATCATAAAACTTTTATATGTCAAATTTTGATCGTGTGATAATTGATCATTATGTAGTTTTAAATATACGTAGTTTTATACATTAAAAATTTTTTTCAAAAAAATCAAAACAAAACTAAAAAAATGACCGCCCTGCGGTGAACATCAAACTATAAAATGGTTTTAATTTCTTCGGTTTTATAAAGTGGAATTGTTGTTGTAAGCTAAGCGGGCTTTGCCAAAGCAAAACAGCTATTGTCACTAGTTTTTCCTCGGTAACTTAGTATCTCTTATAAAATAATGTGATTGGGCAAGTTTTCAAATAATGTTTAATGAATTATTTCGGAATTTGTACAGAGCCCAGCAGCTTTCCGTAAAAGATTTTCAAATAATAGTCTTTTTATCGAGTAAATTATAATTACTTTTATAAAAATTCGCAAATCGCAATGCAAATGCAACTATTACAGAATGCTATAAATAACATATATCATTTCAATAAAATAGATTTTCTGTGACATGTTGTACACCAAATTTGTAATACAATTGAAAGACGACGTAATCTGCACTCCATTTCCATCACGAGAATATTTGGGGTTCCAATAATTGAACAAATTAGGGGAACGAGATAGTGTTCAGAATTATTCTACAAAGTTGCGATCGCAATTATAAAAAATAAAAAAAGAGGTAATTGATAGTTGCCAAATTCATTTTTGAAAAACAGGCAAAAACTTTGATAATATCGAAAAGTAGTGTTCTAACTACCGCTCAGGAAATATCGTACAGTTAAAATACCTATCCGAGAAGTTTACTTCAAACTCCAAAACGTATAATTACTAAAAATCTTTCTAGGACTAATTTTACATATTTACAACAAACTGTTCGCTCATTTAATTTAATCAGTTATCAAAGTATATGGCGACGTTTATATAGGTCAAATTCAAATGCGGAGTATAAAATCCACTGTATTTTGCGAATCCAAGAAGCATTTTTTACAAAGTGACCACGATTAAAGAAGATAACTGATAAAGGACTAACGGAAAAAGAGTATAATTGAAAAAAATAAAAAGAGCATAATTGAAAATGGACAAAACATATCTGAAGGTGAAATAGGAGCCTTCCAACACACCATCTTGTATTAAAGAAACTTGAATATCTGCCGAAATGACTATTTTTATTTTCAAGTACTAATTTCATTAAAAAGCTGATAACATTCTCGTTAAAATAAGGTATAATAATTATGACCATGTATTTAGTTAAAAAGTATTTCAAATTTAGACAAACCTTTTAGAATTTTATTTTTGTTTAAGAAACATTTTTGTTTCTGTATCATTTAACTCTTAACAATTACCTACGTCAGTAAATATTTTTTAATGGAAACATAGTTTAGACTCTTAACTTTCAGAAACTATTTGTCATATTTGCTAAATTATGTTATCTAAAAAAATAAAACTTCAAAATAAAAATGTTGTGTCTTACCTCCCAAAAGTGACCCCTCTACATTGTGACCACCTCTATACATTGACCACTTTTTAATAGTACAGAATTGTTTGTATATCAAACGAACGTAAAATTTATTCTCTATATTGACCACCTCTCTATTCTGTTTTGTGACCAACATTTACAGAACAAAATGATCTGAATACAGTAATTTTTACTCTGTATAGCTGTATTTTGTTGAGAATTTACAACAACAATTGCATTTGATAATTCCCAGTAGAATAAACTAATTCCAAATTTTTTTTGGAATTATTTAATTCTAATTCCAAAAGTTACTTATCGTATTTGCCACCAGAAAACATTCTTTTGTTTTTTATTGTTTTTAAGTTGGTGTTGTAAATTTAATGACATTTATGACAAGCGACATTTGTATTCGTATTGTGGTCGATATTTTCTTAAAATTTATATATTATATTTTGTGTTATAATTAAGAATAGGAAAATACAAAATACTACCAACAGAAAAAACATTTTTTGCTGTTTTGTTGAGAATTAAATAATTCCAAAATAATTCGAAATAATTAATTCTCAACAAAATACAGCTAATGTGACCAAAATTTTTCACGAGGTTATATTGCTCAAGATGTTTTAATGCTGGTTGTGTCCGGTTTTTTTAAAGCTATGCCAAATAAAAGTTACGTTTTTAAATCGGAATCGTGTAAAGCTGGTAAAATGGTAGAGGGTAGTTTAACCATACTTTTATGCATAAGTGAGACGGGAGAAAAACTTAAGCCGGTTGTTATAGGTAGAGCCAAACGACCTCATCATTAAGAAAATTGAAAAATTTACCGGTAATATGGAGCATGGAGGTATGTTCACCATAAATTTATTTTGTGAGTTTTTAATTTTCATTGACCCTTTTTAATCGGCATTTACAATACTAAGGCATGAATGCCAGGAGCTATTTTAGAAGAATGGTTGAACATAGTCAAAATAAAAATGAAGCTCCTCGAGTGGATAATATGCAAATGTAACTTTAAAGTTTCTGCCTCCTCATACAACCTCTATTATTCAGTTTTAGATCAGGGAATCTTCAACAGTTTCGAACATTACTATATAGATCTTACTTGTTCAAATCAATTGTGGCCGAATCGATTATCGCAGTTGTCTCAGAATTCACAAAAAAACGATCTAGATGCAATTCAGAAAATAGGTTTAGCTTGGGATCGAGTTAAAGTCAAACGGTTGTCAATTGTTTTAAGAAGGCCGGGTTTGAGTTTAATTTAGACAGACAGAATGATTCCAATCATTCAGATCTCGAAATAATAATACAGGACGAACCATCTACTTTACAACCTTACAACAATGAAGCCTATTTGTCGATTGACGATAATTTATGCGTGTACGAGGATTCACAACAAGACGTAATTTTCCAGTCGGTTATAGATGAATTAAATATCTCGACTCAAATAAAGCTGATTGGCTGCTCGTCTGAGAGCGATGAAGATGATTTACTTTGTTTGAATCCGTGTCGAATGCCTGAACAATTTCTCAACACTTTTTAGCTACGAAGCCAAAAATTTAAATGACATCTCATAATTGTTCTTATGTACAACATCTTGTGTATTTTTATTATACATCTTGTGTGTATTTTCTGTGATTCCAGAAATTAATTTTGATTTATGTACCATTTTCGTATAGAACATGAACGTACTCGTAGCTGGTGCATATGTATTTAGAAAAATTAACATAAATTGAGTAATATTTACATATACATATATTATGTTCATGTGTAATTTTATTCCTGTTAAAAATTTTTTTTTTTTAAAGTGACCACCTCTAAAAAGTGACCAGATTTTCTAAGTCTATTGAGTGGTCACTTTAGAGATGTAAGACTGTATTTGCTTTATTAGACACAAGTATGTTGGTACAAATATGAACTTAAATTAAATAATATTATTTACAAATATTTACTGTTCATAAACGAATTGTGAACATTTACAAAAATGTTTCTGTCTCGTTTTATTTCGTTACAAGCTTCACATATTCTAATAATTAAAGTGTCTTTATCTGGAATAGATGAAGAACAAACTTTAGTTTTTAAATAGCCCCAGCGGAAAAAATCTAATGGATTTAGATCCGGTGATCTTGGCGGCCACTGTATAGGTCCTCCGCGACCACTGTCTTGGAAACAAAGTATTTAAGTGCGATCGTACACTTCTTGCAAAACGTGATGGTGATCATGGAACAATGGAACTTCTTCCAAAAGTTCTTCAAAATGGTTTTTTTAATTTATATATTTTGGTAGATGGTCCTACGAAAGTATGATCGGTCCTAGTAATTCAGCTCCAAAAATACCACACCATACATTTATTGTGAATTTATATTGGTAATGGTTTAAAATTTTTAAATAGAGATTGCTTGATGAACGGGAATGTGAGTAGTGTAAATTTATGCATCCGTCCCGAGTAAAAGCAGCTTCGTCAGCGAAAATTATCTTCTTCTGGAACCAAAAGTCTTGGATTTGCTGGCAATTACCCATTCACAAAAAAAAATTCTTAATATTTTATCATTTTCCAAAATGGCTTGTACAGTTTGATGGTGCCAAAATGGCTTGTACAGGATGAAGAGTTTCTTTTTTAATTTGCCTGTGCGCTATAGATTTTAAAATTCTACAATTCCATAATTGCAATTTTTTGAACGCTAATCGTTGGATTATAATAAACTTCATGCAGCACTCTTTCAGTATTATATTGTGATGTTAATGTACGTCCAAATAGGTCTCTCCAATTATTTGTAAGAGCTGTTTTCCCGCAAAATACTATCTGCATTAACAAAAGTGTTAACTGATGGCAATCTACCATTAGGGTATCGATCTCGATATATCTGTTGAGCAATCGTCCGAGCTCCATAAGCCTCGTATAAAACGCATACCATATACACATATTCACTAGAGCTATAATGATTAATTTTTTAATAAATTTAGATTTTAATTAACTCACGTTTAAATTCACATTGCCTAATGCCCAATTTACATTCAATTATTTTATGAAACAAAACCAATTTGTTAACAGTTAACGCGTTGATCATTTTGATAATTTACTGTAAATATTTGTAAATAATTTTGTTTAATTCAAGTTCATATTTGTAATTTTACCAACATACTTGTGTCTAATAAAGGAAATAAAAAAATTTTATTGTGAATTTTTAATGTTTTTAGATAACATAATATAGCAAATATGACAAATAATTAGCTTTTCTTAAAGCTTAGAGTCTGAATTATGTTTCCATCAAAAAATATTTACTGACGTAGAGTAATTGTTAAGAGCTAAATAGTACAGAAACAAAAATGTTTCTTAAAAAAATAGAGTTCTAAAAGTTTTGTTTAAATTGAAAATACTTTTTACCTAAATAGTCATAATTATTATACCTTATTTAAAAGAGAATGTTATCAACTATTTAATGAAATTAGTACTTGAAAATAAAAATGGTTATTTTTCAAGATATTGAGGTTTTTTTTAATACAAGATGCTGTATTGGAATGTTCCTCTTTAAGCGTATAACGAATTAAACGTGCGAAGTGATAGAAGTACCCTCATCATCTTCGGTTTGATTAAGGAATCCAACGGTACCATTCGTGTCAGCTACTTTAGGGGCGCCCTGTATATATGTATAAATTTTTTGAATCAAATCTTTAAACGAATCTGTTTTATAATTTAGAAGTTGAATAGGTAAAATATTCTATCGGATTCAAAGGGAACCAACTAATATTTATTTAAAAAAGCTGCCACGCAGTTCAATTTGTACCAGGAAATGTACAAATATATGTATCGTTAAATTTAAAGAGAAAAATTACAAATTTAAAAAGAATAATTACAAAGTTGATGTCTTTTTGGAATGTGAATCAAAACTTTTAAACTAAGTCAATGTTCGACTATAATCAAATAACAAAAAAAAATTAACTCAAATCGAAATAAAAATAACAATTAATTTTTATGTTTAAAAGTTTTCAGTTTTTACAGACTCAGACAAAAAAATATAATACTAAAAATAGAATTGTATTCATCCCCACCGGATGAACTGTATAGCAACATATCATCGCTATTTTCTTTATTAAAACAAATTTTTATAACAAATTTTTTAGTCAATTCTAATTTAATTCACACTTTAAAAGCAAAAACTGTGAATCGCTTGAATTGTTTCGAAGAAGATTAACAGTAAATATGCCACTTACCTTAATAAAAATATTAAATAATTAAATAAAATTGAAACTAGATGTAACAATAAACTTTACAAAAATATACGTTCCTACACCAAAAAGCAAATACATAAATTAAATCCTACTATACCCCCCGGTAGCAAAAAAAAATCCAAATTACTTAATTTGGGTTTCTGTTATTATTCAGAAGAATTTATTACATATTCTAAAACTCATAACTCATTTTTAACTAATATAGCTTGGTAATAAAATATTATAAATTTAACATTTCGGTTCCGTGACATGGCCACTAAAATAACTTGTGTTAATATCTTTTCCATGTAAGAAATAATAGAATGGCCGATCAACATTAAAATTCTCTTCGATCATTAACATTGAGAATGTAAAAATATTCGCTGAAAAATAAACGTTAATAAAAATTTTAAAAACTTTTTTTTTTTTCAAACATCCTAATTCACATCATAAACCTATTCCGGTGGCGCGAACTAGACATCTATTTAATATATTAAAGACATGTTCCACAATCCAATTTCACACGAAAGACAAAAGGGAAAAACTGAAGCAAAATGAATTAACAGCAACACACAAACATATGTAGAAGCATAAGAAAAGCATAAAAAGTAGCATGAAAGAAATCAAAGTCAGTTGTAAAAATGTATAGAAAATCCTACCTGTAGCAGCAGCAGCCTCAGCTCCTTCTTCATTAACTTCGATAAATGCTTTATGTATAACGTCGGCGATGCAAAGTGGTTCGTCAGAGTCCAAAAGATCGGAGAAATCGGCCCGGCCATCGAAACAAATTTCCATGCCCATCTAAAATTAAATACAAGATGGTCAGCCACTGACAAAATTGTACATGAAAAATAATTACCTTTTTCAAAGTGTCAACCAAACTCAATTCAAATTCAACTTTGAATTTCGGTAATGATACATTAACTTCTTGATTCCACATGTTTTTAGTTAATTCGTTCAAATTCACATCCTTTAATTTTGCCTCTAATTCAGCCAAACCATCTTTCTTATTCGGCAAAATGATAAACATAGAAATGTTTGAATCCTTATAGGTTAATTCCAAACCAGTCGCATCCAAATCATCGAAAACACCATAGTTATATTTCGCCTTGTTGTGCATCATATCAACGTCAATTTTATCCTTGGTATTTAACCAAAATGGTGATGGGACAGTTGATTCCTTTTTGAAAGGATGTGTCCACAATCCTTTGAAGTAAATAGCATTTACCAAAACCATTCGAGTTAAAGAGTCGAACATATCTGGTTTGACCAAATCCTTAATTTTACTGTTAGTTTTCGATTCAACCCAAGCATTAATGGTTGCAGCGGCGGCCTCCGCTTTCGAAAACTCAACATGTTGTGCTTCCGAATAAAAATGTTTGGCCGCAAGTTCATTGAATTCCTTTTTAATAGCATAACCCTCTTTTACGTACACTTTATTGGCGAGTTTAACGCTAGCGTTATTATTTAAACTTTCCATAAAACCTTGGAAATGTTTAGCAACAACTTGGCGATCGTTATTCGAAAGTCGTAATACTTTAGCCATAGCATCTGCGGTGGCATTTTTAGCTCCAATATATGTTAAAGCCAATGCCGTTTGAATGGAAAGTGGTGATAAAATTAAATTCTTATCTTGGTTATCTGCGATCAACGTCTAAATAAAGAGAAATATTAATTTGCAATGTTTAGATCAATTTGATAAGTATATTTAGAAACTTACTTGGTAAATGTCGCTGCTGAAACTGTTAACCATATCTGAAAACTCTGCCATTTTGATAGTTTTGTTGGAATATGATCTGAAAAATATAAAATGAAACTCGTTAAGACCATCGTATGTATGGCTGCGGTTGTCTGTTTGCAAATAATGGTAAAAAAGGTTGATAAAATTTATTTACAGCGAAATTAAATCTCAAATCTCATTTAATGATTTTATGATAGTTCAGGCAATTGCCAAGAATTTTTTATAATTTATGATTTAAACATATTTAAAAATTGTAATGATGCTCTAGTTTAGAAAACGGATCCATCATAAAATACTATTACTAATTACATAATATAATTAAAATATATTCCCGTATATTCGAAACGATGTAAAGTTTCGCCTCGTTCTATGGAATTATATATAGTATAGAGATTATTACATGTTATCAGATTAGAATGTTGGTTTTTGTTCGTGCTTCTTCAAGTCGAAATATGTTGAGATTGAGTCCCCAAACGGTTCGAATAAAGTTTAAAAACTACTACTGATATTTGAAATAAACGGAAACTGGTGTTCGGCTAAATGTTATATATATTTAATGAATAATCATAATTCTATTATGTATATTAACATGGTCAATTAGAGCTGCACGCTGATAACCGATGACCAAGAAATAAATCGTGAAAGCTACAAAAATTTCGATAAGGTCTATCTATTATACAGCAGAGAATGACCAGTTTACCTATAATTAGAGGAGGAGTATCCTCTGATTGGGCCCAGTTCCCATTATTTTAAATGAACAAAAAATTTTGGAAACTGTTCACCATTGAAATCAATTCTATAGAATATACATTTATATAGTTGGGCTACCAAAAAATGGATAATGGAATTCTGATTTTAACCGAATTAATTTCATTATACTTCGTAAAACTAAGATAGGAAAAGGACAAAAACAAAGATTCGTACCACCAGTGGCACTATTCTGGTTTTCCCTGGGAATAGGGAATTGGGAAAAATATTTTCATAATAGTTTTGTCTAAATTTTATTTTTCTGGCGTACTTAGGAAATAAGTTTGGTGTAATTATTTACGAAACAAAGTTTATTGGGAAAATATTTTTCCCTATCAAAATTTTGTGGAACAAAAGTTTCCCAATTAACTTTGTTTTAAAAATATTTACACCAAACGTATTTCCTCAGTAGGCCAGAAAAATACAATTTAGACAAAAATACTATGAAAATATTTTTCCCAATTTTTATTCCCAGGGAAAGCCAGAATAGTGCCACAGATGGATTTATTAAATCGGGTGATATATTAGAGGGAATAGAGAAGAAATCTACTAATTCTAAATGTTCTAAACATTCGTTCGAAGGGCTAACAAACGATCCTCCTAAATTCTGCACAAATTACTAAATCAAATCGGATATACCATAGCAACGATCTCAAAATTTAAATAATTTTAATAAAGTTGTTAATGGTTTAGGGCTCGTTTAATTATCTCAAAAATTGTACATAGGCTGTGAAATTTATATAGGCAATAATCCCTTAATGTAAGTTTCATGATGAGTATAAATTAAAGTACCGGAGGAATACTAATGTTAATATGCCATCATTTGTGAATATTGTCATTATTTATTGATTTAATATAATAATATTATTATGTGGAGAAATAGTCCCCGTTTTATTTATCGAGGAAATGACATTAATTTTGAATAAACAAGAGCTGAATAAATATCGTGATCATATATTTTTTGTGATTACGTATTAATTATTTTTTAGAAATAAAAAATAAACATTGGTTAAAATAAACTTTTGGTTACATTCCAAAAAAAATGTATTTATATAATCACTCCATGTTCAACTCTATTTTAACCCTCAAACAACGGAAAATTAGGCAAAAACCATCCAGACACTCTACGCGGACGTATACAACACACCACTTCAATCAATTTATGAGACAACACATATGGCCTAGATTTTTGTCATCTCACGAGTTTCTAAATACAAAATTTTGTATATACAGCAGGTGTTGTTTTGGACGAAATAGATACATTTATAAAAAAAAATCCAAACGAACTAATAAATTTGTATGAGTAATGGCGAACACTATGGAAAAAATATTCTAAAATTAAAAATTGTGTGCGAATTCTAACATAATCGTTATTAATTTTATAATTTTTGTTAAAACCGTTTTACCGTGTGAATATATAATATTTAATGAAAATAATTCAATAATGATGATCGAGTGGAACGCGACCAACTTGTCGGCAAATCTGAAATACCTAATAAATTAAATTAAATGAACGGAGTTAATGATACTTTATAAATGATGACACGTCATTGGCCATTTAATTTTATGATTGGTGTTAATGAGAAGAAATTGGGAGGTAAACATCTCGTGAAAATTATAAACTACATAGTAAAAAATTGTATGGATGTGTTTGTCCATATTGCACATATTTTACTGATAATTTATTATAAGTAAAATATGTCCAATATGGAAACGAAATTGTCAAAATTATACATATGTATTTGTCACTGTGGTTCCTCCCCCCACTTATTCTCCGAAAGGCTTTCTATTTCAATCCCAATGGGCGTAGCATCGGAGTTTATAAATACTGGTCAGGAATATAGTGTCCGGTTGTGGCGATCGAAAGGTTAGACAAAGTAGATCGATACTAAAGGTTAGACAAAAAAATTTCCGCTACCCCATATTTTTATTGTTTTGAAGGGACTGGTTAGCATTTCTATTAGATTTTACTGCTCTATATTCTGATAGGTAGTTTCCTCTAAATTTACGATCGTCATTTATAATATGATAGTTCAGGCGGTAAGTTTTTGCTTCCAATTGGATTTTGTAAACATGCATGAAAAGAAAATAACATTCGGTTGACCTACCAAACGGCTCAGCGGTTATAGCTTTGGCGTTTGGATCGGGAGGAACCGGGTTCGAATCCAGATTGCGGCAGGAGGCAAAAAGGATTTTTCATCATCAGATTATGATCTGTGATGAAAATGAACACAACTATGACCCCCTGTCGGAGTACAGAACTCATGGGCAGTACTATAGGCTGTCATGAAGCTATGCAATGCGCAGATAGTTCTCCGAAAATCGGAACTATAGCCGTACGTTCTCGATTTGGAAGGCGACTGCGTAAGGTAAGGACGTGAAAGCGAACTACGAAGAGTTGGGAATGCTTCGGCTCCAGAACAGATTGCGAAGATTAAATACTACAAAAAGAAACATTCGGTTGTCGAAATTTTTTTGGATGTTATACGTCAATCGGTTTGTGGTATGTCGACATGTCTTATTTCGCCTCTGATAGTGTAGTCGTCTAATTATACGCGGTGCGGTTATGCTAGAGCTTGGCAGATTAAACAATTTTCTTTGAAAATGTGAGTATTGATTAATTATTCTATTTATGTACATATTAGATATTTTCTCATTTGACAACTTCTGAACTTCTGCCTTCCAAGTCTCGAGTCGACTGTAGTTGGGAATGTTCCAATGTTAACCAGATAAGCTTGAAAATAGTTTGTTTGAATAAATTTAAATAAGTATAAATGTCAGTATATTTTAAAAACATAGACAGCCCTCAATTTGCAATTAATTTTCATAAACCTGAAAATAACGATAGATTGTGATGACCCTATTCTTACATAAATTTTTTTTGTCACACACTGTGTGTTTGTACACTATCGAGTTTCTTATTCCAAAATTACAAGCTTTTAATGCACAAAATTTAAAAGCAGAAGTTCACCAAACTACTGTATAGCGTCACTATTCTAGCTCCCTCAGCTGCAGTAGCATTGCTGATGTAGCTGAAGTATAAACAAGCATTTTGAGAACCGCATTCTTTATATGAATTTTTTGAATGCTCACCAACAATACACTGTGCATAGAATGTGGTATATTCAATAACACATTTTTTTTAGTTTAGAAATAAAATTGAGGTACCCGAGAAGTAAGAATAATTTAGTATTTGAGGCACCGAGTATTCATAATAGCATCAATTATTTGTTTCACATGATAACATTTAATGATAAAAATTATGCTGAAAATGGAGCAAGATTTATTTTTGTTAGTGAGTTATGTTGTTAAATCTATTACTTTCGCGGGAAATAAGACAAATCCGTTCTATTCAAAAAACATTTTTTCTTCTTTTATTCAAAACTGTATTAGTTTTTTCCATTAGAGCAAGTGCAAAGATTAAAAGAAGGTAACCTTCAAAATTTGTATCTGTAACAAATATGATGGTAATAGAACTTAACATCCAACATATTTAGCAATGGATATGTGCAAACATCGTTAATACAATACTATGTTATACCACGATTATTTTTAATAAAGTTGCAGCACGGACTTAAAATAGTTCAGGCATTGTAGGTCTAAGGAAAAGAATTTAAAAGTTCTTCTCAAAAATTAAAAACATGCACACAGTTGATGCATTTCCTCAAAGAACTTTAGGATTTTCACAATTAGTCAAAAAACCTAAATAAAACGTTCATTTTTCTGATAAATACTTTATGTATATATGTACTTTTAAAAATATTTCCAAAGCACGAAAAACCTTCTATGACCTGTTATCTTCTTTCTATCAATAAATTAAAGTTGCAGTGACGTCACCGACGCACATCCTGTACAGATTTACCCATATGGTTGCTTGGAATGGAAACTTTTTCTGATTACTTTACTTCATTAAGTAAACTGCATCCACAGGTAACAATATTGCGAAAGGACATTAAGCACCTTAAATGATCTGCAAAAATTTTAACATTTACAGTTTTAGCAAAACCATTTTTGCAAGATATGCTTATAATTTACCTTCTAAATTTGAACAATGTGGAGAAAGATAAGAAAAACAAGATATTTTCAGATTTTAAACTTTAAATAAAAAATAAGTTTTACGTAAATTTCAGTATTTGCAACAGTCCTCATTATTTATCAGTAGACGTGACAATTGATAATCATCAATAGTGTTTTGAGATTTTTCTTCACGAAACGCGTATCGAAACACTTATCGACATCAATAGCAAAGATAACAAAAATTGTATTGAAAAATAACACAATGAAGTAGACACTCCGATTGATTCTGCTATAACCTTGAATACTGTACTCCCTGCACTTCGGCTGAACTGTGGTCCCACATATTAAATGTCCACAAGCGAATAATTTGTAGAATTACTTCTATACAGAAAAATCCAACTACATATTTTTAAAAGTTCTCTGAAAAAGATTTTCGAGAGTTCCCAAAACTGCCATTATGACTATTGGCGATGTAACTAACGAAACAGAGGAAAACTTTTTATCAAAAAATGCAATTTAAATGGGTGTACTATATACACTTACACAATAATATTTTGACGGGACCCAGTATGCAATTTTTCCACTGTGTGGAAAAAACTGTTTTAATTCCATTCTAAATTCCGTACTACAAAATATCAAAGACACAAAAATATCGATTTTGGAGAAAAATAATTGTCTTTCTCTTTCTATTTCGCGGTAATATTATTTTCGTTTTATATTATAAGTTTCGATTGTATCTTTTATTTTCAGTTTCTTCTGACAAGTCGATGTGCGCGGTTGCACTACATAATTAGTTTTTTTTACTTTAAAGTGTTGTGTTTCATTATAATGTTTTTCGATTTGTTAAAGTAAATAATTTTAAATTTAAATATATAATAATAATTATTAAATTATTTAGTGATCGCGATGTACAAATTTGGACTAAAAATGTAATATAGATCTGTCTCACAATGGCGTCGTCGCGAAATACATTTACGTAGTAAATTTTCAATGATTTTTTTTTTCAAGATCTCAATATTGCGGATGCAATACAACGTAGCGGATGCAATACATAACTCAATTTATGAAATTTAAATATGTAAATAAATTTTCTATGTTTTTTTGTACACAAATAAAAAGTAATGTGAATAAAAAATTAATATTTATTTTATTATAACTGGAAAATTTTGTTTTATTTCGGATAAGAATTATTATTTATTCCAATTGGAAAATATATACAAACACGTGCCTTTTGTTTCTGTGATTTTTTTCTTTTTTTAGTTGGGATTCACACCGACACCGGAATTTTTGTGACTCTTTTCTTTGGCTGGTAGTACGAATTTCCGTGTGCTACACATGGTTCTTTCCATAGAAGCAGTGTGGTTTTAGAACGCGAATGTAAATGGAATTCCGTCGGCATTGCATATTGGGGAAATGACTATTGATATTAAATGGGTATTATTAAAAAACAATAAAAATTAAAATAAATAAATATGTGTAAGGGTATTTACAAGATGACCCTAAAGTAGCTCGAATGGTATCGTTGGATTCCTTGATCTAACCGAAGGTGAGATTACTTCTATCACTTCCCCACGTCGAAGCCCCCTCATTAAGCTAGAGACGTTTAAAGACACAGTACAGTACCTCCACAGAAACTTCAACACCTTGAGAAGTAACCATTTTTATTTTCAAGTACTAATTTCATTAAAAAGCTGATAACATTCTTTATTAAATAAGATATAATAATATGTGTTCCGTTAACTATGACTATATTTAGTTAAAAAGTGTTTCAAATTTAAACAAAAATTTAAGAATTCTATTTTTTTTAAGATACATTTTTGTTTCGGTACCATTTACTTCTTAACAATAACTCTACGTCAGTAAATATTTTTTGATGGCCATCAGTTAACCCTTTTGTTAATGCAGACCGGAATTTGCGGGAATTCGGCTCTTTTACAAATAATCGAAGACACCTACCAGGACGTACACTACCTTGTAAAAATATGTTTCCACTCATCATTTGGAAATAAAATGCATCGCTACTCCAAAATAAGGAAAAATTGATGAATTGTATTTTAAAGAATTCGTTGTGTGAGCTTGCATGAACGTGTTTAAATACAAATTATCCCAATTGGTTTAAGTATTTCGCAATATTACGTTTAATTGCACGCAAGCGGTCAATATCGACACAGCAAAAATTAGTTTCCACATTTCAGTTATCAAGTTTGTTGTGTGATCTTTGTGAGTTTCTCTCAGTTTCTCTCTTTTTAATTAAGTTTAAGATTATTGATTTTAATTTTGTGGTAAGTTTATTAAAAGTATTTGTTGTTCTAATTTTCAAAAATAGGTAGCTTTGCATTGTCATGTTTTCAAAATATTTCAAATTTTTTGCAGTAAAAATACCTCGAAAAATGGGTTCATTTAAACAATTCACTAAACGAGGAACGTAGAGCCGTAATTAATATGTATAAAAAAGGTTACTCAAATGGCAAAATTGCTGATGTTTTTGCGAAAACTTATACAGCCGTTAATAAAGTAATTACATATTTCAACGATGAAGGTAGTCGGACTACATAACTTCGAGCAGGACGTCCAAGTATAACCAATACACAATTGCATAAAATGATCAAAATTCTATTGAAGCATAATCCACGTCTTTCTGCTAGAAAAATCAAAGCCAAACTTCAAAATGAAGGTTGCAATACCCCATCAACGATTAACATCAGACGTCGATTGCATGAAGATGGTAAGCTCGGTTGTGTTGCTAGTAAACTACCGTTCATTAGCAAGGTCAATTTAATGAAAGGATGAAGTTTTATCACGAAAATGCCCATCAACCTGCAAAATTTTGGAACCGCATCATGTGGACAGATGAATCGAAGGTTAGAATGATGTATTTTTGACCGGTTCGTAGTTCTAGTATTAAATAATAGTCATAATTATTATACCTTATATAAAAGAAATGTTATCAGCTTTTTAATAAAATTAGTACTTGAAAATAAAAATGGTTATTTCTCAAGATATTGAAGTTTCTTTAATACAAGGTGCTTTGTTGGAAGGCTCCTCTTAAATATAACTCTATAACTTGATAGAGTTATAATAACATAACTTGACATGCTTTAACGTGCGAAGTGATAGAAGTAAACTCACCTTCGTTTTGATCAAGGAATCCAACAATACCATTCGTGTCAGCTCTAAGGAGCTGAGGTGATACAGGGCACCTCAGCTCCTTAGAGCTGACACGAATGGTATTGTTGGATTCCTTGATCAAAACGAAGGTGAGTTTACTTCTATCACTTCGCACGTTAAAGCGTGTCAAGTTTAATGACTAAGTATGTAGTAAGATGAAAAATTAAACTATGATCGTGTAAAATGATGCCACACGATAGTGGCAAACCAATAAATAAATAAATAAATAAATAGTTATACAACGACATGTAATATCCGCTTAAGAAAAATGATTTGATTTGATTATTTGAAGTACCATTTAATTTATGTAAACAATTACATACTACCAAAAATGTTCTACATTAGTTGGGCAGATTAAATTCGCTCGGTAATTGTTTATTTATAGGCTTTTAGTGGCAATTAAAAAATACTCGATCTTCACATAAGTCGTAATGATTTTGAAATTTTGAGCCCATCATGAGAATAAATTATAAAAAATCTACTAAAATGCAAAATAAAATGAAAAATATCAAAATCTATTTTAGTCTAAATATCAAAATATTAACGTTAGTTTGTTTAAACATATGATATGTTGATGCACTCAATAATTTATCAAATATTTTTAATTGGCGTAGGTGATTATTATTTTTATAACGTTGCCGGTAAGTTTATTGCCAGTACAAGGTTAATTTCACCTTTTCGAATTAATCTGCGCAAATACGATTTAATTTTTTTATGAATACCATATCGACATGCCCTTTCACCGCATTTAACTATATGATGTCAGAAAACAGATTTAGGAATGAGTATACATGTGGCAGGAAAAATTGTGTACCGCCTCTATTTTTCCAAAATGATTTATTATATGAATAGTGAGTTGAGTTTGTAAAACGGAAAGATAACCAACAAAAAAATGTAACATGTTAATATTGTGGTAATTATAATAAACAAAAAATAATAATCTTCTCTCTTACATAATATAAAATATTTATATAAATTTTTGTACGCACACACGACTCACGTAAAATTTTAATTTCTTTATTGGAAAATACGAAAAAAATTTATAGAAAAGTTATAAAATTGTTCGGTTCTTATTTCTATTTTTTTTTTGTATATAAATATATTATATACTCGTATAAAAAATATGAAGATTTAAGACATTTTTTAACAAACGGGCTTATAGTGTTATTTAAAAAACGGAAAATTTAGAAACCAACATAAACCAAAAAGAAAGAATAAATTGAGGAAAAGCAAAAAAAATATTATTTTTGGATTCGGATTTTTTTTATTTTTTATTTTTTGGAATCAATATACTGGGTTTAATATGTAATTATATACACCTAAATAATGATTATATAAAAAAAATTGTTTACCGTTAACTTATTTGGAGTTTTCAATAGATTTTTCACTTATGTTTTGCGTAAATTATTTGGAAAAATTTCGCGTACTCCACACCTGTGTATACAGTTAAGACGTAAATGTAAACAAATTGAAAGAATACGCAGTTGAAACATTGAGCAAATGAGGATTAGGTCACTGCGTTAACCGCATAAGAGACGATTACCTTACGTTTTTCGCCCTACGCTAACGTCCAAATCTTGCCGGGCCGTGCATGCTTACTCAATATGGGTGTTTAACATTAACCTTGGCTTTGCCGAAACGTAACTAAATGTGAGTAAAACGGAACGTCTTTCCTAAACAGAGTTTATAGTTCGTAACAGAGTGGTAATTAGTTTTTATAAAATTATTACTGGTCGCATACAGTAACGTTAGCCTTTGTATATTCAAGCTTCACAGTCTTATAAAACTAGACTCATTTCAGATTACGTTTACTTATTTATGGGCCGATCTATATTAACGTACATCTTGTACAAGCCTAATTCCTCCAATCAAAATAAATAATTTAACTTGTATTTCAGGGAAAATGCTGTAGTTTCTATTCCTTTTTAGAAACTATACATCATTTTCCCTCCAATACAAGTTAAATTGGTTATTTCAATTGGAGGAGTTAGGCTTGTTGAAGATGTACGTTTTTATAGATCGGCTGGTAAATAAGTAAACGTAATGTATTCTCATACAAGTGATTTGATTATTGCCAGTAGCATATTATTTTAAAATGAGTCATTATTATTGTCGTAATATTTCAATTTAATTGTTTAACAACGTGATAGACATATGTATGCATCGCATGTAAAATCAGGATACCAACCAAGCCTAAAACTTTCTATAAAATGTCTAGCAAACTGTAACTTAACGTTGCCCAAATATTATTTTTTCTAAATATGGACTACCTAAGCTGCACCCTGAATCTCGAGATCAGAAATGATATGGACAACATTGATATAATTGGAACAGAAAAATGATTAAGACAAAGATGGTTCGAACATGTGCCACGTTTCCAAAATCGTACCAGAAATCGGAACCTTGAATCCACACCAATGAAGACAAGACCCGGGAAACCCCCTATTCGGTTGATGGATCGCGTCTGACGCCATCTTGTTCCGGATCGAGTTATCTGGAAGAGCATTGTTGAGATGGTCAAATCACTTCGTGGGATGTAGTGCGAGCGAAGAAGACCACTTGCGAGGACCTCAATTAATTTTGCGATTATTTTGATTACTATTCTATAGTTTTGTTGGTAGTTGTTGTAATGAATGATGATATTAAGAAAATGAGAAAACAAAGAAACTAAAGTTGAATGTAAATATGCAATCTTAATGTCCTTTTCATCAATTGGGAACGCCCTCAGAGAGATCATGGAAACTAAAAATTTTCAATTATTGTGTGGAGCTAACAATACGCTAGCGTTCCATGCGTAAATTGCCTAAGATACATTACAAAAAAAATTATAAAGAATATAGAACGAATAAATATATTATGTACGTCACTTTTGAAATTTAGGTTATTCCGAATCAACGAACGATAATCCCCGAAAATAAAAATTCAACCAAAAATTTCTTTATACCGAAAATGTGAAGTGGCTATTCACTTATGTACCTATTTACTACTCGAATGATTGCAAAATTCGCCTCGCTCGTCCAGTCGTCAAACTTTCATTCCCGCTATAATACACAAATAACTATTTGTTGATTTTTATTTCAAATTATTTAAAATTGTTACCAAAACGATCATGGTTCGTGTGTTTATTGATATTGTTTATAATTATTTTATCAAAATTTCTTGATCTTAGTACGAGGTGTTGGTAAAAAGGGTTATACTCGACATCATAGGGTTATACTCGAAAAATGCGTTATCGATCGAAACAAGTGATAATCAGACGGGACATTGGTGAATACGGCGGGTAGGGTGAAGCTTCCTAAATGAGTGTTTCCAAGTAGGTTTTGTTCGGCACCGCAACATGAGGACGAGTATTATCATGCAGGAGAATAATTTTTCCATGTCTGGAGTAGTACTGGGCGCGTTTTTCCTTGAGTGTTCTGCTCAATATCATCAATTGTGTTCAGTAAAGAAATCCACTAAGGGTTTCGTTCGCATTTTGAAACTCATAATGCACGACACCAAGCTGATCCCACCAAATACACAACATGAATTTTTTCCATGCATATTCGGCTTGGTTGTCTTTAATGCAGGTTGTCAGTGACTATGATACTCCCAACTCCACGTGTACGTACATTTTCGGTCTTCCGCTCCGTTCTTTGTCTTTGACATCAAATTCATCATTCTTAAACTTTTGAAACAACTATCGACAACTTCTCTCACTTAAGGCAGCCTCACCATATGCTTCTACAAGCAATCGATGCGCCTGAGTTTTATATCGGGGGATTTTAACCATAACTTACTGGTGAGTGGCACCATCTTTGTTGGACGGTGAAGACTTATTAGTATACCCAATAATTTATTTCAAATTTAACATTTTAAACACAATTCCTAACATAAACCATGCCCAGCGTGGCATAAAGCCATATTCAAGATTTCGCGATTATCTAACTTAAAAATTACAGAAACCAATTTTGCCTATTTCGTTATATTAATTTGACGGTAAAAAAATATTCTATACACATAGTTAATTCCGTTGATTTTGAATAACATAATTCCGTAAATTTCTTCCAAAAAAATTTCTCGTAGAGCTATCCCAAACAGTAATACCATTACGATAAGGGGGCACGATAAAGTTCATAATTAAATGTTTGGTTTAAACGGAATATGGATTAAATAACAATGACTAACCGATAAACTAAGCAAATAGCTATATTTTTTAACATTGTGAAATAATTACTATGTTTTTCTAACTCATTGTTGTGATGGAATGGTTTAATTTTCATTGAATTGCAAGCCAAAATCACAATTTGGGTCAAATAAGGCGAACCAAGATAAATTTATTATTCACTTATAATAACAGGTATCTTTCAAATTGTTCTATATAACGGTTTTAGTTTTTGGTGTAGTATTGTAAAATAGTAATCATAAAAACCATTTGTTTAAATAGCAAAAATAAATCAATAAAATAATGTAGATAAGAAAATGTAAAGTGAAATTCAAAATGGTTTAACATAAAACGCGTAACTAAATGTTCGATAAGATATCAAACCGGTGCTTTTCCCCATATGTATTATGTAAACATTGGCTACATTTGACTTAAGGATTTAGATAGTCAAATGGAGAATATGGAATAGCCTTACGTTGTAATGTCAATTAGGACTCATTGATTAGGTGTCACCAAAAAGGCATAAACGAAGAAATTTTCCATAATGAATAATTTATAATAAAACATAATCTATTTATAAAATTAATATATACTGCCAGATTTGCAACAACAAATTAATTATAACTCCATTTTAGTAATGAAACATTTAGTTTTGTTTGAATATACGTAATACTCCAATATAAAGAAACGGCCAAGAAAAAATATTTGTGCGTCTTCACGCCCATATATATTACCCAAAAAAACTATATTTAACTTTATGTATAATATTTATAGTGCACAAGTGAATATATGTCAACACATAAAAACGCTACGGCTACAACGGTAATGCCTAGTTATAGCGCGCAGATATCAAGTATGAATTTCATGAAATCACATTCCACATCCAATATAATTTATAATTTCGACTACAGATTAAATCACTGTCATATATTTCAATTGAATTAGATTATTAAAATTAAAACCAATATTCACCAATTAACAAAAAAAATGAACTTGACACTTGACTTCACTTTTAACGAACTAAGTCTAATGAAACTCGAAATTGAACTGCTTACTAAAAAAATTGTCGATCGATTTAAAAAATTCTCTGAGTTACCAATTTTTTAATGATTGTTTTGTTTGTGTGTGATATGTGTACGTTCCGTTGAATGTATAAAAATTCCACTTATTTATATAAATTTGTAATCTATCATATGGTTGTTAGTGCGGTCTAAAGTAGAAAGAATAATGTGTAAAAAACATGAATTTATAAATCAACATAGAATTCGTGTAAAAATGTTGATCATTGAAAACTTGGGATTTGGATAAGTATAATTTGTAAGTCCTCATTAGTGCTTAATTCTGTAGAGCGCATAAGTCAGACAGATAAATTAATATATCAAAAAAATGAATCTTTTATCATATATGAAGTAAATATCGAACTGAATCATCGTAAAATAACCATTTTTAACAATACTTCGCTTAAAGTATCTTGTTTAGAAGCAATATTCTCTGAATCCAAGATTCAACCCTTAAAAACAAAAAAAATTACAAACTATAGTATGATCAAACGACCTCAATTTCAATACCTTATAATTATTATTCACCTTATAAGACACATTGAAATAAAAAAGTAAAATCATATGAAACCGCCAGATAGAAAGAACATCATATGTAGAACAGCTAATAATTTTTATTTGGGCCTACTTTTAATAATGAAACATTGACATTCTTTTAATTAAGGTAAGACCACTTTCATATATAGATCATAAGAAAACTAAACTTTTCTAATAAGAACACCAACTACAGACGTTAAACATAATTTCGAGATCCTTAAATTTCAAAATAATAATACACTAAGTAATACTTAGAAAGCAGATACTATATTTATAATTTATTTCATATTGACGTTATGATCGGGAGCAAAACTAATATGTGCACATAATATGACAACTAATTTTTTTATTTTTATAACTTTTATTCAACCAATCTAAGATTTTTAAGTTTCCAAAAACGTACTATTTCTAACACCCAATTTCACTTACAAATATCAATTCAAAAAAATAGGAAAATATCCAAAAAAATAGATTCTCTCAAGCTCAACCCATACATTTATTTCACCGCGACAATAAGACATAATACAGCAAACAAAAAATCAAAACTAGGGAGTATTTTAATTTAGTGATGAGAAATAATATGAGTCATTTCATTTGATAGTGAAAACCACCATGACGCCATAACACAGTAACACACTAGATTACAATAGAAAACAGAAATAGCTTGTACGTGGTACAATTCTGATACGGAACCAAGATTCGTGGACGCTATTGGGGTTAGGAGTTTGCTCGAGAAAATAACAAAACCTTAAACAATCCAAGGTCAAAAACTGAGAAGACAAGAAAGCATCTTATACAAGATTGGTTTATATTTTGGAATCTTTAAAAACAAAATATTCTTGTATTAAACAAATAAAAGCAAAATTATCATGTTGTGATAGTGGAGCGATATTTTAAATGATTTAATTTTATGTACACGTACATCACAACGCAACTCCCCTTCAAATTTAAGTTGTAATTTTGTAAACCACTCCATGTACAGTCCATCAAATTTAATACCGAACAACAAAATATAACAATTATACAGGGTGAACTTTTCAATAAATGTCGATAATGAAACTTATAATACTTATAATGAAAATTGTTCAGTGTCGAGGGGGACGTACAATGGTGATCTCGAATGACATTGAAACTCATTAGTTTGGGAGATAGTGATAAAAATCCGTATTTTTAAATTAAAACCTATACTTTTGAGTTCACCTCTAGATTAAGCACTTGCAAACTTTGTTTGCAGAAAACTAGAAAGAGATAAAATCAAAAATCTTTGTGTGTGAGCGGCGCAATAGTAAAAATTGTTATACTTAAAATTTTTGTTGTTGTTGCGGTTTGGTTGCCATAAATATAAATAAAAAATACGGGCCGGGCACTTGGCTCATATGTTTTATATGTTTGGTGGAGTATGATCGAGGAAATCGCGTTTTCATGATAAATTTATATTAATGTTCAAATTAAAATATTTTACGATTTTAAATTTTTATAATCTTTATTACATAATTTTTGATACATGTGATATTATTTAGGTTATGTTACAAACGCGGTCAAATATTCCGCTAACTTTTTTTATAGGAAAGCGTTTTCTTAGTTTTTAATTATGAGGAAAGGAAATAATTAAAAAACATAATAAACTGATGCCTACAAATAATATTTAGATTTTTTAGTAATTTAGAGATAGACATAAAATTGATTTAACAATAATTTTCATTTTATAACTAATTTATTGGTTATAATTTCGTACTTGTCCAATATTAAATTTCACTAAAAAATAAAAATAATCTGTCTTTGTCGGTTTTTTGATTTTATCTCTTTCTGTTTTTCTGAAATGATTATTTTCTGTCTATACAAAAAAAAATTGAACATGCTTGTTTCATGTTTTGTTCATGTTAAAAAAGTGTTGCCATATCCTATGATTTAAAAACAAACCAATAGATGGCCCGCCCTATACATAACTAAATTCAGATGTTTTTATTAAGAAAAAATGTTTATATAAAAGATTAATCATTTTAATCAGCCTGTTTATAATGACTTTAGATTTTATTGCAATTATAAACATAAAGTGCTTATCACTGAACAACGCTAAAACGACAGTTAACTCATATAATACTGTGTAAACAAAGTTAGCTCAAAATAGTGATAAATATGTACATATATTCATGCATAAAATAATTTTGAATTTTTGACTAACAGATGGAAAATTTGTAAGAATCACAACAATCAGTTTCGAACGAATGAGATTATTGATTTGAAAGTCTCTCATCATGTCGCGATGATTGTATATTTACATTGGAATATTGTATATAGAACAATACCATGTAGTTGTAGTACTAGCGAATTACTGTTCTGCGTACGAAATTCGATTCTTTCAAATGTTTCATCTATATTCATTCTACAATTAACTTTCCGTGTTTACGAATTTTTAGTTTTGCTTTGTTATTTTATTGTAATGGTTTTATTTGATTGTGCCTGTATATTGGTATATTTTAAGTAATCTCTAATTAAATTCACAATTGTAGGAAATTCTTCCATTTAGCGTCAATCTGCGTGACAACAACTATGATAATCGACACTTACTTATACACAATCAACTTCCCAACCACCCCATACTTTTTCTTTCCATTAACGCTGGAGTGCGGATAAAATTGAATTTTTGACTTATAGATGGAAAATTTGCAAGATCAATCACAATAAAACCATTACAATAATAATAAAAAAAGCAAAAATATAAAAATTTGTAAACACGAAAAGTTAATTGTAGAATGAATATAGATGAAAAATTTGAAAGATTTTTCGTAGGCAAAGCAGTAATTCGCTAGTACTACAACTACGTGGTATTTTTCTATAAATAATTACACAATATTTTGGTTGGTTGTTTAGGAAGAATCAATGAACTAATCACTCATTATCCGAAATGAAAATATGATTATGAAACCTCATGTGAGGAGGTCCTAATCCCTTGATGGGCCAGAGAGAGAGAGAGAAATAGACAATTTTCCAATGTAAATATACTGATGAGAAGACTGATTTTTTCAAATCAATAATCTCATCCGTTTGAAACTGATTGTTGTGATTCTTACAAATTTTCCATCTACAAGTCAAAAACTCAAATTTATCCGCGATTCAGCGTTATTGGAAAGAAAGTAGATAATTCGCTATTAGTAATAGATATGTTTATAGAAGTGAAAATAGAATATTTGAAATATTTTGAAAAATTCCAGTGGTAGCGTTCTTTTAAATAAACCTTGGCAAGCAAGCGTTTTAATAAACCCCGGCACCAGTGGGTGCTCCAACTAATACTTTGGGTCTAATTTCTTTATATTGTTACATCGTGCTACATCGAGGACGCTTAATTACGTTATATTAAAGTGAACCTACATAAATTATTACATTAGTGTATTAGTGTGCACGTAGTTTTATTATATAAAAAAAATTAAATCGTTTAATATAGTGAGTCCTTTAAATATAAAGCTTCTCATAAAAAAAAGTTAAGACTCTACATCAGGTTGACTAGCACATTATACTTCTTTTACATAGCATTATCACTTTACACGATTTATCTTTTCGCTAGCTGGCCATTAGCATACTATTTGTTGCTATAATTATAGAATCCTAATAGAATAAATCGATATTTAATAAAATTTTATTTTCGATACTTTAATTATGTTGTGCAATCTACTTAAGCAAGTTGCTTTCCAAATTAGCGTAAACTTAGGTAGCCCAGGGTGTAATATTTGGAACATGTTGAAACTTCAAATTCGTCCAAATTTTTCTTCTTATTCACTTAGAATTTAAGGTAGTTGTTACAATTTCAAAGAAAAAATATTTCAAAGAGTTGTGTTAGAATTGGAAGTTTTAATTTAATACTTTCAATGCTTAATGTGTACACGTACAAGCCTTGCAAGGCCACCATGAAGCATTTTGAGATTGCTGCATAGCGATTAGGCTTGCCTCAAGAACGACATACCGGAACAATAAATGGAAAGCACTAACGATTATAAAATTAAAAATTTAATTTTTTTTAAATTAAATAATTTAGATTTAATAGTAGTCTATGTATAACCAAAAAACTCCATCATAAAATTTGAATGGTTTTCTTGTAATATCGTTGTTCTGTATAATTCTGAACTACTCCGTTATTATACAGAACTATACAGAATAACAATATTACAAGAGAAAACCATACAACTTTTATGATGGATTTTTTTGGTTATATAAATTGGAAAAATTTGAAAAAAGCTATCGCGAACTCAACTCGATTGTTTTCAGAAAAACGCACCTAATACATGTGGGAGTGTGGGACTTGTTTATACGATAAAAAATTTATTATTATTTTCTTTTTCTATATGATCTATGTTGTAAAACAAAAAAACACCATTCAGTTGTGTTTAAAATCATTTAGTGTGAAAAAAAAGTATTTTTCTTATTTTAAGTTATTAAATAGTATTTTTAATATACACATGTATATAACACCACACCATCTCTTGATGTAAGCAAAAAAATGTTTACCTCGTTTATATTTTTTTTTTTGTAATTTCAAAATCCATACAATGAAACACGCGTTTTCGCGACAATGGACACACAGAAGCGCAGCGCATAACTCGCATTTCCGCTCAGGAATAATCCTGATTAGAAATTGAAAATACCAAACAAGAACGCAACCAGATAACACAATTTTGACTTAGTATTTTTTCGAACGTATATTCAACCAACTATATGTATTTAAAATACATTAATTTACCTTCCGCACTAAATTAAGGAAAATGTATTTGATGATTGATTGTTCAAAAATGTTCCACATTCGGAAACTTTTCAAAAAATTACTGATAATTTACTGAATTAAATATATCCTACAGTCAATACACTGTCAATGTACTAGACAAACATACAATCAGCCCAATCAAAATAAATAAAAATGTTGCTTTTTTTATTATGCAAACAAACATTTTCCTTAGAGGAGTACATATTAAATAAAATAGGTACGTTTCAGCATATAAAAAATTCAACAAAATGAAAAATTTAAATTGAATATTGAAAATTGGCTAGACGATGATTTATTATCGAAATGAAATACATATAATATATGAATATGTGTACATCCATTCAAATGTGTATGCACATATGTATTTTATTTCTCTTCTACCAAAACTAAAAAATGTATAAACAAAATTTTAAATTAAATTTAAGTTTAACATAAATTTGATAAGGATATAAATCTTATATCAATTTATTACATATTATAAATGAAAAATTAGATGATATTATAAATTGATCCAAATTGCATAAATCTTGATTAACCTAAATTTTCATTCACTTATTCTATAAAAATTTTAGAACTGCTTAACTAATTTGATAGTCCGTTCTTTTCTGATTGTTATGGAGATAATGATAACCTTGTGATTGCTAAGGTGTTTGTATATTTGGAGAAAAAACTTCATACAAATAAGCCCTAAAAATGTGAAGTAACTAGTCCCAGTAAAAAATGTGCTTGACTAAGCTTTAGGTCACTTAATTTATAATTAGCCTAAAATTATTTGTATGTCAATATATTTTGTTTTGTTTTTAATTTTGGGATTGGGTTCTGATATTAGGCCATAATGAGCCTTTGATTAGACCATAATGAGCCTAAAATTATTTGCTCTATTCTATATTAAGATCTATTGACAATCTAATTTTGCGTTCTAATTTTAGGTTAGGTTCGTTTTGAGTCTGCTAGCTTTAAATTAAATTACCTAAAGCTTGGTTACGCCACTAGTGGAACCCAACATTTGAATAGGCCATAATGAGCCTAAAGTATTTGTATGCGCCAATAGATCTTGTTTTGGTCCGATTTTCGATTTGGTTAGGCTAGCTTTAAATTAAATGATCTAGAGCTTGGTCAAGAACGAGTGGAGTCCAAAATTTGTTAATGGAGCATTTGAACAGACCATAATGCGCCTGAAATTATTTATATGTCAGTAATCTTGTTTTGCGCTCTAATTTCGGTTTTGGGGCTAGTTTCGGTTATTATAATAAAATAATAAAATAGCCTGATACTTGGTCAAGAACGAGCGGAGGCCAAAAAGTTTAAATAGAACATTTGATTAGGCCAAATGAGCTTAAAATTATTTGTATTTCAATAGATCTTGCTTATAGCCGGTTGCACAGAAAAATGATTAACGGCCTGGCCTGTTAGTTGTGCGCCAGTTAAATGTTTTATATGAAATCTGTTCAAATCAACGCAAACTTTGTTACATATATTTTATTCCGTGGAAATATTTAGCTTGCGTATAAATATTTAAATGGCCAATTTTTATTGAATGACTTTTTAAATAATCGTAATTTCTATGGAATAAAACATATTTAACCAAGTTTGCGTTTATTTTTTTCTGACTGCATTTCATATAAAATATTTAACTGGCGCACAAATAACCGGCAGTTAATCATTTTTCTGTGTAACCGGCCATTAGTGTTCTAATTTTGGTTTTGGTCTGATTTTCGATTTGGGCTCGGCTAGCTTTAAATTTAATGAACTAAAGCTTGGTGAAGAACAAGTGGGTCCAACATTTTTAACTGAGTATTTCAAAATGCCATAATGAACCTGAAATTGTTTGTATGATTTTTGATTTGAGTTCTGCTAGCTTTAAATTAAATGATTGGTCAAGAACGAGCGAAGCCCAAAACAGTTTAATGGGGCATTTCTAATGTCCGTTTTTGTCCGATTTTCGATTTGGGTTCTTCTAGCTTTACCATAAATATGACCTAAAGCTTAGTAAAAAAAACGCGTGGAACTCAAAATATTTTAATAGTGCAATTGATTAGGACATAATGAGCCTAAAATTATTTGTTTGTCAACAGATCTTGTTTTGGATGTGCTAGCTTTACAACGGCTTCAACAATTTGTACGACACTAACAAAATTGCAAAACAACTAGAGAAAGAAATAATATTTTTATTGGTTTGTAATTTTCTATGACGAAATTTATTTTGATTGTAAGAGAACAAGGCGGAGAGGCAAAAACTAGAAAAAATTGGAAAACGAAAAAAAAATCGAATAATCTTGTACTTCGATGTAATAATTACAACTAAATATATGTATGTATTTTGTAATGCAATTTTCTTTTTTAAAATTTATCTGCTACCTGAATAATATATGTTGAACAGGGGTCTATTATGATATTTTCGACGCGCGTATTTTTTTCGACAACGTCGACAGGCGACAGCGTCGAAATTCGCTATTATGATTTCTTTTTTTCGACGATGTCGAAAAATGAAATTATTTTTTATGCGAAAATTTAAATTAATTATTTTTGATAAAATTTAAATTAATTAATTAATTTTTATTAATGAAAATTTTATAAGTTTAAATTATTAATTTATTTTTACTAACAAACTTTTTTTATTTCTCAACACTTGACACTTTTCTTTTATGTACTCGACACCTCAAGAGCTGTCGTAAAATAGTCGACGTTATCTAAAAAAAACGCGTCGAGTATTTCATAATACAAAAATTCGACAACGTCGAAAAAAAGCGCGGTCGAAAATATTTCATAATAGACCCCCAGTTGACCTAGCGTGTCGTCATCATTTGGTGTAAGTGGCAAGTAGTTTAGAAGGCATTGGTTCACATTTCGCCAAATATTTATTCCATAAACACATTAAACTTACCGCACTGGTAACAACCGTATAATCGAGAACGCCAAACAAATCACTGTCATTTTTTGTACAAATTTTATTAAAATATAAAATAAATTTGTGTGCCTAATTAACTAAACGTTTGCACGATCAGTAATTTTAACTTCAAATTAAAATCTATAATCATACCGGTGAATCGAAACGGTTTATTTTTTGTCGGAGTAGTACTGTGATTATTTTGCAAAACACTTCATTATAAAATTTAAGTTTTATAATAATAATGTTATTTAGGATTATAATCTCCGTTAATTAAAGCTTCTGCGAATTAATTGTATTTAACTATTTACAATTAAAAACTTTTATATTTTTTAATGAAATCGTAACAAGTTTGTTTGACGTTTGGATGGAAAGACCAGATTAGGCGTATGGATTTTCTGCATAACCATTCCGTGAGATAGATGATTTTTTCACCTTTTAACGCAAAGTAGCTGACATCTGACGGAATATTTTGAAACTAGAGCGAAAGGTGATCGACTTGTCAAAAAACTAGTTTTAATGTAACTTCATAGATGACTATATTTCGACTGGAAATTATGTTAAATGTTCAATTACCATGCGATTCTCACGTATAGTCACAGAGGTCTTAACTACAATATTTTACATAAATAAGAGATTTCTCTTACTTAAGACTATTTTGCGATTCGTCATACTGATCAGTTAAGAGGTTCTCTTAAAAACCTCTTAGCTTAATACCTACCAAATAGGTGGTCTTAGACATCATAAATGCTACAATTTTTATTATGTTGCATGAAAACTAATAAAAATGACGAGTGTGTAAATAAATAATTAATTAAATTTTATTTTACAATACACGAACTTTATTTTAGATGTAATATTTTTAAAAAAAAATATTTCGACATTAGTATATCGGGCGGAAGTAAATGTTTTGTTGGTTGTTTATTTTCTGCATAACCCAAATAATCAATTTTTTGTATAATTATTTAATTTGTCTAATTTATTACAAATTTATGTATTTTACCGTTTATTTAACAATAAAAATACAATTTCAATGGCTCGCATTAATAAAAATCACAATTGACAGGTCTCCAAAAATATTGGACTTTTTAATAAAAATTTTAAGAGTAGTAGGTACTAACAGAATACCAATTAAGAGATTCTCTTACAAAATTCTATTAAAGAAAAAAGTCTTTATTGTAAGCCTCTTAATAGTCTTAACATCAGAATCGCACAGTTAGTTTACAATTAATATAACAAATAATGATTTAATAATAAAATGGAATGAGGCTTTTCCTCGTATAAACAAATATCACCTTTCGCTCTCATAGGAAGTGGCGCTAACTAGGCGGTGATTAAAAGGCCAATATGGCAAAAATAGTTTTTGCTTTATAAAATAGAAGTTGATAGTGGCATTACAATTTAATCGACATACCAATTAATTTCCATTTATTAAATATCCAAACAATTTTGCGAGATTTCAATGTGATTGCATGGCGCAGTGACATTTGATGATTTATATATTGATGCAGATGTTTCTCCGGTTTCACCTGATTCAAATGTTGTTGGTAAGTATTCCTCAGTTGGGTTTGATCTTTCCGGAACAGGAATTTCATGTGAATGCGGCAGAGGTAGTTGAGCATTTGTCGTTTCAGTGTATGTCAAAGAACCAATACGGCGTCCAATTTACACCACTAATAACATTTTGTGAAAAGTATAGTCGATATAAATCAGCGGTTTCATCACTAATTTTGCGGCGATTCCTCATATTGTAAATTTTCCACACACATTACAAAAGCACTTGAGTTTAAATCACCTATCCATATTATTTATTTCACCAGATTTCACAAGTCGATTTTCACTTTATTTTTTGTGTCCTTTTATCACTTTATATATTTAGATGAAAAACTTTTTATTTTTAATTTTATATTACAGTTTTTAGTTCTTACTTATTGTGCCAATTTTTTAACTTTTTTAGAAATATCGATTTCGAGAATAATCTCTCCTTCGGTTTATTTTTTACTACTGTTACATAATTTATTTTGAAGCTCTTTATGTACTGTAGCTAGACGCTTGATTTTAGTGTACTTATGATTTTCAGTTTTTATGATACTTTTTTGATTTTATGTACTTTTTTTAAATTTGCTTATGTCATTGATGTGTTCTTTATATCTTATCTGAAATGAGCGTCCTGTTTGGCCTAACTATGCTGACTTCCAGTTGTATTTAACCTTACATGTGTACCCATGTTTCTCTAGACGGCAAGATAGGAGCCGGAGTCTTCTGTGAGAAGCTTTTGCCAAAACTGACAAAACCCTGCCTTTTTGCGGAACATGCGAGAAGGCTGGGTCTACAGACGAATGGCTTTGTAGAAGTTGCATGGAGAAAGAGGAAGGAGAGATTTTAGATAACTTCCTATGCTCGTGTCCGGCACTACCATACAGCAGGTATAGGTATTTGCGCGTGTACAGTATGGTCAGCCTTTCAGATCTCGCTGACTATGGAGTGCGAGATATTTTGCGCTACGTACATAGCTCCGAATGGTTTTGAACAGGGGTAAAGGGGAAATAGGTTCCTGTGGTATCACAACGGGCCACTACTTGTCTTAGTGTGCGGAAGCAGCCACTCCAACCTAACCTTGGCCTAAGTAAAACACACATATATGGTGGATGTGGTTTTCGGTCTTGATATGTTCGGCAAAGTTGTTGGTCTTGACTTGCGCAACAACTTTGGTGAAGAAAGCATAACGAAAATCTTAATGGTTCAGGAGCTATAAACATAAAAGGGGTATATTTTGACTAAGAGCCAAAACATTTCGAAAGCGATATCTCAAAAATGGGGACTAACTTTGAAATGGGACTAGCACTATTGAATTCAGCGTACTCGAATTAGGTTTACCCCCTGGGTGTCCAGCTTGGCACATTTTTCAACTAGCATAGTGTAATTATATTAAACACTTTATAATTATAGAAAATTATATATTATTCATAATGGATGAAGAAAATATATTTTGACATGTAGTGGATATTCAGCTAAAGCAAATCTGCATTATCTTTAGCTAAAGTAAAAAATTTAAATTATTAAAGCCTTTATTCCACCAAAGAAAAATTTATTGTCAGTAAAAAACACTGAAAAATCGGAAAAAGAAAAATTATATAAAATTGCATTAGAGTGAGAGAACCAAAAACAAAATTTATGGGAACATTTTATAGTTAAATTTGGACATCTTGAAGATAACATAACTAACAAAACTTAACAAAATAAATTTACTTTCGTAATTTCATTTTTGTATAGGAATTTAAGTTTGGTTGGTATTACAATTCCTTAATATCAAATAAAAAATATTTTATAAATTTCTACTCCCGAAGAAATCACATATTATAAAAATAATAAAAATATTGGTTCACCATAATATTTTTCCAACCATAAAACGATCCTAGTGTGCGAAAAATATTTCTTGTCATGGGTTGGGCTCGTTTGGCCGAATTTCAAAAGTTTTAAAATCCCGACCGGCCGAGTTTTAAAATCCCGACGCTCAAAATCCCGACTTTCAAAATCCAGACTTTCAAAATCCAACTTTCAAAATCCCGACTTTTAAAATCCCGATATTCATAATCCTGATTTTCAAAATCCCGATTTTTTAAAAAAAATTATGAATTCGGGCGCTAGCGGGTCGGCATTTTGAAATGCAATAATTGTAGAAGGCTAACGGCTTCGATAACTCTCACGGGCACGCGGGAGGTCGCTGCGCTCTCTCCCCTCCCCCCTCCCGCTTAGCCCTATGAGGGGCTTCAGATTTAAATTTCGGGGGACGTAGGAGCCGGGATCAGCAAACATGTCGCACTGCATGCCGCAAGTAGGAGCGGATTATATAGAATCTATTAACACAAGAACGCTCTTCGGGTGAAATTTCACGCATTAATGATTTTAAAGTTATTTTACTTTTTTATTGTGAAACTCAGGATGGTTAAAATTTTTGAATTCGCTTGTATTATTCGTTTGTATTACAAATAAAATATTGAAATATGTGATATATGGATGGATATGTATCTGAATTTTATATAATATATATTTGGGTGAATTTCACCCGAGAAATGCATGTGTATTTTTTTTTTTTTTTGTTAGAGTCGTATGAAGGTTAATGACATCTAATCTAGTAGGTAGTTATAAAAATATTAAATTTGGATTTTTTAGCTATAAAAACAAAATTTAATATTTTTTAAAAAATCCCAACTTTTTTCTCGACGATTTTGAAAATCGGAATTTTGTAAATCGGGATTTTGAAAGTCGGGATTTTGAAAGTCGGGATTTTGAGAGTCGGGATTCTAAAATTCGGGATTCTAAAATTCAGGATTTTTAAAGTCGGAATTTTTTTTTTTGTAGGGATTTTGTGATTCGGGATTTTGAGCCGATCCCTCTCGTCATATACTTTTTTTATGTAAATGTATTAGAACGTTGCTATAAAAAATACTCTGGTTAGTATATTTGCATTTTATTATGGCAACACTGACGAAACACATTATAAATCGATTTTGCAGTGAAATTTTACTGTTTTTTTGTCTCATTCTATTAAGTAGGACATCTATATTTTTATCTCGTTTCGTTTTTTACTGACAGTAAATATTTCTTAGTGGAATAAAGGCATTAAGCGTTTATTCCATGGGAAAAATTTGCTGTCAGTAAAAATAAAATGAGAAAACATATAGGTTTACTGGTTGTGTACGATAAAAAAAATGTTATCCGTAAAATTTTACTGACAAAATAATTGTCATGGTGTTAGTATGCTGCCATAATGTGCTATACAAAAATGTAAACTGGAGCATTTTATGGCAGCATTGTTAACACTTCTACAAAAAATTTACGTAAAGATGAGGAAGTGGTCTCAAGTAAATCGTTCGCCATATTTATAGTCAAATGTCCATTTTTCTTATTTCCAGTTAAAATTTGTTAACGTTAGTGGTTTTTTGTGGTATATATATATATATTATAAAAATTGAAATATATCAATTCAAAATATACGAAAATGTACGCATTATAGTTTTTTTGAAAATTTTAGGTTATGCCAAAATGTAATTTTCATAGTTAAACCACAGAATAGATATTATCCAGAAGAGTCATTGGGTAGACCAAGAAAAAATGACCTACCGACCATTTTCCTACCTTTTTTACGACTCTGAAATGTAATTATTTTAATGGAATCATTATTATTAATATTTATGATTTATATTAATTACTTTAACAGTTGTACAAGTGTTTTGAGTTACAAATTTGTTTTATATCAAACTTAAAGCTCACAAATAACGAATTTTGGTTACCCTGCAAACAATTTTCTACCTTATTGCAAACCGAGGTCACAAAAATGAGTCTAAATTTATCCATAAAAAAATAGCGTTATGTCTATTCTGTGCTTTATACCCTAGACATAGACACAAACTAGCTAATCGCGAATTCGAGATTACGTAGTTATTTTTTCAGTCTGTCAGCACACGATTTTGGCAAAACAGGATTATTGCGTATATAGAACAAGATTTCTACAATCGGGTTGTTGGAAGAAGATAAATGTGAAATATAAGAAAAAACCAGTAGGATTGTATGGGTCTGGGGAACATAAGTCATTTTCATTGAATATATACAGAAAAATTGTTGGATTGTAAATTAAATTTTAAAATTGTTTAACTGTGACAGAAATTATTTATACATTTAGTTTATATTAACTTATTGTATCTGATTCGATGTAATTCAAAATCATGAAATACGCATTGAAATTGTTTTATTTCGTTAATTAAATATGAATTTGAAGGTTTGCAGAATAACAAAATCGGGTTTGTGTCTGTCACCATAATTATAAAATCGCGATTTTATTTGTTAGACATGTAATCGCGATTGGAAGAAATCGCGATAATTTTTGTGTCTGTCCACGGTATTAGGTTCTGTTGTGGTGTTGTTGTTGTAATAGTGCCAAGAAAATACACCAAATGTTATTGTTACCCACATATCCATTTTCCGGACAGAAAAAAATTATTTCTTCAACCCCACACAATGGGTCTATCCAGCCCATGTAGGCCTCAGTAAACAATAGTAGGCCTCACACATAATATGGGCTGGATGCAAAATATATCACTCAAAAAATGTAGATATCTCACTGTTTAGTGAGGCAAAAATTGTCTGTCTACTTTTGAGTAGATATATTTGAGTGAACCTGTACTTTAAATAACAATTTATTTTGTTCCATTTTCACTTCTTTTTATTGTTTTTACCTTCATCGTCTGAAGTTTAATAAATTAAGGAATCTCATATTTACTTAATTATTAAAATCAATTATATTAGACATAAACCAAAAATAATACGAATATATTGCATCCAGCCCATGTAGAATTCTACAACTGAGGAAAATCTACAAGTGAGACATCTCAAATGTAGGCCTACTTGGGCTGGATATACCCAATATGTATGTAAAAAATGACAGGTTGTAATATCTTCCGGATTTTAACGGATTTTAGTGAAATCGGAATTCTTTTTGAAAAAAGTATAATAATTTGATAACATATAAATTATATAACATATTATTTATTTGTTGTTGGTAACATAATAATTATTTTATTATAATTATTGTTGTAGTGTTATTTTTCGGACGAAAACGATTTAATTGGAATGCAAAAATGTGTGTGTTGGTTCAAAATACATACAAAAATAAATTTTTGACATGAATCTCTTTCGTGGCCCACAATATTGTGATGGCAGGCCGAAAAAGTGATATATCCTTTTTCCGACCAAAAAAAAATTTCTTCAATATAAGTCCCACCGCGTACAAATGTGTATATAAAAAATGACAGGTTGTAATGTCTTCCAGATTTTAACGGATCTAAGTTAAATAGGAGTTCTTTGGCGTTTGGATCGGGAGGTACCGGGTTCGAATCCAGGGAGTCAATTCGCGTTCCGTGAAATAATGAAAATGAAAAGTTTTTTTCATTAGCAATCGAGTACGTTTGCATTTCCCATAAGAAATTTTGATTTCACACAGTGAAATTTAAAATTACATGTGAATAATTCAAACTACTAGATTGTCAATGAAAAAAACTTTTCATATTCATTATTTCACGGAACGCGAATTGACTCCCAGATAGGGGTTGGATACAAAAGGAAATTTCCATCAACAGATCACGATCTGTGATTAAAAGGAACACAACTACGACCCTCTATCGGCGTGCAAAACTCATGTGGGCCGACCCATCTTCCATGTTCAGTATAGGCTGGCATGGAGCTATGCAATGCGCAGATGCTAACTTAAATCGGCCCTATAGCCGTACGTCTTCGATTTGGCAGGTGATGCGTAAAGAAAAAAAAATAAACCGTGAAAGAGCAGCGATTGCTTCGGCTCCAAAACAGATGGCATGGATTAAAAAAAAAAAAAAAAAAAAAAGGAGTTCTTTTTGAAAAAAGCATTATAATTTCTTAACATATAAATTATATAACATATTAATTATTTGTTTCTGATAACATATTAATTATTTTATTATTATTATTATAGTTATAGTGTTATTTTTGAGACAAAACGATTTAAGTGGTATGCACAAAATGTGTATGTTTGTCCAAAATACATATAAAAATAAATTTTTGACATGATTCTCTTTTGTACAGGATTTTGATCCACACAATTGTGATGGGGGCCGGAAAAAGGATATACACGAGTCTCGTAAAATAGTTTCACTTCTCTTAAGACGAAGTGTTCGTGTTTATAAATGTTTCTTTTCGCTTTGCTTAGTACGCAGTTCAAAGTGAAATGAAATTTTAACACGGTCTCCAAATATTTATTTTCGCGTGAAATAGAAATGAAATTTTATTTGTAGAATTTTTAATTTTAACGTATAAATTTGTAGAAATTCATAAATGAATTTATTTATTTTACGTAAATAAATTAAATTAAATTGACTTTAATTAAAATTTATAGATGTGTGGTATTAAAAAATTTGTTTATTGCCAAACACAAACAAATGTCAAAGTTTCGCGTGAAAATAATGTGCCGAGACATTATTTTCACATGAAAATAATTTGGAGAGTTCATGCGCACTATCTTTGATGGTGCAGATTGGTGCTTATTGAAGACACTTTGATTTTTCGCTGGTGAACTGAGTACTACAAATTGAAAACAGAAGTGGAATATTTCATTTCAAATTTTCACTTTGGTAAAATTGTATGGAAATTTCACGTGAAGTCGAACTGAGTACTAGGCTTTATGTGTAACGTTTGCGAAGACGTTAGTATAAACAAGTCTTCGCAAACTGTACGAAAAAGTTACTGAATGTTTAGAGGGTACTTTTGAGATTTGTCAAATAAAGCCATTGGCGTCGATATTTTAATTTTTTAGATGGTATGTAATTATTGATTTAATTTTAATACATTAAACATTATTTTTTTTTGTTTAGGTATATATTTAGAACTTTTACTATTTTATGTATTTATTTATTTACATATTTTAGATTTGTGAGAGATCTTCAAGTCAGATATATTTACTTACGATACGGAAAATCTAAATGGTGGTCACCGAATCGCTTGGTATGTTTACACAGTATTTAAAGAATCAAACATACGGCGGTTACTGCAATATCTGCAAAGCTACTGCATATTCCTTTACGAAAGGAAAACCTTTTAGTGGCTGAAGGTACCATTTCTACCGCACATACAGAAGAAGCGTTAAAAACAGATTACATATCTTAAAGGCACAAACAATCTACCGAAAAACCTAAATCAAAATCACTCGCAAGGAAGTTTTTTTTAACGAGTACAATTTCCGGAAACGATAAAAGAACTGTATTACTATTACCTAGTAATTAAAATGGAGGATTTCGTTGAGAAACAAGACTGTATTAAAATGGAAGAGCCCATTGAAATTAATGACATCATTGGAATAGATAATCACCTTCAAACGGAAGAACTTATGAATGGGGAAATGTTGTACATCAAAACAGAAAATGAAACTTTTAATGTAAAAATGTTACCCGATACTACATACCCCAGTACTAAAGCCAAATCAGCCAATACGGTACCACACGAGATTAAACAGCCTATTAAATTATTTCAACTTCCGAACATGGTAAGGAGCTATCATTTATGGTTAAAATCATGTATAGATAATTATATATACACATATCAAACTTTTTATATCTAGGTGATGGCGAACTCTTTTGATATATCGCAACAAATGCTTAATACAACTACAAAAAATTTATCCAACTCTTGGTATTTGATACCTACTAACCTACCGGTAACTAAAATAGTTTATTATAAATAAATATACATACTATAATCAACTATTTTAGGCAACTTTTGGGCAACCGTTGGCATTGTCATCCATCGTGAGACCAACTTCACCTGTCACAAACTTGAGTCAAAATCTGTGTCAATTTGAGGAGAAAAATGATTTGAGCCGCAAATCATTTTCAAGCTCAACACAACAAACGTCACACTTTCCAAATCCTAAGATAGTACTTCCAAAAATAACAAAAAAACGTGCTTTAGCACGAGAGCCCAAAGCTACTACTACATCGTGTAATTCAGAATTAAATACACTAATCGATGAAGGGAAAATGGAAAAATTACGAACACTGTGTACTAGTCAAACCCAAAAGATCAAAGCATTAAATCAAGTAATACGTCGCAAAAATAAAAAAATTATACAACTCCAATCAGTCATATCCGAATTAACTTTGCACAAAAATGATATTAATTCGCCAGTACAGACTGGCAATCCCATAGAATCTTCAAAAAACAATTTTCGAAAACCATATAAAACCAAGCATAAGCCTAAAGAATTATAGCAACGCTCGTTCACATTTGCCTGTAACTCTTTTATGCTGGAAAACTATTTTTCTGTAATAAGTAAATGTATAGTGAAACAATAAATTCTAACTTTTGGGATATATATTTTCTAATATTGCGTGTTAAAATGTTTTATTTAATTTATAAACTACTCACATAAATATTTGTTTTAATACACTAAATTGTTTTGCAAATGTCACGTTTTGCTACTTTACGTTAAATATAATCAGCCCTAGTAACCATTTGCTGAATATTCTAAAATTAGGTATGCAATTCATTTCATACGAGCATTTGTCGTTTTCATATTCAAAACCAGTTATGTCAAGACATTATAATAAAATGGAAATGTTTATTGTTTTCAAATACAATTTTCATATTAAAACTTATTCTCATAAATTAAAACACGTAAATGACGATACAGTTGCCTTCTGGCGCGCTTCGCACTTTCGCAGAATACTGCACTAAATTTAACCACCAAACCCGTAAAGAGTACGACCTTGGCGTTTTAATGCGTAAACAACATCCATAGCAGTTACAGTTTTACGTTTTGCGTGTTCGGTGTATGTTACAGCATCACGGATTACGTTTTCCAAGAAAACCTAAAATTATGAATATGTATGAAAATAATACAACCCATACAAAATAAAACCAAATACCTTAAGCACGCCACGGGTTTCTTCATAGATTAACCCAGAAATACGTTTCACACCACCCCGACGCGCCAGACGACGAATAGCTGGTTTAGTGATACCCTGGATGTTATCACGAAGTACTTTACGATGACGTTTCGCACCTCCTTTTCCTAAACCTTTACCTCCTTTCCCACGACCAGTCATATTTATTTACTCCAAATGTAAAATAAAAACAAAATTGTATGTAAAACTTGGATCGCAGAAAATGGCGTCTTATTATATTGAAATTTACTTTCTTCTGTTTTGTTTGTTGCGTCAAAAACGAAAAATTCTCGTCGTCTAGTGAACTTATATTTCTGATTGGAAGAGTTTTTTGTTTGTATATATCTCGGGAGTGCGTTCATGAGATTTAAAATGTTGTGCAGTCTAACAACTGTCATTGTGAAAATGGCGTAGTAGTTAAGATTGTCTCAAGTGTCAAAACAATAAAAAGTTAATTTCTTCATAACATATTATATAGCATCAAAATAATCACTGTATTCATAAAAAACATTTTTTTTAAATGTTATATATTAAATATATTAAAAATTGATGTTTGTTGTTTAAATTATTTTTCAAATTTACATTATAATAGTTGTTAATAGCACGATGATGCTGCTTGTGATACCTACTACCTACACCCAAAGAATTTAAATTATTAATATAGAATGAATGAGAGTAGCTGTCAAACGAGTCAAATTCGGAGGGTAAAAGAGAACGCATATAAATCAACGGGTCGTATAACGTATTTAGAATTTGTTCAATCGAAATTAAAAACTACACAAATTCACAACTATTTTTATTCCAATTTAGTACGGATTTTTTTTTTTTCGGTAAAAAATTGTACTAATAGTATTCCAAAATAAAAAATAATTATGAAAAAATAGCACGTAGAATATGAACGTAGTAATAAGAAAAATGCGATACTGTAATATAACATATGATTCTATTATCCCAAGTATAACAAAATGGAACTCATTTTGACAGTTCCAACTTTCGTTACATTTTTGAGATATTTCATGGAAGACATGGAACTCGCACAATATCCAGTTCTTTGAGTTACGGGTTTTTGTTCCACAGTTCATAGTGAAACTTGTAATAAAATGGAACTTGATCGTGGAACTTAGTTCCAACAATTGTTCCTCAAAAATCGAAATAAGTTGGAAGTAGTGATACTTGGGATGTTTACAAAAAGAAAAAGCACAACAACAACAACCAAAATTCGTTTCTTACATTTTTTTGATTTATAACTTAAATTAATAATAATTTTATCACAAATCACTTTGCTTTTAACACAATTTTCATTTTATTTTATATAAACAGTTATAAATGGTAAGGAATTTTTTTTTCGAATTTTTTGATGCGGATTTTGACAACACTTCACAAAGCACTTCATTGCAATATTTTAATGTTCAAAGTTTTCAATATTTATTCATAAACTACACAAAATAACACGATACACAAATTGTTTTATAATATTTTATTTTTTTTAATTAATGATATCACGATTTTTTAAGAACACAAAATTTAGCGCGTCACTTTTTACAACAACAACAACTTGTCCCGTTAGCTTTTTCTTTGACATCTGAGATGCATTTTTTATATAACCATCCTCCCAGCAAACGTGCGTTCAGTAGTTTTAATAGAATATTGTATGCAACCAAATTATCTCCTATAAAATAGCAGTAGAGCGAGATGAATATAAATGATTTATTGTTTTGTGCTCCTTTCTTTATATCTCAAACTTTTTACGTCGCAATTTTTTTTGTGTAATCAAAAGTGTTTTGTGTTAAGTCAAATACTTAATAAAATTTTGTAAAGATTTAATAATTATTATTATATTGAAATACCGAATTATTATGAATTTACTATAATTTTAAGACTGAAATATGTATAAGTAAAATATATACACAGATAAAAGTGAAATGAATAATATCTATTAGGAACTAAATTATTTTTAGTAAATATTAGCTGAATATCAACAAATTTCAAAGTAATGTTTAAATAAAACTTGTATTAAACGTTTATACCAAATGAATTATATTTAAGAGATAGCAATTAGATATTAAACAAAAAATTTAACATATATTTTATGAATTTAGGCACATGAATATGAAAACAATACGTAGGTATTAAGTAATGAAAACATATTTAACAATTAATACGTATATGTATTAATACGTATATATTAAGCAAAATGTGATAAATTTGAAAATTTGAATTTTATATATATAAACGTCATGAAAATTATCCCGTCGTCCTATCTATTTTCACAAGAAAAGAAGTACTTTTTTTCATTACTTTTTCATCACATCCAGAAGTACTTCTTCGTTTGCCGGGCTGTTCCCATATGACTCAAAAGAGATAGCAAATATTAAATTGATTTTTATATGCGGAAAAAATAGTTGCTGCTCTGGTTAATGTAACTCTATTCCTACACCATTAAAAATGACATTTGTAAAGGCAGTCTCGAGTAGGGTTGAGAATGACGTTTGCAACAATTTAGAGTTCGTGAACGAAAAACCCACGTGTTCATTGTTACAATTAACAGAGCACCCCCAATGCAAAATAATTTTTCCTTTACTTTTTCCTTTAACTTTTTCCTTTAACTTCACGTGTTCATTGTTACAATTAACAGAGCACCCCCAATGCAAAATAATTTTTCCTTTACTTTTTCCTTTAACTTTTTCCTTATGAAGAGCATACCCAATGAATAGGGAAAAGTCAAAGTTAAGGATGAAACACACCAAGCAGCAGCAGCGAGCAGCAAACTTAAATTTTGACCTATTCGCTTATATAATGATACAAAATCATAGTTTGAGTATAAATATAGGTATTTCCATTAAAAGAAATTAAGTATTTTGTATTTATAATTGAAAAATTTAAATTTAAACAAATTATATTGAATGAAGTTGCATCTGTCACGGCAGCAATAGGTTCCACACCCAGCAGCATTGATTTGCTGCTCTTTGCTGCTACTCATAACCTCAATAAAATTTACACAATTTAATTTTACTTCTAAGGCTGTTAGTGAATGTATTAAAAACCCTGTTAAAAATTAAAATTTTGACAGGAAAATTAAAAATTATTTTTTATTCACCACAAAAATTTTTTACGAACTCTAGACCGTCTATAAATTTTGACAGGATGTTAAAAAAACATAACCCCACTTTTTTGATAGTAAATAATGTGAGTAGTAGCCGTAACAACAATAAAATACTTGAAATAAGGATGAAATAAATGGATTGTTTTTATTTTTGACATTATTATACTTTATTTATTATAATTGACCCAAAACACACTTAATTCTTATATGACATTCATCTATTAAACCAATACCATTCCAAAAGTTTGCTGTTTTTGATCTTGCGCAAAATCTAGTTCCAATTTCCTCAAGTTCGTTATACAATGTAGGTTTAATAATGTGCCGCATATTATGAATAAAATAATTTAACATTTTGTGAATTATTGATTTAACTGTAAAGCTACAGAGAAAATATATTTAATTATACTATTTAAACTCTTACAACTTATGAACTTACAGACTAATACTAACAAAACCAGTATAAAAACACAATCAGGTCATATTCTTTGCTCCAGCCGTGTTACTTAATTGGCAATAATTCTACTTTCTTTCGGAAACTGAAATATTCCGTAATTTACAGTATTCTAAAGGCTAAAATTTAAAACAATTATATTAAATAACAAAAATAATAATCATCCCGAATATATAAATATATAGTTACTTCTCTGTATTTCCTTCCGTATTTCCAAACAACAGCCTCATTATTTTTATATTTTTTATAATATAATAAAATTAAAAATAATATTGGAGTATATTTCTTGGACAAGCGATTCATTTTTATGTGTCAAAATTTTAACACATTCACACAGCAAATTTAACTTTTCTGTTTAAAAATATTACGTCACAAAAATTTTATTTACCAAATTTTTAACTAAATATTTTTAACACATTCACTAACGGCCTAAAACAAAACAATTTGCTGCGCTGCTTGATGTGCACGCTCATACGCAGCCGTTATTGTGGATTGTTTGGAATATGTCGCGCTGCTCTTGGTGTGTTTCATCCTTAAAGCTAACTTCATTTTACAAAATTATTTTTTGTTTACCTGTTATTTTATATTATTATATTATATATTACTTTTACACAGGACACAAAATACAACACTAATTGTTAAAAGACAATATGCATTGAATATTTTTTAATTTGTGACAAGCAGAAAAACAATAACAACAACCAATTTTGCAAATGCGGTTTACTTCATTGTATTTCTCATAAGGAAAAGTTAAAAGTTTGATAACATTTTTCATAAGGAAATCACCAACCTAACAAAAAAAAAAAATTTTCTCAAAAAATTTTTCATACTTTTCTGTAAGGAACAAGTTAAAGGAATTTCATTGGGGATGCTATGTTAGTTTCATGAACGATTTTTAGCTGTCAATTGCTGTGTTTTTTTATTAGCGCCCGATAGCTGTATCCGGAGCAGCCAATTTTCTATGTCAAAACTTATGTTTAGCGCGCTATTATTGCATATAATTAATTTATTTAACTCTAAACTAAAAATTTTCATTCAACTTTTTAATTAAAAATCGATAAAAAAGTATCTTGGCTCACTTATTTATCGGGAGCCACTATCGGGAGCACTATCCCTTTCAGGGGGAAACTTTAAATTTCCCAACTTTAAATTGCAAAGAATTTAAACCTCTGTAGAACGGGTGTCAAGATTTTACTCTTATAAAATTTGCTATTTCATCTGCCACAAGAGAGAGCCCGGGGGTCTATTATGAAATTTGTCCGTCTCTGATTTTTCCGTTAACGGAAATATTCGATTCGACACGGATTTACCCTAATATGAAACTTGTATTATCGAATTTGTAATAAACAAAATTTATTTTTATTTATTAAAAATTTCTTATAATAAAATATTACATTTTAAATTTTTGGGTTTTAATTATTTAGAATTACTAAAATATTACTAATTAATTTATTTTGTTAATATGTTTTAATAAAATGTAAATCGCTTTTCAATATATTTTGATGAAACGTTAAAATAAGTTCAATCGAATACAAAATACGTCAACGAATTAGCAGTCGGATTTTTTCTAGTGTATTCCGAAATATCCGATTCGATTTTGCTTTTTAGGTTCATAATAGCACGGATTTATACGTTAACGGAAAAATCCGAGACGGAAAAATTTCATAATAGAACCCCAGTGGCCCTATTCTGGCCTATGTAGTGGTGCATTATTTGATAACAAAAATTACAAACTTTTATGTAATATGAAGTGTATCGTGAAAAAATGCCAAAATACGCCTAAGAAAATACAGAAAGAAATATATCTTATCATCAGTAAGTTTACAAAGTGTTTATATAAAATAAAATGTAAATTGTGTTAAGAAGCTAGTGATTTGTGGTAAATTTATCCTTACTATTGGTTCTCATCTGAATGCATTGCAAATAATTGCAAAGGGAAATTTTTGATTCATTTAGTTGTATTTGTGTGTTATTTTCATTTGTATATGTGACGGTTTCCAAAACAAATATTTCTATAACAACATAAATAAAACTAATTTACTAGAGATTTGTGGTTAATGGCCACAATACAATTTATAAATAACAGCAGCAAAACTAAAATCTAAAAAGGAAAAGCGATGACGCGATAAGCTTCGCTATTAAAAATATTCATTAGATTCTGGGAGCCACAATTTCTACCAATTAAAAGAATTTTCTATATTAAATATAAGTATATAAGTATATATTAAGTATATTTTTTAATATATTTTCTATATTATATATAATAATTGAAAAATAGAGATGTATCCTAATAAAATCATCCTACGGCTATTTATTAGCACAAAATTTTGACATATTTATAAAATAATGTTTGCTTTCAAAACAAACAAGTTGCTTTGTTTATTGCAGGGTTGAAAATTTCTTTATATAAATTTTTTTTTTTTTTTTTTTTTTAACAACTTTATTGATATGGCTACTACAATCTTAAACATTATTAATTCATTAGTAAGGTTGACATTAGTACTTATGAGATAAGCATAAACTTGTGTGGGTCTGCTGCACCAGTGTCCAGTTCCCTTGGTTTATAATTTTCATACGGTTAGCTCATGTGGTTTGATTCGTTTGAGCCGCCTTACTTCGTTTGTACTGTCCAGTAGTTGTACGGCCTCAAGATTGGTGTGGGTAAGAAGTCTCTTTTCATGTTTTATGGCACATTCCCGGATAACGTCGTCTATCAATTGTATTTCTAAATCATTGTGGATTTCCTTGTTAGTCACAAATCGGTAGGCGTTGGTGACCATTCGAAGAAATTTATTTTGGCTTCGTTGTATAATGTCTCTATTGGATTTATGTGTACAACCCCATAGCTGCGCACCATACATCCATATTGGTTTGAAGATAGTCTGGTATACCAGTCTTTTGCAATACAGGTTCATTTTGGAATGATGTCCAATTAACCAGTACATTTGACGTTGTTTCAATCGTATCTGTTCAGCTTTTTGTCTCACGTGATGTTTCCAGTTGAGCCTTGAATCTAAATGCAGACCAAGGTATTTTGCCGATTCAGCCTGCGGCACTTGCACCCCATTGAGGTATATATGAAGAGTGTTATTTTTATGTCGAAGCGTAAATGTCACATAGGTTGGTTTGAGCTCATTCAGTGCGATTTTCCAGTCGATTGTCCATTTAGTAACATTGTCCATTGCTCGTTGAAGATTTTCCACTGCTCTTGGTTGAGATTCGTCTACTGACATAATTACAGTGTCGTCAGCGAACGTGCCGATGAATGTTTTATTCGTCGTAGGTATGTCCGCAGTATAAAGAAGATAGAGGAGGGGCAGGGGACCCAATACGCTTCCCTGCGGAACTCCCGCAATCGCTGGATAAAAGTCCGAACTTGTTTCTTCATGAATGACTCTGAATTGGTGATCAGAGAGGTATGATTCAAGCAGCTTGCAATAGTTTTGTGGTAGCATTTTGCTCATCTTGAATGTCAATCCCTCATGCCAAACCCTATCAAAGGCCTGGGATACATCTAAAAATACGGCGGGACAATATTTCTTTTCTTCTAACGCTTGCTCTATTACCGCAGTTATTCGATGGACTTGATCTATTGTGGAGTGGTTATTCCTGAATTCAAATTGAAAATCAGGAACGTTTACCATTGGCTTTAGACGTTTTAGTAGCAGTTTCTCGAACAGCTTTGATAAGGCCGGAAGCAGTGAGATTGGTCTGTATGATGATACTTCTTCATCTGGTTTACCTGGTTTCTTTAGCATAATTATTTGGGCCATTTTGAAGCATTTGGGTACATACTTCAATCTCATACAGGCATTAAATAAGTATGTGATCAAGATGATTGCTTTGCGTGGAAGTTCCTTGAATAGACCCGGTGATATTTCATCAATTCCTGGTGCTTTTTTATGATTAAGATTTTTGTCGATTTCTTCAGCAATTTCCATTGGCGTGACCCTCTTGAAGTCCTGATTTGGTTGATAAACAGGTGTTACATCAATGTTGGATTGAATGTCATGGGGTTGGAATACTGCTGCTAGGTGTTGAGCAAAGAGTTCCGCTTTTTCTTTGTCTTGTCGAACCCAACTGCCTTGAGCATTCCTTAAAGGTGGTACTCGAACTACAGGTCGTTTAAATCTTCTGGTTGCTTTCCATAACGAGTAGTCCTTATCCATTTCTGGACCTAGCCCGCTTAAGTAGTTATCGAGGCAATTCTGTTTGAAATTTTTGATTAGCCTATTGACTTTGTTACTTATTCGATTAAAAGTTGTCTTGTCAGCGGGATTTCTGGTGAGATGCCATATTCTCCTCGCCCTTCTTCTTGCCTTGATTTGTTCCCTGATTTCAGCCGGGTATTTGACTTCAATCTCCGCTTTGTCCTTTAATTCAGGAGTAGCTAATATGGCAGCCATTCGAGTGTATTCAATGAAATTGTTTGTTTGTTGTTCCAATTCTTCGTTGCTTTTAATGCTAACTTTTAATTCAACTAGCTCTTCCAATTTTTCTCTGAAGATGTCCCAATCCGTGAATCTATTAGTAAGGTTTTGCTTCTGTTTCTTTATTACTATAGCGCTTACTGACAACAGTACAGGAATGTGGTCAGATGTTAGGTCGTTAATTCCTTCGACTCTAGTGTAACTTAGAGGAATACCTTTTATGATGAAGAAATCCAGTAGATCTGGTATTTTTCCTGTATCCGTTGGCCAATACGTTGGCCCCCTTGGGGAGAGATATTCGCATTTGTTTTCATGAATGGCATTGAACAAGTTGTTTCCTTTCCCAGGAGAAATAAGCCTGGAACCCCAAGCTGTATGTTTTATATTGTAGTCCCCACCAATAATAAATCTTGGACCGAGCTTATTGAAGACGTTATTAAATTGTAACTTCGTTGGTGTATGCCGTGGAGGACAGTACGCTGCTGCAATATTCAGATCTGCGCCATTATATTGGATTGAGATAACAGTTGCTTGCAAACAGTTTTCACGAATATCCTCTTGTTGATTATGTTTGATATTATTTTTAATTAGTACAGCTGAACCACCTCTGGCTCTTTCACTAGGATGGGTTGTCCAGTAGGAATTAAAACCCCTTATTCTGATAAAGCTTTTGTTGGAGAAGTGCGTCTCTGAAATCAGCGCAATATCAATGTTGTTTGTATGGAGAAATATTTCCAGTTCTTGGGCTCGTTGGTTGAGCCCATTAGCGTTCCAAGCTACAATGCGCAGGAACGAGTTAATCATTTGTGAGTATGTTGACTTTTTCGCTTGGTGGATAGATACAGATTTCCAGTTTTGACACCCTCTCTGCTAAATCACCAAGTGACTGTTGAATTTCGCTAAGCATTTTAATAATTTCAATGTTATTAGACTTTTTGGTGATTTGCGCATAGGATAATCCAACTGTGGATGGTGTGATTGCTGTTTGTGGTTTAGCAACTTTGGTTTGTAATCGCTGCACTGCGCTTGTTCTATTATTCTGTTGACTTTTAATTTTGTTCTGATATACTCTGCATCCTTTATAATTTGCAGTATGCCCTTGTTCTTGACAAAGAGCACAGTTTTCTTGCATGTTGTCGTGTGGTGATTTTCCGCGCATTTAACGCATTTGGTTTGACGATAGCAAAAGCTCTTGGTATGTCCAAGTTGTTGACAATTCGTACACTGTGGAATTCCCCTTGTCTTGTTAGGTGGCTCAATTTTAACTATACAGTACGCAAGTTTCTTGATATTGTATACTTCTTTATTGTTGTCTTTTTGTTTTAAGTCGATGTAAAACAATGGAAAGTGTTTCCTGACTTTTACACCATCAATTGTGACCATTTTGTATATGTTGGTAATACCTGCGACTTCATGTCCCATTTTTTCTAAGTCTGCTTTAATTTCATCGTGACTAATAGAAGAAGGTAAGCCTCTGATAACCACTCTATAGGCCTTTTCACTCTTCAGCTGGTAGGTGTGATATTGAATATTTTCTAGTTGGTTGCTAGATTCATTTTTTAATTCTTCCAGTAATTTTTTGACATTTCTGTAATCATTTTCATTTTCAAAGGTAATTCTAATGTCACTATTTGAGAGCGCCTTAAAATTAGTTGATTCACTAGTGTTTTTTATTATATTTTGTCGAAAAAGTTCGAAATTATTGATATTGCTCACATTAATGGGTGGAGGCAATGGTATTTTTGGGTTTTTCTGTTCAGTGTTACTGTTCACACTTTGTGTATTATTTTTTGGGGGAGTTTTCGTTTTTGTACGCCTACGTTTCTTAGGGTTTCTGTTATTAGCTCTGGAAACTTACGCTTCCAGTTCGTCCTCATCTGTGAAATAATCCTCTACACTCAGAGCATTAAATCTATTTTGTTGAGAGACTGGAAATTGCTGCAGCAGCCAGTTGGAGTTATTTGAATGATGTTGACTGGTTGATGGCTGAATATGGTTGACAGGCAGGTTATTAGCTCGTGCTGAAACCTCAGCTTTACTATTTTTAACCTTGTTTTTATTTTTTAGTGTAGAGTTTTCTCTCTTCAGTTCAGCAACTTCATTACTCAGCTGCGCGATTAGTTTCTCCATTTTCTGAAACTTGGTTAACAGATCCTCGCTGTTTATAATGTTTGTTGATGCACTCGGCATTTGTAATAAATTTCCTTTTTCAATGGAGACTGCGTCTTTTGCAGTTACTGTGGAGGCAGTCGCTGTTGGCACAATTGTCTCTAATTGTAGTGTACGTCTAGTTACATGTGGAGGTGGTGATCTCAACATTTTCATGCTCTTAGGAAAGTTGTTCCCTTTATTTGCCAAGGGTTGGTTCCCCCCAGAATCTATGGTACTACCATCCGAAGAAGGTATGGAGCGGCCCGGTTGATTTGATGCTTCTATTGACGCATCCGTCTCGTTTCCTAATATTATTAGGCTATTATTTTCATCATTATTTTTCATCTTAAATTTTTATTTTATTCCCACGAGTAGCACGAGAAATTAACGGTCGCCTATGACAGAGCTCTGCGTTATCATAGGAAGGCTATGGGTTTAAACCGAATGACGCCAAATTCGGAGTTTACATACTAACGACTAAGCACCCTCTTAGCCACGCAGCCATCGGCGTATGTAGTACCACCTTAGCTTTGGTGTGCTAGTTTTTGGTCCGCCCCGAGTATTTAATTTCCCCGGTACCTACCATATCTGGCAAGCGTTCCCCTATCCGCCACCCGGGGAGGCGCCTGATGGGGGTACTAGCAAACCCCACACAGGTTTAAATTTTTTTTATATAAAATAAGGGAAATTTTCCAGTTTTTGAGCAAATGTAAAATTTACAATGGAAAAAGATGTAAGCCATACTACTTTCGATTGCAAATCGCTTTGTAATTTTTTTATGTGTGTGTATAAAAATTTATATACCGATACGGAATTTTTTGAATGTGTACTATAAAAATTATAAATTTAAAATCGATTGCAATTAATTGCAAAGCAAGCTCAGATGAGAACGCACAGTTAATTTAAGTTATAAATCAGAAATAATTAAGAAAAAAATTTTGGTTGTTGGTGTGCGGTTCTTGTATCCCTTTTGTGTATAAAATATAAAAATTCGTGAATTCGAAAAGTTAATTGTTAAAATAGAATATAGATGGAAATGTGAAAGAATCAAAAATTTCGTACGCTATTCAGTAATTCACTAGTAGTACAACTTCATGGTATTGCTCTATATATATAGACAATATTTCAATGTAATAAACAACATCAGTCGTCGCGACCTGATGAGAAGACTGATTTTTTCAATTCATTATTCTCATCTGTTCGAAACTGATTGTTGTGATTGTTACACATTAGTCATCTATAAGTCAAAAAATTCAAAAGCGTATTTAGTTGGTTTAATTGAAGATACAAATGTATGCGCGACTCATGCCAAACGTGTTACAATTATACCAAAGGATATTCAATTAGCAAGACGTATGGTGAACGTGGTGAACATGCTTAAAATTTAGTTTTGTACTAAAATTAAATCAAAAAACAAATTGGATGGCGCTTACGGGGTTTTATAAAATTTAATTGTGTATACTTGTCAATAAAAAATTAATCACGTCGATTATAGAACTCGCCGGATTTACTGCGGCGGGAGTCCAAACTCCATATAAAAAAAAATTAAAATCATGAATTTCGATCAAGGTTGCATGTAAAACTGGTTTTATTTTTACGCAAATCAAACAAAAACATTCGTTCGAAATCCGCAGCTAAAACATTACGAATGGTTTGCGAAACGTAAAAACAGAATTATATGAAAACAAACCTGTTTTTCAACGCAACTTTGATTCAAATTAATGATTTTAATTTTTTTTATATGGAGTTTGGACTCCCGCCGCAGTAAATCCGGCGAGTTCTATAATCGACGTGAATATTTATTTTATAATAAATGCAAAATTTTGTTTTATTTCGAATAAAAATTATTATTATTCCAATTGGAAAATATATACAAACATGTGCCTTTTGTTTCGTGCATAAAAGTGTCTGAGATCAGTATGAAAATGCTGTGGAACAAACGTAAATTTCCATTTAAAATCCACCTTCTTTCCTATTTGATTTTATCTCTTTTCAGTTGGGATTCACACCGACACCGGAATTTTTGTGACACTTTTCTTTGGCGAGTAGTATGGTTTTCCGTGTACTCAACGTGGTTCTTTCCATAGAAAGAGTGTGGTTTTAGTACGCCAATGTAAATGAAATTCCGTCGGCATTGCATATTGGAAAGCCCCAGAGGTGCGTTCACGAGATTGACATTGTTAATTTTTTGTAACAACTTTGTCATTCCGCGGTTCCACACTTTGATTCCTTAGCCAGGATTCTTTCCTTGGTTCCTTCCCCTTCACCAACAAACTGTTTTTAGTTTGTTGGTGAAGGGGAAGGAAACGAGGAAAGAATTAAAGTGTGAAATGGCGGATTGTAAAAATGTCGTTATAGTTAACATTGAGATTGTTTTCAAATTTCTTATGTTATATACACCATTTTAACGTATTGTCATATATTATAAAGTATATATATACGCTACTAAGTGGACCAAAAAAAAATTTGACTCTACCCTTAATGAATGTAAAAAAGTTCAGTGCACAATTTTTTTCACTACTATATTCTACCCTTTTCCATACAAATCAAGGATAAAACAAACGGTCGAAATTTTTCCATAGAAAAATCGGGTTATGTCCCTTCTGCTTGTATTCTATATTCTGTGGTATTGTTAAGTTTATGTCTTGTCACTCAAGGTTCGAATCACTGGATTGTGAATAAATACAACTGCTTCAAATTTGAACTCACACAAATTTATTTACACAACACAATAAATACACAATATAAAATTAACAATTAATTATTCCAATTATAACACACTATTTAATTATCACTTTAATAATTGCTTTAATAATCGCACCGTAACAAATATTGTAACATTCTACAGCTTATAAACGCACTCCCGGTATTCCATCGAAAAAATGGGGCATTTAAATGTAGAAAATTGTTTATATTATTCCGTGTGTTCATTGATGGTTTTCTGACATAAAAAATCGGTATATTTTTGACATATTTTACCCCCACTAACTTCGCTTCAGTAAAATATCCTAATTTTTTTTTATTGCAAAAGTGAACGTGTTTATTTTGGCTAGGCATATAAATTTGACAGTTCAGTATTTTAAACGCCAATTTTCTTTACAACTGACTTTAATATAAAAGTGATATATTTCCTAAATGTTATTTAAATTTTAATAATGTATAATTTCAGACCCACACAAATATTTTTAAATTTTAAAATTTTTGCCGGCTATTAAAAATTGAATTTTTTCAAAACAAAATACACATGTCAAAAAACCCCGAAAAAATCCAAAACAAAGTGGAGCTAAAAATATACCGATCTATATGGTGCGCTCGGTTTGTAGCTCAAAAAACCCGGATATTTTTTATCCCTTTGTACATGAGTGAACACTCCTAGTGTTCACTCATATACAAGAGGACAAAAATATCCATTTTTTTTAGCTCCACAAATACAAATTTTCACAGAAACATCCAGCATTTGCTCTGAGGATACTGGGAAAACTCAGAAAACTTATTTTAACAATCCGTAAGGAAAAGCATCATCGGATGAGGCTACCTCCTCATTTTCCATTTCACCCTTCTTTTGCCTCATATCTACTAGGTTGCTCCTTATGACCGATCAAATCATTCTCCTCAAATTTACGTCTGCCTTTTGATTTGCAATCCAAAAACTGTTTAAGCTGGTTAAGCGTAGGTAAAGTACCTACACCATCGCGATTACGATGCTGTTCCCAAAAATCCAATGTGTACTTAGGCAAACGTTGTTTTGCATAATGAATCCAAATTAGATTCCACAGCTGACTGGGAGTCGCAATAGTTTCTAGCTCACGTATCCAACTATTTAATGCATTTAATTAGTGCCATACCGAAATCACAATGTGGCTCTTTCCGTTACCAATAAACGGCGTACAGCTATATATGTATACAACTCACCGTGCTGTCGCCACAACAAGGTGGAACAAATTCGAGAGAGTGACCAAACAATCATGTGGCTACACTTATTTTTAAATATGCATAAACACAAAAATAAATAAATTAAAGTTAATCCCCCAATCACTGACGGTCTTCCAGTTTCACAGTCACCACATCCTGGCCAAGCTCTCCATGCTCCACAACTTTGCACATCTTGAGAATATTTTCTTCTCGTAGAAATCAACACATTGGTTGCATTCTTTTTTGTTTCCAGAGTTTAATATCTAATTTATTTGTAATTCCTATTAATTAATTTATTCATTCTCTATAATAAATAAATTGATAAGCATAAATTACAAGTAACTGTTAAAACTCGTAAAATCGCATAAATAGATAAACACCACTCACTTGTTTTTATTTAATTTTAACGGAAATCTCACTCTATCCCTCTCTTGAAGACAAAAATAAATTATCGTTGATCGGCTCCCTAATTACCGATTTCCTTCCCTCTTTTACCACTATTCGATACCACACACCACGCCGCAGGTAATACACCGTCATACTACATTTCGTACTTACACACGATGAACCGCTAATATCACGCGGTAGCGATAAACCGCTACGGCAACCCACCATCACCACACATTTCATAAAATTTTTCTTCTATTTATCAACAAGAAAAAATTGTACTACCCAGTACTCACTACTATATTTGTTACTACACACAGTGCCTTCTATAGTACTGGCCTGTGACAACATTCATTTTTTGCTGATGACGACAACGTAAGTCGACAACCATTATATCGATTTTGTCTCAAAATGTGTGAAACGAAATGAGTGTAACCGGAATGATATAGTACTAGCATATATATTTGTGGTAGTTTCGTGCGTATGGCTGATGACACACGAGAGTTTTTTGTATTTTGGCATTTTTTTTCTACCAATGTTTTGTTCTGCTCTCTCTTAAATAAAATTTTAACTAAAATGAGTCAAAAATGTCCTTGAAATATTTTTTATTTCATTTATGTTTGAGTTGTGTGGTTGAACAGAAAATTTGTTTAAGTCGCAATTATAACTTGTATCATAGGTAAACGGGGAAAGAAACGAAGAAAAATGCGGCATTTTTTTTTTACGTGTGGCATGGGCCTATGATTGTTTTTCTGCATATGCAAGTCACGTGTCATACTTTTTTTTGTTTATTCATATTAACTCTTTCAGTGCAAATATGATTTCGGCTAGTGTATTGAGGGACACGATTGCGCTTTTTGGCACTCAAAGGGTTTATCATTATAAACGCCATATTTTTGCGTTGTTTATGTATTTTCGATTTTTTTATAATTTCTAAAATTTATGAAATTTAAAATAAATTTACCTATAAAATTTTATTTTTTAGATGTAAAATTATTTTATGATAATAGATAATATAAAATATATTGGCATGTTAAATAATGACACTCCACAGCTCGAGAGCAGACGTAATGTGCTGAGAAAAGGAAGTAAGCACCATAAAAATTAAACCGATTCGCCCGGATCGCGTTATTTTGGTACAATTCATCATACAAATGACACAAATACGAACAAAAGAAAATTACAACTACAAAGACATAATTGTGTATTATACACTGTGTACGTATTCGATTTTTTTTGCTTCACTCATTTTAAAGGAGTACCCAAGTATAACAAGACGATTTATTTTACATGTTCACGACATGAGTTTGGTAATTTTATAAAAGTGATTTTCTTAAAAAAATTTAAAGATGTGTGTTAATTTAAATAAAATTACACCAAAATTTATTTTTATATCTATTCAAAATTTTTTTGTATAAATTAATTAATTTATAGTTCAGTTTTAAATTATTAAGTGGAAAACAAATGCGAAATAATAAACTTGATATGAGCTATATAAAAATATTTAAACTTTTAATATTACAATCAAGGAATAATATAATCAAATCATTGTTTAATAATAAAAATTAATTAAAAAATTAATTATAATATAATTTATTTATAATATATTTTTTTGATACAATAATATATTCATTGTTCTAAACCTAAATTTTTTGTTTTGCTTTACATTTAGACGCCATCTTTTTCCTCTAAAATGTATTTTCAATTATAGCCTTTTACATATGTCGTTGCACAAGATCGTTCCAGCCATATTGTTTTTTGTTGTTATTGTTCACACATACATGTATGCAATTCTATTTATTGAGTTTCGTCCAGTTTCGAACAATCGCGACACTTTTCATACAGGATCTTATTCTAAGTCGAAAGCAAAACTATGTCAAAGTCGAAACTAAATATAAGTTTTTACTTCGAAAAATGACAAAAAAGTCGAATCTTGTTATACTTGGGTAAAGCCTAGTACTCAGTTCGATTTCACGTGAAATTTCCATACGATTTTACCAAAGCGAAATTAGAAATGAAAAATTTCATTTCTATTTTCATTTTGTAGTACTCAGTTCTCCAACGAAAAAGCCAAGTGTGTTCAATACATCAAAGATGGCGCGCATAAACTCTCCAAATTATTTTCATGTGAAAATAATGTGTCGGCACATTATTTTCACGCGAAATTTTGACATTTGTTTGTATTCGGCAATAAACAAATCTTTTAATACCACAAATCGATAAATTTTAATTAAAGTCATTTTAATTTAATTTATTTATGTAAAATAAACAAATTCATTTGTGTATGCCTACAAATTTATACGTTAAATTTAAAAATTCTCCAAATAAAATTTCATTTCTATTTCACGCGAAAATAAATAGATTTTTGGAGACCGCGTTAAAATTTCATTTCACTTTGAACTGAGTACTAAGCTTAACTCACGAGACAAAATCGATATGCAGATGTCAGCATAATTAAGAAAAAATAATACACTTTGCCTCCTTATTACGACGGTAATAAATTTCACAAACTTAACAAATAAAAATCTGAATTATTATACAATAAATTAATAAATTATGAACAATTTTAGTGTAATTGATTTTCTTAATTCATAAATTGAATTTTTTCGATCCACATTCAAGAAGTTAATGATAATTTAAAGAAATGCGCCTATTTAGATAACGTAATACAAAGTTTTAGTGTATCCGGGCCTACTATGAAAATCGAACGTCGATGTTTTTTGTTCGTTGTTTATATTCAGCAATAGTAATTACTATTGCTGAATGTAAACAACGAACAAAAAACGTCGACGTTCGATTTCCATAGTAGGCCCCCGAATTTCCACTACAAAAATATAAATAAAACCGTGAGAGCAGAGAATATTATGTGATCATTTTGTTTCTATTTTGTCATTTCATTTTTGTATTTTATTGTCATTTTCATTTAGTGTCACATAATTAGTCGAAGACTCGAAGCTGTGCGGTACGATGCATTTTTTCTGTATTTTACATGATATCACCTGTACTTCTTTTCCTATTTTTATTGAATCTACGTACCAATTACAACAATTTTGAGTTAGATGATATTACAAATCGACTTATGTTGGATAAAAATGACAAAAAAATGCCAAAATCTAAAATAAAAATGTACATGCGAAAAATTAAAAAACGAATATCCTTCGGCTTCAACAGTTGAAACTAAACAAATTAACAAAATTACAAAACAACTGGAGAGAGAAATAATATTTTTATTGTCCCATGCCACACGAGCATTTTTTGTATGTTGGCATTTTTTTTTCTACCAATGTTTTGTTCTGCTCTCTCTTAAATAAAATTTTAACTAAAATGAGTCAAAAATGTCCTTGAAATATTTTTTATTTCATTTATGTTTGAGTTGTGTGGTTGAACAGAAAATTTGTTTAAGTCGCAATTAAAACTTGTATCATAGGTAAACGGGGAAAGAAACGAAGAAAAATGCCGCATTTTTTTTTACGTGTGGCATGGGCCATTGTTTTGTAATTTTGTGACGAAATTTATTTTGGTTTTATGAGAACGAGGCGGAGCCAAAAACTTGAAAAAACTGGAAAACGGAAATAAAAAATGAATAACCTTCTACTTCAATGTAATAATTGCAACTAAATATATTTTATTTTGTGATGTAATTTTCCTTTTTAAAATTTATCTGCCATCTAGTTGAACCGTCGACTTAGCGTGTCGTCATCAGTTGGTGTAAGCGGCCAGTAGTTTAGAAGGCATTGCTACACAACACGCCTTCCTCAAAATCATTCATCATAATCTATATCTATCGCAATTCATCCACTTGGCATGTACTCTATCCACCATAATGGAAAGAAAGAACAAATTATTTTCTTCTACAAATTTTTGCAGGTAAATAAGAAGGACCCGCTATATAAAAATATTCAATATGCCAGAAAGAAATAAACATATAGTAATGGAGTAATATTTTTTATAAGATCATTATTAATTTATTTTTAATGAATTCAAATGCGAAATTTACATTTTTATTTATGGCGTCTGTTTTTATTATGAATCCTAAACATTTATAAATACAAAATAATTTTTTTCTTGCTAATGGCCCTATTCCATGGAAAAAATCTGCTGTCAGTAAAAATAAAAGCGAGAAAAAAATATAGATTTTACTGGTTGTGTACGTAAGGCGGAATTCCATTACTGCGGCTTTTGTTTTTGTGCAGAAAACCAGAGAGATAATATCAAAAATCCGACAGAGACAGACTATTTTTATTTTATAGCGAAATTTTAAGGGGAATATTTGACAACTACGAAATTATAACAAAAATTAGTTGAAAAATGAAAATTATTGTTAAATCAATTTCATTTATATCTTACTAAAAAACCTAAATATTATTTGTAGGCATCATTTTATTAAGTTTTTTAATTATTTCCTTTCAATAATTAAAAACTAAGAAAACGCTTTCCTATAAAAAGTTAGGGGAATATTTGACCGCGTTTGTAACATAACCTAAAAAATATCACATGCATTAAAATTATTTAATGCGGAATAAATAATAAAAATTAAATATTGTAAAATATTTTAGTTTGAACATTAATACAAATTTATAATGAAAACGCGATTTATATCACACTCCACCACACATAAAAAATGTATGAGCCAAGTACTTACCATAAAAATATTACTAAACTAAAATTTGCTGAGAGTGGCGGGTATTTTTCATTTTGGTTGCCATAAAAAATACTTCGATTTGTATTTTTTATTTATATTTATGGCAACCAAATCGCGCCAACAACAAAAATTTTAAGTATAAAAAATTTTACTGTGGCGCCGCTCACATACATAGCCCGCTAAACAAGGTGAACCGTTAACGAATCATAAACGAATACTACACTTCATACAATAGTTCGCAAAGGAATCGGTTTTGCAGCTCAAAAACGAACCGTTTACGGTGTTCCTATCACAAGATGATTAGACTTTTTAGCGAAGTATTCGTTCGCATATTGTTCACTTTTAATGATACGCAAATGTAACACTTTTGCGATTCACAAACGTAAGACTTTTGCATATGATTTCCAATAATTTCATCGAAGTTTAAAAAAATATTGGAAATTGAAACGAAAAATTAAATTTATATCATTTTATTCTCATACTGATTATTTTTCATACTTATATTATTATAATAGAAATAAAAAATATTTTTTTTTCAAAAACCAATGTACTATGTCGTTCTCATTACAAATCTGGTGATGTTTCGATATTCCCTTGTTAACTATTCTGTTTGGATTATAGTTGATTTTTGACACATATTTTATTAAATTCCCTATTTATTTTATAATTCGGTTGCTTGTTCCTCGATACCTTCAACGATAGAAATATAAATTAATTTCCATAAAATATAAAATATTGACCTAAATTAACTAAAAGATTAATAACATAAATACCCAATAATATGGCGTCCTCGCTCGAGTCACGAACATTATTATTTTTTTATTTTTATTTAAATTATTACAACTGAATACAATTCATCTAGTAATTTTTCTTTCTTAATTTAGTCATTTGTGAATGAGAAGAGGCCCATTGGCCAGTTCCATTTATAGGTTATTTACTGAAGTAGTCTTTGCTCTGGGATGGGATGTTCTAACATCACCATGTTTCGATAATTTATCGAGGTTTATTTCTCATTTCTGTAGAATAAAATTTATCTCTGTTTCAATTTTTTTATCGTTTACCAGCCTGCTAGATTGCAATATTGTGATGTTTCTACTGTGTTTCTATCACCAAATAATTTTTTTTCGATTGTAGAATGAAAATAATTGAAATAGATATTGTTCAAATATATTCTAGTAGGTTGTGATAGCAATAGAGAAGAAATAATTGATAAACGAAACAGAAGTCAAATTAATTCTAGCAGAAAGAGACGTAGACTTCGATAAAATATCGCAAAATGGTGATGTTAGAACATCCCAGGGCTGGTGTCCTTAATCCATTAAATCAATTGGTTTCGTTTTCTGCAATCGTCTTACTGCATGTGAAGTGTCCAACATACCACGAAGCTCTTCATTTACGTGTTGATAGATACGTTGTCCATGAATTACTGCAAATTTTTTTATTTCTTCTTGGACCGTCCGGATATTTAGGTCCCTATGAAGGTCATCATTCCTAATGTACCACGGAGCGTTAACTATACCACGTAGCACTTTGTTTTGAAAAGTTTGTATTATTTTGGTGTTGGTTTTCTTTGTACAGCCCCAGAGCTGTTTTCCGTAAGTCCATACAGGCTTTAGCACCTGTTGATACAATAGCAATTTATTTTCGGTTGACAATTCCGAATTTTTCCCGAGAAGCCAATACATTTTGCGATATTTGATATTAAGCTCATCTTTCTTCTTTTTAACGAACATTAAATGATTTAGTTTATGAATCTATGTTTTATCGCTTTAAAATGGAAGAAAGCAAAAAAACATGGTTCGTTAATAGTTCGTTTATGTACCGTATTTTGCGAATTCGATTTTTTGTTTAGAGGGAGGGATTTGTGATTTGTCATCCATTAGTTTAGAATTCAATTCTTCTAAGCCGTCATTGATTGGAAGCAATATTTCATTTTCTATTTCATCGCTGCACTGTTGTTTTAGTTCCGTGATATCATGTTTAATTTCTTGTATAGGAGTTGAAACATATTTCAACCGTGATTTCTAATTTTGGAGTTAACTCTACTCAATCCAAAAAATTTCTTAGGTCGAGTTAACTCTGGTATATATAAATGCCCAGAGTCGAGTCGAAAAACAACAACAAAAAATAATTAGTAAAGTAAAAAAATAAAAATGGCGATTTTTTCATATTTTTCTTGGGCGTCTATGTCTAAATTCGGCTGCATATTTTTGTGATTTTTTATTTTTCGAAAGTTCGAAAGAAAAAGTTAGAATGATTTTTTGAAAGAAAAAAATTTGAATGATTTTGACATTTATAACCTGGGGGCCTACTATGGAAATCGATCGTCGACGTTTTTTGTTCGTTGTTTATATTCAGCAATAGTAATTACTATTGCTGAATCTAAGCAACGAACAAAAAACGTCGACGATCGATTTCCATAGTAGGCCCCCTGGTTTCGACTCAACCTCAAGATAATTCTCCAATATAAACACTAGAAGTTAACTTCAAGGTTAACCTAAAGATAACTACAAGTGCAGAAGAAAAATGTTAGGTTTCAGTGGTTGAAAAATGTTGCTCGCATGTAAATATAAAACAATTTTCTTACATTTTATCTGTTCGGTTTTTGCCTCGTGCAACATGTGCCTCTGTCCCTTTTTCAAACAAAACAAAAAAAAAATAAAATTGGTTCAATTTAAGTCCAAACCACACAAATGTGTGAGTATGGTATGTAACCATGGTATGTAATGGCGTTTTGAATAAAAATTTTCACTTGATTTGTAGTACAACCAACACAATTGTGTGCAAAGTTATAGCGTTTTTTTTCGGACGAAAATAAGTTTGAAAGGAATGTTTAAGTTGGTTCAAGAAACATACAAAAATAAATTTTTGACATTGTAGTTTTGCTGTACCCACACAATTGTGTTACTGGGCAGGCAAAGGGCTATACAACTTTTCTCGATTTCTTTTTATTCTGCTTACTACGACATCCAATTTTATTTCGCTTTTTACAATGCTTTTTAGTACAATTTACAACTTTTCTTTGTTTTTTCTTTCGACACAACTACTCTATATCTATATTTTACTCGATCTTTATTTTATTAGACTATTTTTTTCATTATTTCCTTTATATCTTCTTATTAGACTGAATTTTTCCTTTTTTTTTATATCTCTATTTGCTAAGGTCGGATATTGCTACCCATGCGACCTATAGATTTTTTATTTTATTAGATTATATTATGGCTTATGAGTATCCAGTCGTAACTTTTTTGTTACCACCGGGAATCGAACCCGAGACGTTTTTTCTCTATACACACAGCAAGCGTTCTACCCACTGTGTTACAGAAATTTTTCCTTTTATTAGAATGGATTTTCGCCAAATGTCATAATTCTTGTGGTTTTCTGGCGCCTTGTTCTCCCTACCGAAATAAAAAGCTTTTCCTCTCTCGCTCTATAGGTAATATTTTATTCATCCGATTCATTCGGTGATAACAAAAATTCCATTCTTTTTTTCCCTTCATCGCTCGATTGCTTTTTGTAAATTATATATTAATTAAATAATTTACAACACTCAACAAATAATATTAAATTAGGCACGTTCCGTTGATGTTCATTACGGTGGCCGTAACAATGGTGAAAAATTGGACTTCTCGCATGGACCACCTAAAACGTAAACGAGGCCAACATTTACATGAATCCTTAAAATCCTTAAAAAGTAATTTTAAATTTAGATAAAAATTGAGAATATCTTTTTCTTTAAGTGATATTTTTTTTTTTTTTTTGACTAGTTTAGAGAGAGAGATCTCTCTTCGTCAGCTATTGTGGAACTCTCGAAACTAGCCCAAAATGAAAATTAATTATGATTAATAAAAATTATCAGTTAAAGAAAAAGATAATTTCACTTTTTATATATTATTTAAAATTAAATCTCGTTATAAAAGTGCACAACAAAATAATGGAAAATAATATAAAAAGTAAATGCCAACGATTGATTTATCGATTCAAATAATAATTCCATATATTTTTGCAATTTTACTGTGTTTTTTTTAAAATTATAAATTAAACGCTAAAAAAGTCACCCGATATAAAGAATAAAATGTGTGATTTAGGGCCGTATTCATAGTCATTACTACAACTATAAGTCATGTTATAGTAACCAATTTCGTATTAAAAAATTTCACTATGTACAAGATTTTCTAAATGGTGAAATTTGGTTTTTATTGATCAAAATCAATTAAAACAGTGATTTTTGGGAATAAAGGAAAAAATCTAATAAAAATTCACAAAATCTAACGATTTCCAAAAAAGGAAGCTATACTTATAGCATTAGTTACGACTATAAATACGGGCTTAGTTTTATTAAACTTATAACAGAAATTTTATTGTCATTTTTTTTGTGATTCCAAAGCTTTCTGCTTAACAAAACCCAAATATTGTTTTCCACAATTATAAAAATTATTCTCGTTGGTTGCAGGATACTTTTCTAATAGACATCCTTTCATTATTTTGATAACATTGAATTCCCGGATACAATAATCACTCTGCTTATCGGTAAGATTTAATTTGCAAGCCAATTCATAAGTAAACATCTTTCTAAAATTATTTAACAAAAATCGTTTGTATTCCGTCGCCGTCTCTTCCAAGTACATTAATTTCTGAAATTATATTATATGTAGTTGTTTAGAAAAGGAAATTTAGATAGTTAAATTGTTGTATGATAAATTATAATTACTAATTGTTGAGCCAACTCCGAATCTTTGACTAAGCTTGCGTCAAACGATTTTAATGACTCGAATTCATTAAAGGGCAACACAAATTCTACGGTGTTCACATCCGACATTTGGAGATTCCGCTTTCTTGAAACCTTTTGTGCCTTTGTAATTTTATCTTTAACGTAATAAAAAAAGCTTGTTGCACAGCGCTCGAACAAATCTTTGCAGATTTGAGGATATAGTTGATCTGTACAATCTAAATTTTTATTTTAAAAAATGACATTAATCATGCAATAAATCAAAACGAATGGCCATCCGCATTAATTTAAAATATTTACCTCTTAAAATTTGTATTGTGTTGGTTTTGTCAGCACATATATTGCCCTGTCGTCCACGGAAAGAAAATTTCATTGCAACATCGGTTGTAAATAACTTCCGAAGATTCTTTTTAATGTATTTTTGCGGGTCGAATTCGACTTCTCGCATGTATATGTTGATTAATTGTTCTTTTGTTTCTGGATCAGTTAATAAATCTTTATCAAATTTCAAAAACACGTCTAGATCACTAAAGGGTAATTTAAATTTATAAGGGTTTTCGTTCGTCAAACTAAGTGGTTGATATTGACGAAAACTTTTAAACTCTTTTAAAAGTGCTTTTTGCCCTTCCTTAATCACTTCTATGTTATTTTTCATTGCTTCGAGTTCTTTGTTCTCTATCATAACATATTGGATATTATGATCCTTTATAATAATAGATGATGGTTCCGTTTTAAATGTATTTTGAGTAATGGACTTATTTGGCTCCGAGGATACTACTTCATCATGCACTAAAAAAATTAATTAATTAATTTAATCATACAATATTAATTTAGTCGTTCGAGAAAATAATACTTTTATTCCTTAGTAAATTGGCATTGTCTGGGAGCCAAGGGAAATAATTATGCAAAGCTCCTAAAACTGTATTCAATGTAGTAATACAAGTAACGGGGTCGTTTGCAATTCGTTGTAAGTCGTCCTTTAGCTTAAAAATATCTCTATCGGACTTACATGAATGTGTACTATCGGCTGGTGATGGCGATCTAGAAAACTTTAGGGGATTATCATGTAACTCCTCATCACTATCAAAATTATAAAATATTTCGGGTTCTTCATCGACCGAAACGTCATCGGTTGTCGTATTTATAGATATGGTTTGTTGAAATATTTTGCTGCATTCGGCCGTTGATTGCGAAGATTTTGGTTCAACTTTTAAATGAATCATTCTACGTTTTTTAACTTCCGACATTGAAGGCTTTCGAAATATGTTGATGAAAATCTGTAAATAAAACAGCAATGGATTATAGGTGATACGAAGAAATTTTAAAATATATTCAATAGTAATTTTAGGAGCGTCGAGGCTAAAAATGGAAATGACCTTGGTAATCTTGGTACATATGTACAATGTACATTCTTATGATCGGCATATTTTACATAAAGTATTTTATTTGAATAGACTCAAGTCGAATTTAGGATACAATCGGGTTGGCGAGAAAAGTATTTTCGGTTTTCAAACATACACTCATGCGAATAATTTTCTGGAAGATTGTAGAAAATGAATTTAACAATGATCGTTTGTTTTTTTTCCATTTTTCTGCTAAAAATCACTGATGCGCTAATGAATATATCATCACCTAAACATTTTATGTTAAATTACCATTACTTTTCCACTTATCGACAAAAAATGCAGGTCGGCTATCAAAATCAATGAGAAAAATTATTCAAACAAATATAAATTTAATTTCAATTTTTGGCGTTAGTAACGCAAATACAAAAATTTAATGATTTATTTGGTCACCTATAAACCATACTCCGCGAAAGAGGAAATCGATCCATGAAATTGAAAAACGGTTAAACGTAAGTTGTTAGACAGTTTTTCATGTATGGAATGGGAAATCAGGTTCTAAAAGAAATTTATGTTGCAGGAAACCAAACTTACTGCTGTCAAGATAAACCTTATAAACCCTAATTGAAACGTTCAGTGGTGCAACCGTGTCTGATTCAACAATGTGCAAAAAATTGAGAACTTAGGGTAGGTTTATGTTTGCCTTCGTTCGGTCATTTTTTCGACCAATCACCTCTTTTGGAAATATCCAGAAGAAAAAAAACGTAATTTTTGAGCAATATGATTGGTCGAAAACATTGTCAGAACGAACGAACGAACCCCAACCATAAAGGCACCCTTTAATTCACGTAATGCAAGACGTAAACGACTTTTAACTAAAGCGAATATTATAAACAGGCGCGATCTCACCTTAAAATACGGAAATCATTCAATTGATTTTTGGAAAAAGGTGATGAAAGCAAATTCAACATATTTCATAATGACGGTAAACAATAAAGAGTGTAGAGAACACCCATTCAGGATTTGCAATTCAAAAATATTAATTCAACTATAAAACAAGAGGGTGGGAATATAATGATAAGGGTGCAATGGGATATTACGGAGTAGCAAATCTTAAATTTATTGAAAGTATGATGGGCAGTAAAACCATTGAAAAATAAGTTTACCATAGATTTCTCTTCCTTAACAATCGTATTTTTTTTATTTTATTCCCCGTCCTAATACGCTCTCTAAAGTAAATTTGGAAACTGTGGAGTTCTAGTGTATGTGACCGAGAAACTAGGGAGTCGGCTGATAAGTCAAGTTAGTAAGCCGATGGAGTACTGGATGCTAGCGGTAAAAGTAGGATGAGCAAAGAGGATTAATGATATGGGAATGATAATATGCTGTTACAGGTCACCAAATGCTAGCATAGCGCAATTCTTAACTGCCTTTAGTGAGTGGCTAGAGGGATTGATGTTGTTAGGAGCAGTGAAGATAATAACTATGGTTGATTTTAATTTAGACTGGGAGAGATCGGAAGAATATTATGTTAAGTGTCTTAAAGAAATTACAGAATCTTTTGAGCTTAAACAGTTCGTGAAGGGACATACCAGAGTAACGGATGCATCAAGAACGACAATTGATTTAGTATTTCCAAATAAGGACGTGAATAGTATTGTTGTGGATACCCCAAAAATCACAGACCATCCGCTTATAATGATCAAGGGGGAGAATGTAAATGGGAAAAAGGTGATCAAAGGAAAGATAGATCTAAATGTTGTGGAAGAGGAACTTATAAGAACAGAGGATGGTGTACGAGAAGTCACTGGGGGCATTGAGGAGGAGTGTGAGAAATTAAATTTATGGGTGGAAGAAGCAGTGAAAAGGGGAACACAACGCTCTTCGGGTGAAATTTCACCCATTAATGATTTTAAAGTTATTTTAGTTTTTTATTATGAAACTCAGGATGGTTAAAATTTTTGAATTCGTTTGTATTATTCGTTTGTATTACAAATAAAATTTTGAAATATGTGATATATGGATGGATATGTATATAGATTTTATTTAATATATATTCGGGTGAAATTCCACCCGAACAATGCATGTGTAATTTTTTTTGAGAGTCGTATGAGGGTTAAGGATAGTGGACATAGCTAGAAGTTGTCCATGGTTCACCAACAGAGTGAAGGAGGTTAGGAAGGCAAAAGATGATTCGTCTAAGAAATTTAGATTGATGAAGGAGAGAGGGAGAGTTGGGGACTGAGACAGTTAAGGAAGGGTGGGTGGAGTATCAAAGGAAAAAAACAGATTTGTTGCTGTGATTAGGAGTGAGAGGAGATTTTACTATGAGAGAAATATTGATCAGTGGAAAGGCAACCCGGGAAAGATGTGGAAAACATTAAAAAGGGTAATTGGATGTAAGGGAAGGAGTGATATAAACGGAGTGGATTTTGATGGATGGTGTACGAAAAGATGGACATTGCGAACAGGTTAAACAAGTATTTTGTAGATAGTGTAGAGAATATTATAAGGGAGATAGCGGAAGAGCAAGATAATGTGGATATAGCATATGATGGAGGAGTAATTGAGCATGTGGGCATGGTGCAGGAGGACTACCTAGATTAAATAGTTAAAACGTTAAAATTGGCAGGATGTGAGGGGGTGTTAAGCTATAAAATGTTTAAGGATTTATGGAGGGTTGTAAGAGGATATGTGAGTCGCATAGTAAATTTGTCGTTGGAATATGCAGTAGTTCCTACAAGTTTGAAAGTATCATGTGTAGTTCCTGTGCCTAAAGTGATGAATAGTTGTTGGATGTTGGATTACCGTCCTATAAATATTTTGCCAATCTTTGGACCATTGCGGTATTTATAGTATATATAAATGATATGCCACAGATTCTAAATAGAGATGCAAAATCCACTTGTTTGTTGATGATACGTTGTTGTATTTGTCGGGAAGTGATGTGGGCGAGATCATAAGTAGTACGAATGAAGAGTTAGGTGAAGTGGCAAAATGGCTTCGTATAAATAAATTAATGTTAAATGTAAACAAAACAAAATGTATGTATATAGGGAATAATGTAGTAAATGGAAATATTGTTATAGATAATGCTGTACCACAGAATATATAATACAAACAGAAGGGACATAACCCGATTTTTCTATGGAAAAATTTCGACCGTTATTTTTAACCTTGATTTGTATGGAAAAGGGTAGAATGTAGTAGTGAAAAAAATTGTGCACTGAACTTTTTTACATTCAATAAGGGTAGAGTCAAATATTTTTTTGGTCCACTTAGTAGCGTATATATATACTTTATAATATATGGCTGTACTGTAATAGGATGGGTAGATAGTTTTAAGTACTTAGACATTATACTGGATAACAAGCTAAATTTTAAAGAACATGCTAGTTATGTTACAAAGAAGTTAGCAATGAAAGTAGGTGTATTAGCTAGGTATAAAAATTTGTTATCGGTAAAAGCGAAACAAGTAGTTTATAACACTATTGTAATGCCACATATCACCTATTGCAGTACTATACTTTTCATTGTAAATATGTAAGTCTGATATAGATAAAATGCAAGTTATCGTAAATAGAGCATTGAAGATTATATTAAATAGAGATAGATATGAAAGAATCTGTGATATGTTGCTGGAGTTAGAGTTGTTAACAGTGGAAAATATGTTGTATATGAATGTAATGACTTTTTTTGGGCTTGATAAAAATTTGTTACCACAATATTTATTTCAGTTGTTGTGTAGGAGACAGGATGTGCATAGTCATGATACTAGGCTTAAGGATAAGTTTTATTTAGAGTTTAAAAGACAATCTAGAAGTTAAATATCGATATTTGACACAGGTATATCGATGTATAATGAGTTACCGGAAAATATAAGAAATTATAGAAGCATAAAGGATTTTAGGGCAGAACTGTTAAAAGAAATATCAAAATTTATTAAGTAGATAATGTATATATATTGTACTGGAAAATTAGCTTAAGAGCTATGTATTTGAAAAATAAAATAAATAAATAAAATAAATAACTACTCAAATCAGGGGTGGGATGTTGTTACATCACTTTTTTCGATAGTATCGAAATTTACATCTTTTTCATCACGAATAAAATATAAGGTTTTTTCGTTTATCAATTGCATTGTTTCTATTGCGACTCTATTTATTCGAATGAAATTGCAACTCTATTTATTCGAATGAAACATTATGTCGCTTTACTCTTATTCCATCAAATGGATCAATTAAATATCCCAGCACAAGAGTATTTAGAAGGCGAAACCATGCCCGTGCATAACTTTTTTATTGGTGATGATGCATTTAAGTTGGATCAGCATATAATGAAACCATACACCAGATGCCAAACATTAAGTGCTAAGCAAAAAGTGTTTAATTATCGGTTGTCCCGAGCAAGGTTAACCGTAGAATGCGCATTTGGTAGATTGGCGTCGCGGTTTAGAATCTTCCACAGACCAATGGATGTAAAACTTCAAACAGTTGACCTGATTGTGAAAGTATGTTGTGTACTTCACAATTATTTGACGAAACCCGTCAAAACAAGAATCAATTGCGATGATACTGTACAACCAACTAGTTTACCCCCAACGTTTTCTCGTTTAGTACCTGAAACCGAAAGTTTTTCAAGCTCCACCAAGGTAGTGCATAAAATGCGGGATACCATTGCGAATTTTTGTGTTGGGAAGGGAGACGTTCCATTTCAGTGGCAGAAAATTTGAATAAATTAAAATTATATATGATCTTAAATATTACACTTAATTTGAACTGAAAATAAAAATTTCTTACATCAATATCACGTGTTTCTATTATTTCATCTTTCTCTTGGTAAAAACTGCTTGTTGGTCTTTCCAAAATAATTTGAGAAAATTCTGATAATAACGCTTAGATATATCGGAACTGGAGATTCGTTCCATTAGAATCTAGGGTATCAAGAAAAACTAAATCTCGTTGTATACCAGAAATTGTATACATACTATATATATACTTACCTCTTTGTAAAACTACAACAGAAATATTTAAAAATAAGTATGTATTGCATATATGCCACCAATAAAAACACATATGTGCGTCTGATTTATTTTATTTGATTATTACAACAAAAATGACATGTATATATTGTACATGGAAACATAAAAATAATCAAAACATTTCAAAACATCAATTTAATAATTTCAGAATTCATAAAATTAAAATAACTACCCAATTCATTGTTCTATTTCTTAAACATTATGCAATCACAGTAGGTATTTAAATAAAAAAAAAACAAAATTTCATTCAAAAATTAGCACAAGGTATTGCCATTTCCATCGATGATTTCAGCTGAAGTCAAAGCATCATTGAGTAAAAACGATGTAGTGTAGTTGTGACATCTTCCAATATTGTTGGAATGTTTTATTGTGACATCTTCCAAAATTTTTATTTTGTTCGAATCCGGCAATGAAATTTTTTTGGTATTATTCGAAAGTTCAGTATTAGTTGGTTCAACATGGAAAATATTACATGATATTGAAGCTGGCGAAGCTGATCTAGAGTTGAACGTATATGGTGGATTTGCATTTAGTATTCGGTCATTTGTGGAATGCATTGAGTTAGATGTAGTGAATAGTGTAATATTTGAAAAATTTGGTGAATTTGATGGCGATGATATTTTTGAATTTCGTTGTGGACAGAAATCTGGTGAATTAGAATGCAAATCATACTGCATGTGATCTATTGGAGTAGAGGCCGATGGTCTTAAAATAGTTCTCGGATTGCTTGCTGTATCAAAATTTGATAATCTCGTGGAATGTGACCTTGATGTGTCATAAGGGTCTGGTAAACTAAAATCCATTGAACTGTTGTAGTGTTGTGAGGATAATGTATGATGACTGGGATGGTCTTCAGGAGAAGTTTTAGGTTTCTGGTATTTGGATTTTTGAGAACATGTTTTGCAACTAGATATTTTAGTTTCTGATGGTTGTGGTTTTAGAAGTCGCATAATTTTGTTGCCAATTATATTTTGGATTTCTTGCATAACACTAAACGCTTCTGCAACATCTAATTGATGGATTTGCTCTAACTGAGCAGCCACTGTTGACGAAAATGTCTCAAATATTGTTAATGGTTTGCTGTGTTCTGTGCTGCAAAGTTCAGCAATTGCTGCATCGTATTTATTAATTTTTTTTGTTTGCCTCTGGCTCATATTTTTCGATGTTGATGCATGCAATTCTACATTCTCAAAATCTGTGGCTTCCTCAGCGACGTTAAATTCCACCTAATAATTTATAATTTGTATTTAATTTAAAAATTCTTATATGCATATTTGTATTGAATTCAAAATAAACTATATTTACCCCAGTATCATTAGATTCTGTTATTTCTACTTGATCACATTCAAAATTGCTAGTAGTTTTGCGCAACACAATGACTTCGTCCAAGAATCTCATTTCTTCAAATAAGAACCATGTATTGTTGTTCCCATCAACCCCACTGCCTGATTTATGTTCGTTTTTTATTTTTTTTTTTTGGTGAACATAAGTATTTCGTAAATTACGAATCTTTTTTTTAACCTCTTCTATATTTATTTTCAATTCTTCAGCTATATTTTGAAGCGCAGTGTTTTTCAAATCTGTTCTTCTGTAGTTTTTATTTGAAATTTTCCATAGACATTCGTGTTTCCTGTACATATGGATCAACTTTACAGTGTTTTCTGTATTAAAAACAGACATAGCGATGCGTAGGCACTTATACGAACAAATTAAATACAGATATAATAAACTACAAATAATTTTATTTTAGGTTATATTTTAATAAATATGTGTCTTGACTCTAAAATAAAAATTTAAAACTAAAAAACACAACCTCAAAATAATGACATTTCACAATAATTTTATGATAAATTTTCAAGGAAATATTACCATGATATTTTGCTGCTAATGTCAAACTGTGTATAATATACACACTCATACATTCATAAAATTGATCTCATAAGACAAAATATCAGCGATTTTGCATAGTGTAGACCCCGTGTCACCTATGTTTTTTATGAGTGATACTTTATCGAAAAACAAAAAAGAAATAAATAAACAATTTAGGGGTATATCCTCCATCCGGTCGCAAATTAATTATTTGCGACCAGAAATATGGTTACTAGATTTAATTTGCCATGCCAATTGACATATTTTTTTTAAATTTAAATTTATTTTGCGATTGTAGAGTAGAAATCTACGAAAAGACTGCTACGCCTTTTCAGAGGTCGCAATATTTTTATGTATTTCTACTTAACAATCGCAAAAAAAAAATTAAATTCAAAAAATGTGAGAATTGGCATAGCAAAATAAATCTAGTAACCATATTTTTGATTGCAAATAATTAATTTGCGACCGGATAGAGGATATACCCCTTATTCTAGTAGCGTGCGATCGCAATATAGAAAGCAAAATTGAAAAGCGAAATAGCAAGCAATTTTATTTTAGGAAAAAGAGATATAATGTTCGATAGATATCGAAAAGTGATGTTACAACATGCCACCCCAGAATACATATATAGATTACACACACCATTGTATAATCATATAATAGTAATACAATGGTGGTTTCGTGAGTCAATTGTTAAATACCACTACTGCCCCTAAGGAAAAAAGCGAATTCGCTTTAAGTGAACTCAAAACGTTAATTTTACGTAATCGCATTTAAAACAACTACATATAACCTCAAATAATTTTTAATAAAACTTGTAAACACTCATCGACATGTTTTTTTATTTCAGCGCATTAAATTCCTATTTAACCTAGTGTGAAGCCAGGCTTTTTATACTTCGATAAACCAAATAAATTTGTAGTAAATTTAATATTAATTAAATCCGGTAATTCTTTGCATTATAATATTGTTTGGTGTTTTAATTATATTATTTATATTTTTAAACATCGTTAAATTTAATGTTCAACAGTTTATTGTTTAAAGAAGATTTCAGCGTTCATATTTTAATTTGTAGAATTTCCTTAAATATAATTCAAAAATGGATAATAAATCTTATAAGAACGTAAGAAAAAATCGAAAATTTGTGCGAAAACAGCTTTAAACAAATAAAACAAAGTGAAACGTTCGCTCTCCGGTTGTTGAGCAAGATAGTCTCAGTAGTGAAAATGGTTCTATTATTGCCCTCCAGGTGCAAAAATGTATACACTCAAAATGTGCGGTTTACGAACAGTTTACATACGTTAATTTTGATACCACACTACTACACCTATACTTAATTTTTATTATCACATATTACAGTATATTTTGCTTTCTTTGCATATTTTATATTTTATAGAGTCGTAGTTTAAGTTTTTGTATGCAATAAATTTATTCGTGATTGATCACAATATATTGTTGGACGAACTTTTGCCTTAAAATAAGGACGTTCATTTTGATGCCCCAGTAAGAGCATTCCTATTAGGTAAGAAAAACTGTGTAGCTTCATGCTTTAAATTTGTAATTAGCTTTTTTTATGTTTCAGGTATGAATAGTCATTTGGGATAACACAGCTAGTAGACTAAATGTACGATAAATTGCTATTTAGAACATAGGATTGAATAATATGCGAGTTTTTTGATGTGATAAAATATTTGTGAATTAAAATTAAGTATAATTACTTTATGCGGCAGAATTAAAAGACCTTTTGAAATTAATTTTATTATTATATTATATTAATTAAGATAGATTTTATTTAAATAAATACAAGATGAAAATATTATTGCTTTTTTATTTGACAATAAAGTAATTCCGACGAAATAAACAGAGCGTAAGAGTCACGCGCAGGTGACTCGCCAAAGATACGCAAATACGGCTCATAAATGTTACGTTTTTGTCGTACACATTATGAACAGTTTATAGACACTATCACATAGAAAAGTCTTCGCTAATTTGTTTCACTTCTCATGTGACAAAAATATACTTTACGTACCACATCCGTACCGTTTATGCGTAACGTTTGCGAATACTTTAGTAGAGCTAAGTCTTCGTAAACCGTACGTTAATGTTACGCCTGGCCTGGAGGGTGATTACGAAAGTATAACAGGATGTGACGAAGAAATGATTTGTGTTGACGAGATTAGTGCAAACAGGGGAGTATCCTTAGATATAGATGAAAATTGTACAGAAATTGACAATATTTCGTGCGACATAGCTGGATAGGGCATCCAATTCAAAATATCGGATGCTGCTGGAAATGAATTACTTAAAATTTTAAGAAAATATGATTTGAACGTACCTAAGAATATGAGAACGTTAAAGAAAAACACCAAAACCAGAAGCTTCATCTGATATAATTCCAATTGGTGAAGGTCTTTATTCCCACATAGGATTACAAAATATATAGAAATATTTCTTGGCAAGAACAAGTTTGATGAGAATGTTATTAAAATAGATGTTGGTATTGATGGTGTACCATTAACTCAAAGTTCCTCTAGTCAATTATGGCCAATTCTGGGCAATATAATTTCTTTCAACGAAGTTTTTTTAATCGGAGTTTTCCATGGTTATCAATGAATTAATAAATTTATATATTTAATACCTACTATAAAACTATATTTTATTTTGGCATTTCAAAAATAATTCCCTTTTTCAATATAAAATTATTTCTTTTTATGCGTGTTATGTTTATGATACTTAAACATTTCACTTCGACGCAATAGAAATATTTCGCTTTGGTGCTACGGAATCAAAATAATTAGACGGTACGCGTTTCATTTTAAAATTCTTATTCTAAAATTTACGTATGCGGTGTTTTAATTTCACTGAAGCTTTACGCTAGCGAAGTTTTGTATATAGGATTTCTCAGTTTTCTTTACGCCTTCCTTAAGCCTCAACCAATCAGGAATAAGAACTTTAAAAAAAAATACGAATTTTAACGAGACCAATTGTTTTTTTTGACATTCCAACCAGCCAAAAATAATAATTTTAAGTGATAGCTGTTCGTTTACAAATAGCTGTTTTTTATTGTAAAATGTCTTTTAGAGAAATTTCATATTTGTTCATGTTGTTATATATGTATTGTTATATATAAATTTCGTATTTGAAAATGTACACATACACGAGATGCTTTTACATCACAATGAAAAAAGGAAATAGTAAACTAAACAAAATTAAAATATTATAGTAGTAAAATAGCGTTTACACTACGGCTATAACATCATACCATTAACAAATTAATTTTTAACAAAATTCACTAAAACACCTTTGTTACTTTATCACACATTATTAAAACTATCACATAATATGAAAAGATATTAAAATAATTTTATTTAATAAATAAAATAGTAAACAAAAAAATGCACACAAAATAAATATGGCTTCCACCCGCATCAAAAATTTATCTTCTTTTGCTGTGTATAAAACACAACAACAAATTATATTTTTAAGATTTCTTAAAAGAACTATTCGTAAACTGTTTGCAAAATTTACATTTTTTATGTAGACATTTTGATTGTATATTATAACAACTCCGTATTACCAAATTCCACAGTGCAAAAAGTCATTGTGCGTTGTTTTTTCAAAGAAATCGGTGCTGTTTTAAGAAACTGGGTTTTGTGCGATATTTCGTGGTAAAAAATTGATCATATTTACAAATTTAAAATTTAAATTATTTTGTTTCGAAATGCCAAAAACAACAGGACATAAAACAAAAGAGCAATAAGAAGAAAATGCTTGTAAGCTCCTATTAAAATATATTCCCAATTTTATGATTTTTCGATTATCTGTTTACTTTTACAGTTACAACATCTCAGAATTACCATTGATGCAACACATGAGAAATATATTAGGAGATGCCTAAAGAAAATATTAACAGGCGAGGCAGCCTGTTACTTTTCCTGGCACGGGCAGCACAATATCCATAAAATCGTATGCCATAATGAATATTTCGAAAGGTAAACTATTTGTACTTAGTATTTAAGCTATCTTATAATCATTATTTTATTGCAGAGGAGGCATTAGCAAAATTTCTCACTGCACGTGCTACGGTCCTGCAGTCAACCCTAACACTGGGCTTATGGTGCAAAAGTCTTCATATGATAAATATTATGATATTTAATGTGATAAAATAATGCAATAGTAAATAAAACAACCAAAATCGATAATCAATCAACATGTTTTATTATAAATCAATTTAAAATTAAATTCGTTCCATAAACAGTACGTAAATACTGTCCAAATTTAATTCGTAAACAGTACACCTAAAAAATACATAAATGATTCGCTTAAAACGTACACATTACGAACTCTTTTATATATACCACTACATACGCATGTGTTCGCAAATTTGTTACACTTCTCACATGATAAAAGTACGGTTTACGTATCATTTATGTTCTTTTTTCGCGTACAGTTTACGAATACCTTAGTAGTGTGAAGTCTTCGCAAAATGTACGTTTTCGATACGCCTGGTCTGGAGGGTATGGACAAAATCGACTCATTTACTTCACCTTGACTCGCCGAAGGTAGAGAAAAATCGTTATTTGGTAAATTTAAGCTTTAAATAAACAATTACGGACTCATAATAGAGTTTTGACAGTCTATAGACCATTTTCCTCCAAACTCAATTAATTGCGTGACACTAAAAATAATACACAAAATTATCATATAATATTCTCTGCACTCTCACGGTTGTATTTATATTTTTGTAGTGGAATACACTAAGACTTCGTATTACGTTATCTAAATAGGAGCATTTCTTTAAATTCTCCCTAACTTCTAGAATATGGATACGAAAAATTCAATTTATGAATTAAGAAAATCAATAACACTTACATTGTTCATAATTTATTATATAATAATTTAGATTTTTGTTAAGTTTGTGAAATTCGTTGCCGTCGTAATAAGAAGGCAAGGTGTATTAGTTTTACTTAATTATGCTGCCGTCTAGTTGTCGACTTACATTGACGCCATCAACAAAAAATGAATGTTGTCACAGGCCAGTACTAAAGAAGCTTAGATCATACTATAGATAGACAGAACACCGACAGTATTGTTTTGAAGTATCAATTTTGTAATGTTTTTGTTATTGTTTTGATATTTTTTTGGAATAGAGAAAGATGAAAGTGGGATAACAACATTATAAATTTTATAACATCATGTAATGGCGGTGTGAATTGTTACATAGGGCGGGGGCAAAAAATAAATTAAATGTTATACTAAAATATATAAAATACATTAAAATATCCTTTATCATTAAAATTAATCGATTTATTAATAAATTATAATTATATAAACAAATTATTAATTATTAACAATCAAAAATATACTTTTACTAATAAAATTCATAATTGATTTTGAATATTTGTAAAAAATCATATTTGCATATTAATTTACTATAGTTGAAACTAAACGAATTAAAACAGAAAATAAATTACAAAGTTTAATAGACCAACTAAATAGCGAATCCGCTTCCCCATAAAAATTAAATATAAAAATTTTAGCGATGCCACTGAATTTTCAATGATAATTTACGATTTTTTTACTGTTATTTTCTAAAATGAAGAGCTACTTTTTTTGTCGTTTTTAAATTCAAATGTTTCCACTTATTGTTTTGAATGAAATTTAAAATTACCTTTAGTTACATTTATCACTGAACATATTTAATTATGCATATACTTATATATACTATAAATATGTGTAATATTATTAAAATCAATTGAAAGATTAATCAGAAAAAGCAATTAAAGTTGGTAAACACTATCAAAAAATTTACTTGTGAAAATAAATTTCCATTTTTTTTATAACTGTGTGTTTTCGCACTTCAACACACTACACCTTGTCATTGTAATAAGATAGAACACTAAATTCATTTATATTTTTTAAATTAAACAGTTTTCATTCAAGTCGACGTCACACAAAAAACACTTTAAACACTCATCTGTATTTCTCTATTTTCTGCATATGTACAGTGCACCTAGAATACTACAGGCCACACTGCTTGCCATGTCATTAAATTTATGTCTACAGTTTATTCTTTGAACTGCAGACGGCAGTGACGTTCATAAAAAGAAAAAACGAAAACAAACATAAAAAAAAAAATTTATACGAGTGCTAAAAGTAAGGTTATGTCCTCTCGTAAATTATAGGAAATGTGTACACATTTTATACGTATTTACATATTTAACATAATTTAGAATGCATAATTTTATAATAATATTATGAATTAATACTTTTACCAATGGCTTTTTATTAAATTTTAAAACATATTATTAAAATATTTTTCTTGATATTTGTTTACAATTTTTTGCTTATCAATATGACAGGATACACAAAAAAAAAATCAAAAAATCTTTTTATTTTTAGTGCTGCCTATAATACCCAAAGAGAAAATTGTCGAGATAAATTGACGTCATATAGCAAAAATTTTAAAGCAGTGTGGCCTATAGTATTCTAGGTGCACTGATATGTACCTCTCGCTTACCCATGCATTTTTAATACTGCAATTTTGGTTTGTGTTTTGTATTGAAATTTGTATTGTTGCGTTACTTAGTATCAGAGTTGTTAAATTATATGTACTTTTTAAAAAACTACATTAACTACATTTGCCATGTAGTTTATGTAGTTAATGTAGTTAAAGTAGTTAATGTAGTTCAGTGTAGTTAATGTAGTTAATGACGTCAATGTAGTTTTTTATACGCATGCGCATTTCTGTTATTTTGGTTTAAATTTTGTTTTTTACTCTCTAAATAATACATAGAAATACATATGAATATAATAAAAACTAATTTGTTTTGTGTCATTCATACATACTCATACGGATATATATGTATATATTATAATTTAAATGAATGAAGGAAGGGCGATTGTAGTTAACGAATGTAGTTAATGCATGTAGTTAATATGTCGTCGTCCCAGAATTACAGGGTCCTAATCGACATTTTTTGAAAAAACGAGATTTTGATGTTAAACAGTTCTATATTATCATATGTATTTATGTATAGTAATCGTATTATGACTTTAAATAACAACAAATCGAAGATATTAGCAAAATTACAAAATCCTATGCGACTTTTGAACAAAACTTGTAGCACAAGGTTCTATGTGATTATAGAACTTTCAAAAACTTAACTATATTTATAGTTTAGACGAAATATAAGGGCAAATATTGTAAAATTCTACAAATGCGTCCCTAGAGGACTTCCAAAATTATAAGGATTGTGCAACATTTTGAAATTTTAAGCAAGTTCCATTTACCAAAATTGTAGAGGCGGAATTTTGCCAATCATTAACATCAATGAAGTATAAGATTTCTCATAAATCCATTGAACAATTTAAAAGTAAAAATTTAAAAGTGATTCAACTGCCGGGACGTTCTAAAAAATCAGGACAGCAAAAATATAGTGACTACCTGCTCCTAAAACCTCCTATTACCTGCTCCTAAAACCGTTAAATTTAAAACAGAACTTCCACATCAAAAGTTAAAATCGTTTTCGACAATGTTAAAATTTATGCCGGTTGTGGACCAAGAATATTTCAAAAATTTGATTGATCGAAAATCAAAATCGAACTTAAACTTTTTAAACCTATGTTCCTAGTCTACGAGTAATATGAAGTACATATTGTGATTTTAATTTAAAATTAAATGACTGAATTTTTATATAAATACATACATATGTAATTCGTTTGTTAAAGAAAATGAATATTTTATTCTTTGTTCTTATTTTTTACTTATTTTAATAAATTAGAATGTTTCTGTGTTTAACAAACAAACATAAAATACATATTGTCCAATTTTTCCAACCATTTTCCCAAAACTATATAAATATTTTGAAGACTCTCTTTGAAATGAAAATTTTAAATGGACAATGAACCTATTTCTATATATTAAAATTAATTTTACAAAGTTTTATGTGCGCTTAGAACTTTGTTCGACAGAAAAAAACAATTCCTTTTAGTAACATAGTTCTATCATAAAATTGAAAAGTGTTTTCTTTAATGAAAAATTAATTATATCACGAAAAGTTTTGAATTTTCCATAAATATATGATTACAGATTTTACAAAAACCAAATATTTTGTTTTGAAATTTATTGAACTAAAAATAAAGCAATTGAAAATATTCAATCAGTGATATCTCAAAACCACTCTTATTTAACATAGAACCCTATAATCCTAGAACGACGATGTAGTTAATTCATGATTTTCGCCTACGTAGTTTATGGATTAACTACACGTAGTTTTTGAGGTAGTTTTTATCTCCTAAAACTACTTAACAACACTGCTTAGTATAGAAGGAATAATCTAAGTCTAGAAGGCACTGGTGTAAGCAACTTTCAAGTGTCACAAATTCGGAGGGTACAAGATAAAGCATATAAATCAACAGGTCAGTATTTAGTATTTTTTTTTCGACCGAAAAAAATCCGCAATGAAGTTAGGAAGTTAAAAATAAAAAATTATTTAAATTTTATTACATTTTTATTCCTCTAATATAAGTACATTGATCGTTTTTATTTAAATATAATAGTATGTAGATAATAAATAGTAATTTTAAACGACTACGCTTATTTATTTCACATTCCTTTCCTAAGGGTGTACAGTCATGGTGTTTATTATTTTTAATTAAATGCAATGACTTGATTGTCACAGCACTTAATAAGTTCAACGCATAGATTTAATCTTCTTCAACTTGAGAAGAAACTTCAAAATTAGCCCCCATAATATCGTCAGCCTCATTTATAGAAGTTGGATCAACGTCTTGGGAAACAAATTTAGAATTAGAGTGTTCGGAGCATCCAACCATGTTTTCTTCAGTATGATAAGGAATTGCGGTTTGAATAATATTGGGGCATTATTTTTAAGATTTCATTGACGTTAAATCCCCACGATGATACGTCAATGAACAAGGTGGGAATGGCCAATTCTTTTTAATCTCGATCTCATTTGATTCTCTTTTGTTTGTGGCATAAAATAGTGCTTTTTAAAATGTACCGAGCAAACAATTGCATTTCTACTTATTACATCTTGCTCACCCAAACCAATTGATTTTAACCATTCCTTTTTTAATTCTCAATATAAAAATATTTTTATTTTTCAAATTTATTTATATTTCCTTAGTTAACACTTTAATGGCCGCGCGTGTAACAGTTGTTCTAGATATCACAAACATGCTGTGTGAGCGGACATTAAAGGCCATTAAAAATCCACTTTATCATTTATTAAACTTTTCTGCTCAATATTATTTCCATAAATAACACATACAAATATAGATACATGTATAGTTAAACTGGGGAATATTAAATTTATTAATAAACATTAATACAATTTATTTTATTTAAGCTTTATCTAAATATAAATGAAAATTCAGAAGAAAAAAAATTTCAATCGCCACTATTTTGTTATCATCTTTTATTTATTCCACTGCTCGCGAGCAGTGAAAAAATTCTCATGGTGTATTTTTTTCAACCGACTTGTGCACATTTATAAAATCGAGTCAATATTTTGGCGAAAGCTCATGAGAATTTGACACACACACAAAGATAGAAAATGACAGTACACATATTAAAAGTGAATATTATATATACACTGATGTATACGTATACAAATTCTCATAAGAATTTCATGAGAAAAGCATACAAAATCCATAGCCTGGTAACAAAATTTATTAAAACAAAATAAGAACCCCACGCCTTTAGTAAACTTACAGAGCATACCCAATAGAATTCCTTATGACTTTTTACTTACAGAAAAGTATGAAAAAAAACTTGACAAAAAAATATTTTTTTTGTCAAGTTTTTTTTTCATACTTTTCTGTAAGTAAAAAGTCATAAGAAATTCTATTGGGTATGTTCTGTTACTGATGGTAAGATATTCCTTTCTGAATTTTTTTAGGCATAGTTTTGCAACTTTTCACAATACACTTCATTTTACTTTAAACGTAATTTTTATTATCAAATGATGCACAACTACATGAACCATTAACTGTTTTATAATGTTTTTATTATTTGAATGTATTTTAATTAATAATTCTAAAAGCACAAAATTAAGTCGTCACTTCGTACAAAAACAAAAACTGGTTTGGTGGGTTCTTATTTTGAGATATGAGTAAGCCATATGCATTTTCTATATAACCACCCTGCACTTGTGACACATGAAATTAATTAATATACATAGACCGGTAATAACTAAAGGTGTGTTGCTTTCAAAAGATTACAACAACAATTGCATTGTATTAAAGCCAATTGTCTTTAATGTTATGAAAAAAAAAATTTAGGATTAGGGGAAATAAAATCATTTTATGGTTATGGTGTTTACCGCAAGGCATTATTTTTTCTGTTTTTTTTCGAAAAATTTATCTTGTAGTAAAATTTGGCATTTGTTATTTGATACCAAAATACCAAATTTAATTTGTATCATAAAATAAAAAAAACTAAAGTAAATATTAATAAAATGAACCAACACAGAAAAATTAAAACGCATTAAAAAATTAAAGCCAAAAGTTGTTGCTTTCACATTTCTTAGCTAAGCTAAGCGGATTTGCGAAAGCAACACTACTTAAATGTCAAGTGAGTCAATTTCAAAGAAAGAAAGAGATAGACAAAAAAGAATTAGTATTAAGAATTTTTATTAGCGAATGTGAATGAAGTTAGCTACTTATAGAATTCGAATTTTGTCTATATAATTACCAGCATTCAGGAATTTTACATATAATATTTTTTTAAATCATACTGGTTCATGAATATTACACAAAATAATTAATCGAACTTATACAATAAAATTATTTCGAAAATACTCAACTATTCCATATAATTCATATAACCAAAATATTCACTGTTTACACAATATATGTAAATTAATTTTACAATTATCAATATAATTAATCAACCCTAGAATACACATATAACTATAATTATACATATTTTATTATTAAAATAATTGAAATAATGAACAAAAATAAAACACGCCATTTTGTTTCCACATACATAAACGAAACTGAAAACGTTTTCGGTACGAGACAGGCGGAATCTTGTGCATAATTCATATCATCCACAATCATCCACAACAAATAATTTTTCGAAGCATTTTGTTTTAATAACACACAAATTAAAACATACAAATTTGATCACAAATTATATTCAACACACAAATTTTATCACGACAAACAACCAGAAACAAAAGCTTTTAGTTTTGGATGATATGGAAATTAAAGACAGGATATAAGGTCCTAACTGTCCACGCATGAAATATACGATTTTATATGGAGAAAAAGTACATTACCGGCCTATGTATATAGTATTATGTCTAAGCATGAAATCGCAAATTTTATATGGGTAAAATCTGTACACCCATTCTATAGTATATCTCTTTTCCTGATAGACAAAAAACTGTTTGCTTCAATTTAAGTCCAACCCACACAAATGTGTGTATTGTACTTAAGGAAAAAACAATTTTTTTTATATTGGAAAAATAAAAATATAATTCAATTTACATATTTCTTTAATTTTAACTTCCTAACTTCATTGCATTTGGTCGAAAAAAATCCTTAATAGAGCCCTGTTGATTTATTCGCTTTCTCTGTTAGCCTCCGAATTTGTGTGCTTACATTCATTCTATAGTTATAATCTATTTCTATGATATAATCTAATTCAGAAAAAAAACATTGCAATTTGATAACATATTAATTATTTGTTTTTGATAACATATTAATTATTTTACTATTATTATAGTTATAGTGTTATTTTTCGGGCGAAAACGGGTTAAGTGTAATGCCCAAATGTGTAGGTTGGCCACAAGTTGATTCTTTCGTCGTGATTCCATCATTTCAAAAAGTCAATCGACGTCCACATTTGATTTCTTTGTGCAGTTTATGTATGTGCGTAAAATTATGTACATATTTTGATTTATTCGTATAACAAAAAATGTTTATTATTTGCTGCGAAACCTGGGGCGGAATCATGAAATACGACCGGAAAAATTTAAACGGATTTAAAAATATTTTCAAACTTATTAGAATAAAAGTATTCAAATTTACTATGATGGATGCAGACTGATGTATAAATGCAACTTCTATAATATTTTAAGAGCAATGGTTAATCTCCTACTAGATTTCCGAAATTCTTTTCGAATTTCAAATTTCTCGTACCAGGTTCGTCGCCACTTCATTTTATGAGATGGCATTGAAGTCTTTTGTATTTCAAAATTGTAAAATTTCCGGAAATATTTAATTATTTTGATGTAAACAGGGGCAAGATCATGAAATCCGACCGAAAAAATGAATTGTTAGAAAATATTTCAATGGACAAATACAAAAAAAATCGAAAAATGGTCAAAGTTGGCGTAAATATGTTGTATGAAAACTCAAATAAATGAAAGTTCAACATAAAAATTCGGCTGTTGTCGTAGTATGTACAAATTTTGATAATTATCAAACAATTGAAATAAAAACAGACGATCTTTATAATTTTGTTTGTGCATACGAAAGATCAGCGAATACTCAAAATATTTCTACGTTGTGGTTGTGGTGATGAGACTTGTAAATTGTTTTAAATTTAAATAATAAATATTTCAGTACAACAATCATTTCGGATTTCGTTTGGATGCAACCAAACTGTGTACGCGTGCTAAATTGTATCGTCCGAATTATTATCAATAATTATTAACTTAATGTAGTTTTTTGTGCGAGAGATGTGCATGCCGATGTAGTGTTGTTACTTCTTTGTATTTCCTTTATCGTGAATGTAAAATTTATCTATTTAACTAAATTGCTGTGAATCTATTTTGGTCATCTAGTTTGACAACTTAACCTCACTTATAATGGGTGATCAATGTGAGTGTTGTAAAAGTTCAAGTGATAATAGCGCTACATGGGGTTGGATTTCATGCGATTGCTGTAAGCTTTGGTTCCATGGCAGCTGTATTACTAACTCCAAGGTAGATTTTGACTTGCTTGCGGCTAATACTTATTGGATATGTTCTGGTTGTATCTCATTGAGCAACTTCAAGATCGAAGCTAAAAAAGCGGTGAATGTGGTTTTAGACGAGTTAAATGCTAAGCACATAAAAGACACTGATGGAGCATTGAATCATAATAAATCTGATGTAAACGTTGATGCCATACTTGATAAATTGTGGCCGAATGTTGTCAAGTTGATTGATACGAAAATAGAGAATGCTATTAAATCGCAGACTGAGATGATTGTCGAGTTGTCAGAGAGAATAAAAGTTATCGAAGGACGTATTAACAGGTCGGAACGAGGTTGGAGGAAACAAAATTTGGTGTTGCGGGGCGTTGCCAATGACGTTGTCATACAGGATTTTAAATTCCTAAATAAAATTGCTGACAAGTTATGTTTAAAATTTTTTTCTGTGGACGACATTGACAGCTGTTTCCGTATCAAGCGAAGTAATGGTCCTAAAAGTGTTCGCCCGATTGTCGTGCGTTTTACAAAGCTAACCAAAAAGTATGAATTTTTCGGTCGTTACTTCGATTTTATAAAGAATGGCAATTTGAGTATCAATATTTTTAATGATGCTTATCCCAATGGGCCTTTATACATTAACGAGCATTTGGATAAATTGACATCTGGTCTCTTTTTTGCGGCTAGACAAATTAAAAAATCAAAATTGATAAATAGTGTATCTATCCGCAACGGTTTTGTAAATGTCAAAAGATCATCACAGGATAAGCCGATTACTATTTTATCATTGAATGATTTGGAGCAGTTCAAAGACTAATTGTTGCTATTTTTTGGAATTATATTTATACATTCGTGGCAATATATTGGTATGCAGCTTTCGCTTGAAAAGCTTTGGGTTATTGATTATTAAATATATGGATTTCATATGTATGTTTATTATTTTTTTATATTTTATGTATATTAGTTCCTGTTATTATTATGATTTTGTTATTTTTTATATATTTTTGTTAAGTTTAAGTTTATATTTATATTTATGTTTATATTTATTTATATTTTTACTTTTATTATTACTTTCATTTCTATTCTATATAGTACTATTATTTTATATATTACTCTTATTTTGGTTATATATAGTATCTTTTTATCTATATTTATTGTCTGCCGATTGTTTCTGTGACATGACTCTTCTGTTGGGTTTTTTTTATTGCCATGTTCAGTGGTGATAATAGTTTTTTGAATAGACTTGAGGTTCTCAAAATCTGTCATCTTAATGTATGTTCTATTCCAAGTAAAATTGCGAGGCTACAAATTCTTTTCCGTAAGAAGCACTTCCATATTGTGGGTATTTCAGAAACTTGGTTAAAATCATACCATACCAATAAGGCCTTTAAGATCGATGGCTACAAACTGTTCAGGCAGGATAGAATTGGTAGAGGTGGGGGAGGTGTTGGTTTATATATCAGAAGTGATATTGTGAAAAATGGAAAAGTACGTATTTCTCAGAGGGTGTCCCATTTTAACCTTGACCATTTGGTAATTGAAATTACTTTGGCCTCGATCAAGATAGCTGTAGATGTAGGGTACATCCACCATAGAGGTTTACCTCTTACAAATTTAGAATAAGTTTTCGCGTATTTGAATGAGGAGTATAACAATATAATTTTTATGGGCGACTTTAATGTCAACTTGCTAGATGCAAATGATTCTAGGAATTTCAAACGTTTAATGACTCATTTTAATTTGAATACTACGCAAACTAAACCCACCAGAATTCACGATAATGGTGCATCGCTTATTGATTTAATTCTTATTAGTCCATCTTTACAGCCATGTAGTATGTTTCAAGGCCCTGGAGTTGCTGATCATGAACTGGTTGGGGCAAATCTTAATATTAAGGTAATTCGCAATATGGATTATATTACGTACCGTAGTTATAGGAATTTACAATGTGATATTCTTCAGGAGGATATTGTCAGGCTCGATAAGGCTGCTTTATATAATTCCAGTGACATTAATACTAAAGTATTGCTACTAAATCGGGGTATTTTGTCCCTTATGGATAAACATACTCCACTTGTTACAAAATAATTGATACAACCTCACCCCAATGGCTCACAAGAAATATTAGGAACGCCATCCAACTTCGCGACATGGCTTATAAAGTGTGGAAATTGGCTCGTCTGCCTGAGAATAAACGTATTCTATTATATTATGATAAAAAGGTGAAAGGTATGAGTAAAGCCTCTAGAAAACGTTATATCCAGTACAAACTTGATCCTGGTCTTTGTTCTAAAGTAATTTGGAACCATTTAAAAAATGAAGGGATACACAGTAAAGATGATCAAGAATGTTTTAAGATGTTTGAGCCTGACCAGTTAAATACTGCATTTGTTGATTGTGTTCCTAATGTAAGTTCAGCTCCTCATATTAATCAAATTTCCACGTGCCCACCTGATAATCTTGGCGGTGTTGGTCACTCGAGTCTTGCAGGCTGGGTGGGCAACGCCTTCCAATTTTCAGAGGTTGATGAGGACGTCGTGCTTAATGCAATACTTTCTATTAAATCTCATGCCGTGGGTGATGATGGCATTTCTTTGAAATTTATTAAATGTTGCATTCCGGCCATATTACCTTTATTGGTTCATATATATAATTATATATTAAACACACAAATTTTTCCTAGATGTTGGAAAATAAGTAAGGTGATTGCCATACCCAAAAAAAAAGATCCATTAGTGCCAACTGACATGCGGCCTATATCACTTTTACCATCACTGTCCAAAGTTTTTGAGAAGATTGTGGCTAATCAAATTCGTACGCACTTACTGATAAACCAGTCTCTCTCTAAATTTCAATCGGGGTTTCGTCAAGCGCATAGCACAGCTTCACTGTTGATGCATGTAACTGACTTTATTAGATCGTGTGCTGACAGAAACAGTAAGACAATCCTGATTCTTTTAGATTTCTCGAAAGCTTTTAATTCAATAAAATTTGATGTACTCGAGAATAAACTAAGAACGCAATTTTGTTTATCCACTGAGTCTATCAACTTAATTTCATCATACCTGACGGATAGATTTCAGTATGTTGTAACCAATAAGGGTAAATCTTCTCTATTACCATTGTCAGCTGGGGTTCCTCAAGGTCCTATCCTGGGGCCGATCATTTTTTCGTTATATATAAATGATATTTCGAGATTACCGTTAAGTTGTAATCACCATCTGTTCGCGGATGATGTCCAAATATTTAAAGAAATACCCAATGACACCTTGTCTCACATTAGCATTGATTCGGTCAATAAAGATCTTGAGATGATTAAGAAGTGGGCACTAAATAATAGTCTTACTATCAATGCGTCTAAGTCTCAAGCTATCATTTTTGGTAAAAGAATTGATTATGATATGTTTCCACCTGTTAAAATTAATAATGCGATTATACCTTATGATAGCTCTGTTAGAAATTTGGGTATTATAATGTCTAATGACCTTAGTTGGGACAAGCATGTTGATCAAATTTGTCAAAAAATGTACATGACTCTGCGTTTATTACGTAGTAAACGACTAGGGGTACCACGTGACACTAGATTATTGCTAGTTCGGTCTCTCGTTATGAGTCATTTATTTTATTGTGATATCGTTTTTTCGAGATTGAACCTTTCAGTGATGAATAAAATTATAAGAGTTTATAATGGTTGTCTCCGTTATATATTCGATTTACGAGCTTTTGATCACATTTCACATATCAGAAACGTAATTTTTGGCATGCCCTTGAAACAATTTTTTGATTACCGAGTTGCTTTATTTATTTTTAAAAATCTTCATTTTCCACACTCCCCAAAATATATAGTTGAGAGATTTAGGTTTGCCCGATTTGAGAGAACTAAGAATCTAATTGTATCGACTCATAATTCGACGTATATGGACGGTGCCCTACTCGTTAGAGGTGTAAATATTTGGAATAGTCTACCTTTACAGGTGAGAGAGGCCAAGTCTGTTCAAGCATTCAAGAAACGTTATTTAGATGTCATCATGTCACAGTAACAATTCGATTTGTAATCACATATATGTAGACTATATAATTTTAAGTTTTTATATTATTTAATCAAATAACCATCAGTGTATTATATACGACTATGTTTTATATAGTATATTTATTATTATTTATTGAATTTTAATTTTAATTTTGATTTCATTTTCATTATCATTATCATTATATTTTTTACATTGTATATTTTTTATTTTGTATTTTTATTATTATCTTCAATTATGAATTTGCTGTAATAGTTTTTAGTCCTACGAACTTTTATAAGCAACCCTTGTTGTTGCGCTAGTTCGTGATATTGAATAAATAAATAAATAAATAAATAAAATTTAATTCGACAACTACAGTGAAAATCCCGAGAGCCGGAAATCACTTATCGCGAAAAGTCTTGAGAGACGGATAAAAAATCTAAAAATATCCCCGTTAAATTAATTTGGGAGTTATATTAACCTTTATGGCGAAAACTCCCGAGACGCGGACGAAAATTCGTTGCTTAGTACAAATTTTTATTTTTGAAACCATGAGAAGCGAAAATTGCATAGTTTAAGGGGCAATTAGCAATTTTCTACATACATATCAAATGTCAAAAAACATATTGATTAACGATAAATTAATTTGATAAATTAACATTTTGATGTATGCACATAGTAATCTTAATTATGTATTATAATTTTATGTACACGTACATCATAAATATTGATATATATTATATGTATATGTAATATGTACTCGTATCTATTAATTATGTGGTAATTTTAATTATTTTTTGCGTTCATTTATTTTAAATTTCATAAAATACCAATAATTGAATTTTTTTTAAAATAAAGTTTGTGTGCATTTTTCTTTTGAAAAACATAAAATTTGTTTTAAAAAAAAAAAAAAAGTCTCGAGACACGGAAAAATCCTGAAAGCCGGAAAAACTATTGGTCCCGTCATATTACGGCTTAGGCTGTTTTCGAAACGAGTACTTATTTCAAACTTATTTACTTATTTGCCGCCATCTTAAATAAGTAAGCAAAGTCGTTCGAAATGAGTTTGCTTACTTATTTTGACAGCGACATGAAACATAGATTGTTTTCTACGCAAAATTCTTCGATGTATAATTTTTTCGTTACATTTATAAATTTAATTAACTTATTGATAATTTTAGGAATATATTTATAACAATTAAAATGTCTTTCGGCAATGTAGAAACATAAAAACTCGATATAATGTTTAAATGTGTTTGATTTTTAGATGGAACTCTGCTGTATTTTTTATATTAAAGAAATTTTTCTTTGGCAATGAAAGATCGTAGTCTTGATTACCAAATTAATAGAAAAGGGTTATTATATATCTCATCAGTACTAATAATCGTGTTATCCATATATAAATACACCGTAATGTACGATACTGTACGTTATTTTCCTTTATGTGTCTGATTTGTGCAAAAAGGTTTTTTGTACTCTAGATTGTATAATTTGGATGATCGCATCTTTAAGTTTATAATTTTATGTAGGTTTAATTCAGAAACATCCATTTGGTACCTAGAAATATTAATTAAATTCTAAAACAAAACAACTGACATCCATAAATATCAACAAAAATGACAACTAAATTAGATTTTTATGGAAGAAAGAGACAGAAAATAAGTCACCTCGCCAGCTTACTTATTTGAATAAGTTAGGTTCCACAAATAAGTATTCGTTTCGAAAACAGCCTTAGAGGATTTTCACTGTATTTCATAATCGAGCAGTTTTAAACGGAAATGTTGTACCGGTAAAAAATGAATTTTGAAAATTTTTTTGGAGATTAGCCATTGCTCTTCAAATATTATAGAAGTTGCATTTATACATCAGTCTGCATCCATCATGGTAAATTTGAATACTTTTAATCTAATAAGTTTGAAAATATTTTTAAATCCGTTTAAATTTTCCGGTCGTATTTCATGATTCCGCCCCTGCTTCCTTGGTTGAAAAAATATATTTTTTGCACTCGAAGCAAACATTAAACTAATGGCGAGTTTTTTCCAACCAAAAAGTAGATCAAATCGAAAAAAGATCAAATCTTGTTGTGACGTTCTTTCCAACAAAAAGATTTGATTTAAATCAAAAAGATTTGATTTAGATCAAAAAGATTTGATTTTTTTACGTTCTATCCAACGCAAAAATGACAGAGATTTGATCTAAATCAAATCTATATTTTTTGATAGATTTGATCTTTTTCCGATTTGATCTACTTTTTCGTTGGAAAAAACTCGCTATAAAATTAACCCAAAAACAACAAATAAACAAGGGGTCCTTGAAATATTTATCTTAAAGATAAAAAGAATAAAAATTTCCCGGCCTAAAAATAAGTTTGTCGGTGAAGGGGAAGGAAACAAGGAAAGAATCACGACGAAAGAGTCAAAGTGTGGAACCGCGGAATGATGCAGTGCAACGTTGTTTGATACCAGAAACTGAATATCTCGTGTAGCATGGCTGAATAAAATAAAAAAAAATATAACAGCGCATTCCCAATAGAATTCCTTTAACTTGTATGAAAAAAACGAGAATTTTTTTTTTCTCGTTCTTTTCATACATTTCTGTAAGGAAAAACTTAAAGGATTCTATTGGGATGCACTGTAATGGGGAAAGAAACGAACAGTTACCGGATTCAATTTCCTCCAGTATGGATAAGCACTATGAGAACTTATTACTACTCTTTATGTACTTTACATTTTACTCAATTTTGTTAAGATGTGTGATCGCACTACTGATTAATTCAGCAAAGGGCCCGTAAATGTTACAGTGCCGTTCTGAAAATTAGCACATGAGCGCGAAGTAATGGCTTAACATCATTCCTAGGTTAAAATAAAAGGCGAAGGCCATATTATTAACATTTTTGAAACACTAACGAATACCCGTTGTAATATTGAACTACACATCTAGGAAAACACTTAGCTCAATATATTTTACCAATTCCGTTTAAGATCTGTTACGCCGACTACGCTTCACGGACAATAAGAACTACGGAACCTGCTCTCAAATTTTTTATTTCGCAGGAAGTAATTACCTTTTATTTGTATGTTTAGTAATGTAATACATTTATGTACTAGCTAAAAATTATTTAAATGTTAACTTTATTGAAATAAACCACTTTAATCAAACAAAAACTAAAAAAAACACATCCGACACCATTAATAAACAAACTTAATATGAAATGTCACTCATTAGATGCGAGTTTAGCTGCAGATTTTGGAAAAAACATGGAACCCAAATTATATATTCTTCTACACGACACTGCCTAGTGTATCGATTTACTAGATAATGCCTCCTAACTTAGAAATTTAAATTTTAAATCAATTTAGCGTAAAATGAAACATTTATTTTTTTAAATTTAAATGTAGGGTAGCTAATATTTTTATTATAAAAACAAAGGGATTAATTATAATTAAATGTTCTCCAAGTAATTTTCTTCATATTACTCAACTACATGCAATTTAGATTAGAGAATATTATACATACAATCAAGTTACAAGACTACTTCATATGATAACAAAGTACGTTATAATTTCATATATACTTTTCAAAATAACACAAAATTTGTGTGTGCATAATTTAATTTCATTTTAAATGCGGATAAAACCAAAATTAAAGAAAATATAAAAAATTCAGGATTCTCCTCACCATAAACGGGCTGTTTACCAGCCTGCTGGAGGTGGAGGTTGTCTTGGATAGCCACCTGGATTCATCGGTGGTTGTTGTTGTTGCGTATAATTTCCTGGATATGTACCGTAGTGTTGTGGAGGAGGACCTTGAGGGAATCCTTGATAATTGTACGGCGTGTTTGGATACGGAAGTGTTGCATATGGATTAAAACTTTGAGGCAACGGTGGTGGTACGTAGGTAGGGTACGGTGCTGCTGGTGATGCACCATATGGAACCGGCATACCTTGCATCTGTGATGGGTAAGGCACGTTGCTTGGTGATTGATGTGGTGGTGTAGGGTTATTATGATGAGTCGGAACAGATGGTGCCGCCGCGGGGGAAACACGACTAGACTCTTGAGTTAAATCTTTCAACAATTCATCTTTCTCAGTCTTTCTTGCAAAACAGTAATCAGAAATCTTATTTTGGAATACGACCAAAAGTTGGGTCAAATCATTGTAAAATTTGGTACCCTCGCGCAAATTATTTTGCAGCTCAATAAATACATCATAGGCTTGAGCCAGTTGTGATAGTAACTGATCGCGAGAACCGGTACCAGCACCGGTTTCATTTGTAAATTGAGCATGAGCAGCTTGTATATCAGATATCAATGAATGTTGTCTTTGAATAGAATCTTGTACTTGATTTTGTAGTGGACCCAAAACTAATCCAATGCTGGATATTGAAATAGCCGGTTCATTAATAGCACCATCTTGTTGTAAAGCAGTAAGGAACTGATCCTTCATGTCAACGGTTGCTGATTTTAATTCAGACTCAATAACATCCCGTTCAGCTTTAATCGTCTCAACAGTATCTAATAAAGACCGCAATCTCTGCACTGACGAGCACTCTGACACCGCAACACCATTTCCACAAGGAACAGACGCATTAATTTCTTCTGGAGATTTCGATAAAATTTCGATACTTTTTAAATTGGTGTCGAATTTGCCACACAAAATGTTATTAGCATTGACGGCGTTTGTAATAATTTCACGATATTTTGCTGTATTTGACCGAAACATTTCAGTAAGCTTATCAGACGGAGTGCGAGTCCAACGATCTTTAAATTGACCTCGCAATTGATTGTCCGAATCACGTTCTTCGTTCAACAGTCGTTCAGATTCGTCCAAAATTTCACGATTCCTATCCAACGATTCAGGCAATTGTTTGATCAAATTTCGAATTGCATCCGCTCCCCCATTTTCGCGTACTTCACGCGATTTTTCGAGTAAAGATGGTGGTAACCCTGTACCAGACGCTGTCGTCTCAATAGCTGCTGGCAGATTTAAACTGGCAAGCGTACTATTTAACATTTGCGTTGCCTCGCGTAATTTCATTACTTCGGCGTTTACGATTTCATTTTTACGAGCTTCTGACGCTGTAATTGCTTGATGTAACGCTACTGGAACAAGTTCAACGAACATATCTTTAAAATTGGCACTCAATCGTTCCGATGGCGGAATTGCTTTGGCCAATTGAGCTTTTCCAGGTGGATTCAAATTTTTAATATCCGGAATCATTTCATTGTAAATCATATCGTTATCTTTTTTCGTTTCGATCAAATTCCGTTGGGCGCGGCTGAAAAATTCTTCGAATAAATGCGGCTTGCCTGACCGAGATTGGGCTGCTTTAAACTGTTCAACAGCACTTTGTAAGCGAGAAATTTCTTCGCCGTATTTACCGTTAGCACGGCATTCAAGACTTTGATACAACTGAGTCATAGCATGAAAACCAGCTTGTTTGCCAGCTATGGTCCCGACCCATTCCTTATCCCATACATTACGAACTGATTCCTTTTGCATACCTCTTAACACATCAGCGTACAATTCTTCGGCTTGGTAAGATAATTTCGCAATAATAATATCTTTCATGCTGTCCTTTATTGCTTTCATAACAAAGATTTCTTGCGCTTGAGCTACCATTAGATTCGAGAGAATTGTTAAAACTTCCGAAGTTAAATCAATGGTTGGTTCTTGGGGTATTGCAGCTGGAGCTAGCGCTTTCAATTGATTAAAAATTCCTGCACTTTGCTGAAATAGTTTAGTTGCCATTTTTAACCCATCATCGTTTTCGAGGCTTTGAGCGGCCGCGATACCACTTTGAAGAGAAGCGATGTTGAATAGCGTACAAACCTTTTCGTATGTCAAGGATGTTAAAGCTGCAAAACAAATAAAATTTTAAGAAGTTACTTTATTCATAATCTACCTTGACGTAACATTATGTATTTAAATTGAGTCATCATTTAAAATGTCGCCTCAATTTTACGTCAAATGTGAGACAAATATACGAAATTAAATGAGTAATTTAGAGAAAATTTCGCAGCAATGATTAAATAAATTATTATTTAATATCATATCTTATCAGTAAAAAAAAAGATTTAAGACACTTACTCAAACTACTCCGACCTCCAAAAATGGACCCCTTGTCAAACGCATCCTTGTATTTGAACGGTATCTGTAATTCTTGTGCTGGAATTTTCGTTTCCAACGATACTAACTGGTCATAATAACTGTAATCAATTAATATAAGCAATTAAAAGTCGTCTTGTATGACTCATTTACAAATGATGACGTTCAGTAATCTCACCTGCACAGAATTTCAAGCGAGCTCTCGAATTTCTCGTATGCTTTCCATATAGCAGTTTGGCGTAATTTGCTAAATTCAGTTACAGCATCCGTATAATTCACACCTCGATCGGTGGATGACGAGCTGTAAGCACTTTGAATTAAATTTTTTAGTGGTTTCACGACATCAACCTCCGATGGTTTTTTAACAGGCACAGCTAAAAATTCCGACATTGTACTTAAACACAAATTTTTCTTATTCTATTCCAAGTCTTTTTTGTTATTGATTTAAATAATGTTGGGATTTAACAAAATTATAAATAATTGAATGACTCAATTTGATTAACTTCTACAATTGTTGAATTAATATAAAGTAGAAAAAGAAAAATTATTTACTTTGAAAATTGACAATTCGAGTTCGAATGATGATGGAATTTTTGTTTTTATGCCGGAGTTCGATATTATAGTACACACTTTGCTATAAAATTAGCAAGCGACATCTAGGTTTCGATAATTACGTTTTGTCTTAATTTTATAACTATAACCCCGCGTTGAGGTAGTTTATATCGTGAAGAAATTTTGTGACCTAATAATAAATAACATTTTCGAAATTAAAATCAACCCTATTAATTTTTAAATTTGACTAATTTAATAACCGTGAAACTAAATATTATGTGATATGTTTGGAGGAAGTTACCTGCAAAAATTTGAAGAAGAAAATACAGAAAACAATTTTCTACATGTAAATGACCCATTATGTCCGGTTTACATAAGACCAACATTTTTCTTCTGCAAAATGAATAAGATATAACATTGACTTTTTGCACATGAGAGACAAGAAAAGCAATATATCCCAACAAAATTTTGCAGAAGAATTTTTGAGCAAAAATGACCATAAAAATGAAAATGTTGCCATAAAATATATTCGATCCGAGTATTTTTATGGCAACATTTTTAAAATCAACAAGAAAAAAAATTATTTCGCATTTATAAATGTTGAGGATTCATAATAAAAACAGACGCCATAGATAAAAATGTAAATTTCGCAATTTGAAGTAAATTAATAATGATCCTACAAAAAAAATTACGCCATTACTATATATGTTTATTTCTTTCTAGCACATTGATTATTTTTATATAGCGGATTCTTTCTTATTTACCTGCAAAAATTTGCAGAAGAAAACAATTTTCTCATGTAAACCGGGCATAATGCCCGGTCGATTATATTATCCAAGGTCGATTATATTATCCGTTTTGTTCAATTCCTACACGTATCGTGTCAGTCAAAAAAAACATTGTTATGGGCCAACTATAGGTGGAATAAAAAAAATAACAGAAATAACGTAAGAAACGAAGACAAAAAATTATTTTTCCAATTTGACTTTTCGGCTATAGATTACTTAAAATATTAAGTTCATTCATATTTTTCACGTAATATTTTTTTGATGTATTTCATAAAATCTTGAGTGAAACTACAATAGTTTTGAGTATAAACGTATTACATATCAACAAATATATGTGTTTAAAATTATAAAACATATTTATAAGCGGTTTAAATTATTGCAACCCAAGTATAACAAAATGGAACTCATTTTGACAGTTCCATTTTTTGATACAATTTTGAGATATTTCATGGAAGACCTGCAACTCGCATAATATCCAGTCCTTTGAGTTAGGGGTTTTTGTTCCACAGTTCATAGTAAAACTTGTAATAAAATGGAACTTGACCGTGGAACTTAGTTCCATCAATTGTTCCATAAAAATCGAAATAAGTTGGAAGTAGCGATACTTGGGAATTCGATAAATTATTTTTTAAGGTTAGGTTTAGAAAAATACAATTAGAGTGTAGTGAAAATTATTTGTGATTTTATATTCATATTAGTATAAGTGTACATGAATATTTTATAAATATAAAAGTTAATATGCACGAACAATTCCAAAATCCCATATATAAAATAATAAACATGCATATTACATTCAACGCACTAAAATTTGTTTGAGTTTTGTTGTTGTATTTGTTAAGTTTTTTATTCTTGGACGAAAATTTTCGCTCGGCTATTCTTTTTAAGTGACAGCAAAATAAAACGCAACTTCTCTTTGTAGTTTTTATTTTTCTTATTCTGAGCATGGTCGAATACACATGAATCCTATCTCTCGCACTCTTACGTTATTTTTTTTAATCTATCTATAGTTCCCACTACATAAATTCTATAGGAGTATTATATTATCCGTTCCGATCAGTTCCTACACGTATCGTGTCAGACAAAGATTGTTGAAAATAATATTTTATCTGGGGGTCGATTTTGTTCAAAATTCGACAGTGTCAAAAAAATAACCGCAAATATATCCCTTTTTCAACCAAAAAAAAAATTGGCTCAATTTAAGTACAAGCCACACATATGTGTGAGTAAAAAACCATAGTATGTACAGAGTATCCTCAATGCAAAATAATTTTTCCTTTAACTTTTTCCTTATGAAGAGCATACCCAATGAATAAGGAAAAGTCAAAGTAAAGCTAACTTCATTTTATAAAATTATTTTTTGTTTACCTGTTATTTTATATTATTATATTATATATTATTTATTACTTTTTCACAGGACACAAAATACAACACTAATTGTTAAAAGATATGCATTGAATATTTTTTAATTTGTGACAAGCAGAAAAACAACAACAACAACCAATTTTGCAAATGCGGTTTACTTCATTGTATTTCTCATAAGGAAAAAGTTAAAAGTTTGATAACATTTTTCATAAGGAAATCACCAACCGAACATAAAAAAATTTTTTTTTCTCAAAATTTTTTTCATACTTTTCTGTAAGGAAAAAGTTAAAGGAATTTCATTGGGGATGCTATGTTAGTAATGGCGTTTTTGATAAAAAATTTCGCTTGATTTGAAGTACAACCAACACAATTGTATGTATACTTATAGTTGACATGGTACTTTTGGCGTACCCAATTGTGTTACAGGGCACGAAAAGGGATATCCCTTTAGTGATTGACTAACACAATTGTGCGGGTAGGGCAAAAGTACCATGTCAAAAATTTATTTTGGTATGTGTTTTCAACCAACTTACACATTTGTGAATTCCTTTCGAGTTCAAAAAAATTTTTTTTTTGGTTCAAGTTAAGTTCGCCATACACAAATGTGTATGTAAATAATCACACGTTGTAATGTCTTCCGTATTTTAACGGATCTTAATTAAATCGGAATTCTTTTTGAAAAAAGCATAATAATTTGATAACAAATTAATTATATAACATATTAATGAATAGTTTTTGATAACATATTAATTATTTTATCATTATTATAGTTACTGTTATTTTTCGGACGAAAACAAAATTAAAAGGTTTACACAATTGTGTATGCTGGTCTTCAATTGTCACCTAATTCTATGTTTGACATATTCGGTTGTCGTTTCATACACAATTGTGTATGCGGGTCAGGAAAGGGTTAACTTATTTTCGTCCGAAAAAAAACGCTATATCTATACGCACAATTGTGTTGGTTGTACTTCAAATGAAGCGAATTTTTTTATCAAGAACGCTATTACATACTAGTGTTTTTTACTCACACATTTGTGTGGGTTGGACTAAAATTAAACCATTTTTTTGTTTTCTTGGTTGCAGAAGGGATATAGTAGTGGCATGTGTGTTTGTGATAGGGCGAATGTGCGCCAATTAATTTTTTTGGATATGACATTTCTAAAATTCAAATATGCTTTAACTAAAATTAAATTTATTTAATTATTTAATTTTAGTTTTAAAATAATTTCTAATTCTGTGTTTCGGCGAAAACAAAACATTTATTTGATATCGCATTGAAACAAAACTTAAAATATTGTCGTGTTTCTCGTGTGTTTCGTCGTGGTAAATTTACAACAATCCCATATCTCTTTTCCGGCCTGAGAAATTTTTTTTACTTCAAAATAAGGCCACCACGCACAAATGTGTATGTCACAGTGGTGTATATCAGGTGGTAATGTCCCGCATTTTAACGGATCTCAGTTAAATCGGAATTCTTTTTAAATAATTTGTAAACATATAAATTATATATCATATTAATTTTTCGTTTTTGATAACATATTAATTATTTTATTATTATAATAGTTATATGTAGTTATTTTTTGGACGATGTAGGTAACTGGTATGCACAAATTTGTATGTTGGTTCAAAATACATATAAAATAAATTGTTGACATAATACTTTTGCGGGACCCACACAATTGTGATGGCAGGCAGAAAGAGGGTTATGACGAAGTGTTCATGTTTATAAATTTATCTTTTCGTACTAGGCGATTTATATTATTCTTTCCTTCCAATTCCTTCACGTATCGTGTCAGACAAAAACAAACATTGTTACATGTATTTTTCATAGGAGTATTTATATTATCCGTTCCGTACTTGTTTCTCAATTAACTTTGTTTTGAAAATTTTGAACATACACATAGACCTCAGTTTTGTTGAAGGTATTTAGTAACCATCGTGTACAACAAGATATGTACGAAAAGCTAAAATAAATAAGAAAATAAGTGAATGAAAAATAAATTAATCGATCGATCTATAGCAAATCGGAATATCAATCTTAATCCAGAAATGGAGGCACTAGTAAACGAATTAAGCTGTCAATTGAAAACATTGACTGAACAGCTGCAACTAATCAATGCGAAATAGGAAGAACACGATAGAGCATTAACATTTTGCAGAAAAAGGTAATCGAGAAAGTTACAGATATACAAAAACTTACCGATAACAACCATTGCCTATCCTTTTATTCAGGATAACAGACTCCATCAAATCGATACCAGAATATGATGTTAATTGAAAACAGCCAGGCTACAGACAGCGGAAGACACGTTGAATGGGTTTGTACCCCTAGTGTCAGATGAGCCACCGTTCAAATGGTACTAACAAGCGATAAAATATAAAATAAAAGGTAAGACGAAAGACGCACTATGTTTGCCCGGAAATCCACAGGTTTAAAAAAAAAACAGGTACTCTTAGATACACTAGGTGATAAACAAGAGTTATATTTTTACAATGGGGACAAAACAAAATGAAAATACCTTGCCCGCATATTTTAATAAAATTATAGAAAATGTGCAAACTATAAAAACATTAGCAAAACAAAATGCTACCTATAATTATGCCTGGACGGTGTTAAATTCCTTTATTGACGACATTTATTTCGGGTCTCAAGATTTCAAGAAGCCTTACTTCGGTACGCACAGGAGGCAAAGCCAAGCACTATCGAGGAAGCTTTCGCTTTCCTCTGTAAGTTCAATCCTAATGAGATTATAACAGAAAGCTCTCGCAAGAATCATCAAGTTGCCACACAAATAAAAACATCCATCCGTCCAGATTGATGTTCATAAACTGAGACCCTCTGTTGGAATGCACTGTAGTTGGTATACTTTAATTGTGTGAATGGATAGTGTGTGCGTGAATGAAAAGGTCGTATTAATTGACCTTCAAAGGACATTATACCCACTGGACAATTAATATTTTCTTAAAACAAAAAAAAAAAAAAAAAAATGCATACAAAACAATACAGAAATTAAATTGTTAATAGATACCGGAGCTAATGCAAATACAAGAAAACCCGGCATCATCAAGATATTTTAGTGCAGACAACACCAAATTCAAATTTCATCGTTATTATCTAACGGGAAATATGTACAATCATATTGTGAGATTTGAAACTAGTAGCGAAGGTGAATGGTTCGTACCAGAATTACGTACCAGGAAAAATTAAATGAGGACATATTAGTACAACCAGGTGTATAATGCCAATATATTGAGAACAACCGTGAATACCCTCACAAACGAATCAGAATCACCAAAGAAGTTAAAATTGAAGGTTAACGATTTTGTAACTCTCACGCCCATTTTCATTTTTAGAAAAGAGACAATTAACAAGGGTATCATTGTTGATTATACAAAATCAATACATGAGGTGAAATGCCCGTATGTACTAAAACTATTCTCTTTGCTAAAACTTATCGATACCCACAACATTTTAAAGGTGACGTGAAGAACGAGTACGGGACATGCTAAGCAAAGGCATCATTCGACATTCAAACAGTCCATACTCCGCACCCATTTTGGTTGTTCCAAAGAAGATAGATACCTCAGGACCACGGAAAGTTGGAGTTGTCATCGGTTATCGCAAATTGAACGAAAAGACTATTGATGGCCATGCGACGAATCGTAGAAATTTTAGATTGTTTGGGGAAATCAACGTATTTCAAAACATTGGACCTATAATTTGGTTTCCATCAGATACCGTAGGATGAGAAGTCACAAGCGAGAACGACCTTTACAACAGAACAAAAAACAAACATTAGACTCGAGTATAAAACGGCTTTCAAAAACAACAACAAAATACAACAAAAACTGAAATGTAAACGAGTCAGACAATCCATAGATACAGGAGTATACAAGCTAACATGTGATGAGTGCACAAAGTTTTACATTGGACAAACCGGAAGATCTGTTTTAACACGTTTGAAAGAACACGTGAGTGATATAAATAAAGTAGATCCAAAATCAAATTACGCATAACACACTAAGTCTGAAAAACATAATTATAGAGGCTTTGACACCAACTTAACAGTTTCAAATAAAGCTAGCCTGTACACTAGAATAGACGAACTTCAAACATACAGAAATAATAAGAACAACCAACTAATGAACGATAAACAGATTTTCAAAGTAAAGAATCGACGGCTGATTTTCAAAGTAAATTTTAATAATTTCATAGCGCTGTTCAAGCGCGAGTCTATTCATGATGATTTACCAGAGTAAACTGAGGTCTGCCAGAGTATATTTTTCATAAAAATTTAATTTTTAAATTTTTTTTTACAATTTCAAGTTCTATCATCCTTAAAAAAACACCCTTTATATAAGGAGAATAACTTTATCAACTCATAATAGACAATAGTTGTAATTTTGAACTGATGAAATTGTTTTAATTGAGAGAATTCCTAAACAAGTTAATGTAAAATGTTATAAAAAATAACATAGAGACGATAAAATAAATAATAATATAGAGACGATAAAACAGAAGAACATTCAAAATAGAAACCAGATCGTAGTTGTTACCTGAAACAGATTGTGCACCAAATTTGGATGTGGAACCTGTCCAGAAGCGTATCCCTCTCCACAATCGAAATAGTAATACTAATAATTTATATTGCCATTCATAGTAGACAATCTGCTACAGTTAAAATAGAAAAAAACTATTGTTTAACTCCGGAACCACATAAAACACGATGGTCAAACCTGTTGGTAAAAGCTGCCTTGAAATTAAAGGACGAGAACGCTCTTTTTTTATCTTAGAGTTTTAACTTAACAAGCAGTTACATAGTTACATTTCCTACACTTTGGGAAATGATAAGAACAAACATGTACATATGAACAAGGAAACATGAACCGTTGCATTTCATAAAACTGACTGAAGGGAAGAGTCAACAAGTGATCAACGACGCGTTTAAAGATTTAGAGATGTTTTTGCACAATAAACATTTTTTATGTTAGAATAAGTAATTAAGAAAATATTGTTCTTTAGTTTTTAAGATCTTACTCGATGTATCAACACCTAGAAAATGATAGAACTCAAAATTGTGTTATACAAAAGTAAACGGTTTTGCTGAAATTTCCGAAGTTCATATGTTTTAGTCTTATCTTAGTGGAATTTGATGATTAGTAAGTTTTTCATATTAACATTATTCAATTTTTGTCTTTGTTTTGTGTCCCACAGGTCGATTTTTCGACTAAATTATGAACTAAACTAAATTGCTGAGTAATTCACAATAAACATTCATAGGTGGCAGTAAGACCAACAAAACAAGCTGTGCCTGACTATTCGAAATTCGCCTGACTCATAAAGCAAAATATATATAAGAGGATTCAAGTTGAGATTCCGAGGTTAATCTATTTTACTATTGGCAATCTGTATAGGCCTAACAAGAACAATGAACTATAAAATAACCATGCCGATATGTTTATGAGATACGTATATATGGATTAAATATAGAAAAAAATTCAATTTGAGTATATAAATATATTAAAACTATAAAATAAGATTAACCTCGGAAAAACCTGCCTAAAAAATTTGCACTACTTGATTTCTCTTATATATTTATTGCTCGATGCCTGACTATAATAAATATAAATTAAAATAATGGAAAATGATATGAAAATTGCATTGTTTGCAAACTACGAAATGGTTAAAAATAAAAAAAAAGTGCCATGTAAAAATTTGTACAAATTTGCATACAACAACACATTAAATACATTAAATACCAAATAATGACATTTGACAACTAAATTGAAAAATTCCCCGCGAGGAAACTTTTCGTTTGTAACCTGTGACACTATTCTGGTAATTCCCCGGGAATAGGAAACTGGGGAAAGATTTTACATAGTTTTTATCTATAAATCAGTTTTTTCTGGCCTAATGAGAAAAAAGTTTGATGTAAATATTTGTAAATTGGGAATAATTTTTACCATTGCGATATTATCAGGGAAAGTTATTCCCAATTTTATTTTGTTTTCAAAAATAATGCTACTAATTTTTTACCCTAGTATGCCAGAAAACAATTATTTGAATCGAATTTATATGTAAATTCTTTGCCCAGTTCCCTATTCCCGCGGAATTACCAGAATAGTGCCAATGGAGCGAATAGCGTAAGAGGTCACCTCAAAAAGTTTAGTTCATCATTTAGCCGAAAAAATTGAATTGAGGCACACAGCATAAGTTCATTCTTTTATTATGTTTTTTAAATTACAAAATTTTCACTCAAAATTTTGAGTACGTTCTGTAACTAAGGATAATAAACATTAGGCCTTGAACACATACTATTAATCCAGTTTTACTCGAATTAACCAAGATTGAAATTTTGCTTTTTCGCCGTATTTGTTATTTGAAAAGTTTAACAATTTGATGAAAATGTTCTAATCCTTAAGTTTAAAGCAACCGGGCAAGTGGTGCAGTGGGTAAGTTTCGGCACTTGGACCGGGAGGTACTGGCTTCTCGAATCCCATCAGAATTAATATGCAAATCGAATTTTCGATTACAATCGGTGATGTTAATAAACACAACTAAGACCCTCTGATGGAGTGCAGGATTCAGCGCCAACCCACCGTCCACATCAATGTACAGGTTGACATGGAGCTTGCAATTTGCAGGTGGTATACTGTAGTTGTGTGAGGAGGTGAATAGGTGAATGGGTTAATGATGTGGCGTGAATGCGTGGTATCACAATGAGCCAAAATAGGCCTAAGGGTAAACCACTGAAACCTAACCTAAGTTAGAAACCTAAGTTTAAAACAAATTTAAGTTTATTTTCCATTGAAACAAAACATTCAAAAATAAACGAAAATTTTATAATTGGCTGGCGAATAGATTTTCAATTAAAAATTGAGCTGCAATTCAAAATTTGAGTGTGTATTTCAAAATCAATTTCCGGTGTTTAATCTACTCTAAATCTGGCAAGCTATAGATAGGGTTTAAGGTGGAAAGTGAAATATTAATATAAAATAAAATAAATAATTTTTTTTTTAAATTTACTGGAAGAGGTGTCATACTATCGATCTATCATTGTAATAAATTTACGGTGGTTTCCTGGAGTAAGGAATTGATGAGTATATAATTGTTTCAATTGAGAACAGCAATTAACAAACATTTAGATAAAACCAAAAAACACTCTTAAAACCATATTTTGATAAGATGATACGTTTTTTTTAATTAATGCTCCTTATTATGGAACAATAAAATTCAAATTTATTTTATTCTCTTCTTTTAATATGCATATTTTAATTTATATACTTTACCTAAAATTATTTAAATTTAAATAAATGAAATGAAAAGGAAAATAAAGACGTTTTCCAAAGGCACGTTGCTTTTATTATTTTTCTACTACTATCTCTGATCGTTATGTTTATTTACTTTTATGTGTATAAGGCTGTGTATGTTAAAAGGAGAAATTTAACAATTTCCTTTTATATATTATAGCACAACACAAATACAACCATACAAAAAGTGCATTTTGCGTGCGCATTCATTTTTCGTTTCAAATTATTAACAACAAAATGTTGAAAGAGGAAAAAACCACTGTAAGGGTATTTGAACTTTTAACATACTTTTCTTCTTTTTCCTAACATTTTCTTATCATTTATTATTACCCTTAGATTCGCATTATGCAGGCATTTTTATATTCTCGTGTTTTTGTTGTTGGATTTATCCATTTTCTCATTTTTCATTTACTCGCATATTAGTAGACTAGGGAAAAATGAAAATACACAAAATGTTCTAGTTTAGTATTCATTTCGGCTATGCCAAGTAACGAGTGTATTTTAAAATTTGTGGTGAAAATAAAAAAATAAATAAAATAATTTTTATTTTTAACGTTTTTTTTTAATTTCGGAAAATTGTTAGGTGACCTAAACTAAACGAATGTAAAATTATCTGTTTTAAATGAAAAATTGTGGAAGTGTATATCAATCTCCTAAAGTGAAGTGCACAAATGTTAAAATTATTTGTGATCTTAATTTGTTATAAATTTGAATGGGAATATTAAATTTTGAGTAAATTAAAATAAAAATGGAAATCGGAAGTGAATTATTCTCAATGGCATTGGCATTACGATTGCAACGAAGTACCCAAACCCCAGAATCGTCAAATTCTGGAATAATTAATAATGATTGGGATAATCATAATAGTTTAGTGGTGAGTTTAAATTTATTCGAATTTGTTTTGTTATGTTGGAAAATAATATTATTATCACGGTAAAATTAATTATTTGTTTTTATTTTTTTACAGACTTCAAAAATTCCAATTAATGTGAAAATGAATTTGATGAATTTAACTGAATTAGGCGAAAATTTTGAAGATTTGGAATTGTTCTATCGCCATTCATCGACAATGACCGTTGTTTACTGTGTTGCCTATTTTATAGTGTTTATTGTTGGATTAATTGGAAATAGTTTTGTTATTGCCGTTGTATTTAGGGCACCACGTATGCGGACTGTTACAAATTATTTTATTGTTAATTTAGCATTGGCTGATATATTAGTTATTGTGTTTTGTTTACCTGCAACTCTAATGAGTAATATATTTGTCCGTAAGTATATAAAACTTTGATTACTGTTATAATGGATTAAATGATGACTTATAAGACTAAAGTTTAAATATATTTATAATTAATAAATAAATCATGGTATAAATAAATATATATACATATACGTGCATTTTGAATATACATATATTTCGACCTAGTTTTTCATTTTATTATGCATACATTTCTATGGAACATACACATTATATACCTGCCTGTGTGTAAAGTTGTATTAGTATACAAGTTTATATTTGTTTTTTTTTTTAATTTCCCATCCTGCCAACACAACAATCAGGAAAATATTGAAACATTTATAACTTCCTTTAAAAGTGAATCGAATTAGGAGGTAGGATTTTTTGATTTGCGTTTCATTTTCTCCATTTAAATAATGTTTTTGTGTTATTCTTGTGTCCATGTATTGTGTCAAAAATATGAACTTTTTAGGAAAGTTTTTACTTTTAAAATTTCACTGCAAGTATAAACTACAAAAACTTTTAATTTATATCCATTTTTAAAATTGCTAATTTCTTATTAATGTGTATTGAGTTGAACATCATGATAAGGTAAACATAAATTTAATTCAATAGTATTCATTGTTTTAGTATGTTATAGTCGATAATAATTTTGAGCGAAAGCTTTTTACAGGTACCAGACACAACATATGTATTTATTGTAGTATTGGGTGTGTGAAAATGAATCAGCCCTTTCCCAATAGGAGTTTTTACTAGTAGTGCTTAGTCTTTCATTAAATAGGCAATACTGGTATTCGGTAGTACATGATGTCAGCTGTAAAACGCAGTATGCGAAATTTTGTTGAAGTGTAAACAACTATTATTTTTAACTCCTTGAAAATGTCGAATTTTATTCGGAATGGTTCAAAAAGCTAAGAACTGGGTTCCACATGAAGTTAACAAAGAAAAGGTTCAAAGTTAACAAAGAAAAGGTTTTTTGCATCGAATAGTTACTGGAGATGAAAAATGGATTTATTATGAGAATCCCAAACGCAAAAAATCTTGGATGAAGCTGTCTGCTTTATATCTCTGGGATCAGAAAGGTGTGGTATATTATGAACTTCTGAAATCATGTGAAACTATCAATGGCGATGTTTACCGACGATAACTAATACGTTTGAAGTGAGCTATAGAGGAAAAACGACCAGAATAGACACAACAAATTAATTGTTCAACACGACAATGCAAAACTACATGTTGCAAACGTTGTGAAAAATTATTTAAAAGGCGAGGACTGTGAAGTTCTACACCACCCGCCATATTCACCAGAAAAAGCTCCTTTAGATTACTACTAATTTCGGTCGACAAATCGAATATTGGCTTATTGATTGGATTGCCTCCATACACCAGGAATCCTTCAGAGAGGGAATCCGTAAATTGTCTGAAAGACGGAGGGAAGTTGTAGCTGCAGATCGAGCATACTTTCAATAAAAAATTCTTTCATTTTCTAAACAAGCAAATGTGTTTTATTTTAATTAAAAAGGGCAGAGTCACATTCCCACACCCAATATTTAACGAGCTACACTTATATTCTTGAGATTCATTCCCGTTTAATTCACTCATTGGCTGACGTTATTTTGTGATGTTATTGTTGCTTGATGTTATACTCATTGATGGACTATTTCTATAAGTAGTCGTATGGCAGTTTGAACTTTGAAATAAAACAATTTCCTCAATCACAGTTTGAACTTCCTAATAACTTAATTTGAACAAACATACGAGTATTTGACGTTTCGAATCAACCGGTTAATATAAATTAATAACAATTTTCCTGAAAATGTTTACTCATAATATCCAAATGTGTGGGTGGATATACAATTAAAACATTTCTACCAATGGATGAACTACTTTGTGGGTAGATTACTCTAGAGAATTCTCTAACAATAATTGCCAAAGTAATATAAGTCTTTTGATTTGGGTTTACAAATCTAATCGTATAAATTACCTGTAAACATATTTCTTTCATGAAATGTATGATTTCTTCTTAGGCTAATCTGATAACAAAAGTCGAGTCAACTAGTAGTTACGTATTTAGTTCAAATACACGGGCAGTATGTTAATGTGCGGTAAAAGATGTTGTCGGATACTTTTAACTTGTCCGACAAATTTTTGTAAATTTGTATCACAAACTAGATATAAGAAACTCAGGATATAGTTTTTAAAATTTCATTCGAGTATTCGATCTCTATTATACCTCATGAAGCTGATAATCAATTTGCCAAAAATTGATTCCTTACGATTTGTTAAAGACATTTCTATTTTCAACCTTCATTTAGGTTGTTATAAATCTTGCTCTTCTTGATTTCTCTGATTTGTTTTATATTAGAGAGCTCGACTTCTTTGATACGTATATCGTACTATAATACTAATCAGTTCCTACAACTTCTGCGGAAATAAATCATATTTCGACACATTTCCCTGGAATGTATTACCAGAGATAACCAAAACGAGATAATTATTCCTATGTAAACGTAATGCTGAGTACATACCTGCGCGGGTGAGCGGACGGCATATTTAAATTTGGCATATCGTTAGACCGAAGACAATCAAATTTACAGCAGAAGAATTGGAACTGTTTAATTTCCTAGTTAAAGAATATTTTTTTCTATTATGGCGACTTGCAATGAACACTAAATTTAGATCTATTTGTAGTTTTTGGTTGGCAGGCCTGCGGTATTCATTTGCTCAAAGTAAAAAATATTTCAACTCGAGTGTGGCTCTAGTAGGCGGGGCATAAAACATTTTACGAAATTTGATTGGTTTTGAGTGCCGGAGCGTGTGTGATGATTTTTATTTCCGCAGGTATGTATTCAGCATAAACTGCGTGTTAATTTTCTATAAATAGTCGAACACAATCAAAAATATTTTTTTTGCGTATACGCACTACGCAGTTTTACGAAAAATTATAGATATAACGATGACATTGGAATCATAAGAAATAATTTTGTTTCATTTTTTTGTTCAAATCAAAAATCTCCTTTGTCAATTGTCTGTCTCTGTGGTATTACCATTCCAGTCTGATTCTTATATGTAAATTGTTGTTATTCAGTTTTTATAAAATCTAAATCATGTATCGGATTTTTAATTAGTAGATTTTTAATTACTAGGTTTTGGACCTCACAGTAAATTTATTTATTTTTTATAGGCACAATTGCCTACTTATGCTTATAAGTTATATTTCAATATTTACTCCCTTATATATAGTGTTAGTTGTTTCATTTGACAACCACTATTGTGCCATTTATATTTCCAGCGATTAATCTTAATCTTTCTTTTTTTGCCGTTGTTAATGGATTAATTTACATTTTAATGGATACAATTTATGTCCCACTAATCCAATCTGTTGCTTAGAGCTTCTTATTTTGTTTAGCTAGCCAGTTTATCTTTTGGCCTACGGTCTGTTTCCATTCTGGAATTTTAAGTGTCTTACTTAACCTTTGTGGTTTTATCGATACTTTGCGTGCTCTATAGATGGTGCAAGCACTTTAGAGCAATATTTTAATGGGATGTGCAATACCATTTGTCTTAACAGATCCTTTACCTGGAGTTTTATTGTATAAAACAGCAGATTAAAGAAGAGTTTGATGATAAGACCAAAACTTAAAGATGAGACTTAAACAATTTAAAGTGCTTCGTCAACCAGCGGAACAAGAAAACGGCGGCTCTTACAATAAATCATTTAATCTATAGTAAATCTTGTTTCTTTAATTAGAAATAGCTAAAATTTGGCAAACCGTTTCAGTCTTAGGAGTTACAAAAGAGTGAGGAAAGTTGAGCAGAGGTATGAAGTTACGGACACTTTCTTAAGAAGTAATGCAAAATACCACTGCATAATAATAATTTAATGCAAGATATATCCATATCCATATATCCATGAATTCTGAAACTTCATTAGAGGAAGAACAACTCTAGGTGCAAGAAATCAATTCTTTGAGCCCCAAACCTTTTACTTGAGAAAAAGCAAAGATGTAGTATTTTATCAAATTTTGAGATGAAAGAATAATTATCTTAATCACCCAACTCTGGAGGGAAAGAATGTAATAGTTTAGTTGGCAGATGGATCATTTTTGGTCAAAATATCCAGCTACTAGCTTTTGGGGTTTTTACCATTTTTTTCTCCCAGTAGGGTTACATAAACTGTCTCAAAAGAACGAACAATCTAATATAAATTGATATATTTTAGTTTGTCAATATTATACAGTTGACTTCAAGATTTAAATTTTCTATAAGTCGTTCAATTTTATTTTAATAAATAGTACACAATTAATTAAATTTTTCGTTGTGTTCGCAATTGCCGCAATTCCCAAAATTTTGGGACAATCTACCGGAAAAATCGGAAAAATCGGAAAATTCGGAAAATCGAAAAATTATTTTTTTGTACGGGATTTCGCACGTATCCGATCCAGATGGTCTTTTATAAGAGAAAACTTGGAAAATCTGAGTGGACAAGTCGGAAACTTCCGAGAAACTCCGAAGAAAATTGAATATTTTTTTTCTAGCGCATCAGTTGAGAACGGCTGAACCGATTTTATTCAATCTTTTGTTTGTGGTATTCGCAATTGCCAGGAAGGATATGGTTCTTACGAAAGAAAATTTTGGGAAAATCCACCAGAATAGTCCAGTTCTACGCATTTTTATACTTTTCGGTTGATGATGCTACAAGGCGTGGACAACCATCTTTTCGATTGTTCGATCGGCAGATATCTTCGATTGTTTCAACAGTATTGCGTTGATATGTATGTCAAGATCGAAACGGAATATTTAAATTTTATCTGCTTGTGACAAACAATCAAAACTACGTTCCGAGCAGTACATTCATCTGTACGATGCCATGGCTTCGGACGGAGATGCAACCAACGTCGGTCAATTGACCATTCTCCCAGCGACATATCTTGGCAGCTCACGGCATATGCATGAGTATGCGCAGGATGCCATGACGTATGTGCGGCATTACGGATGGGCAGGTTTGTTCATCACGTTCACATACAATCTAAAATGGCCTGAAATTACCGGTAATCTATACTGCCAGGACGCTAATGTACTTCATCGTTAAACAGTTGGTTTTCGAACAGCCACGTTGTTGGATGTACTCAGTAGAGTTGCAAAAGCGTGGATTAGCACATGTACACATTCTGCTGTGGGTAATTGAGAAAATCAGACCAGATCAAATCCATTCAATCATCAGCGCCAAAATACCATTTCCAGAAGTAGACCCGGAGTTATTCGTGGTAGTCGGAATAGACATGATTCACGGCCCGTGCGGAGATCACAATCCAGATTCACCGAGTATGACCGATGGGAAATGCACTAAACAATATCCGCACACACAAGTAATGGAAATGACAGTTATCGACTATATCGGCGTCGTTCACCCGAAGATATATATGTATATATATATATATATATATATATATATATATATATATATATATATAAATATATATATATATATATATATATATATATATATAAATATATATATATATATATATATATATATATATATATATATATATATATATATATATATAAATATATATATATATATATATATATATATATATATATATATATATATATATATATATATATATATATATATATATATATATATATATATATATATATATATATATATATATATATATATATATATATATATATATATATATATATATATATATATTTATATATATATATATATATATATATATATATATATATATATATATATATATATATATATATATATATATATATATATATATATATATATATATATATATATATATATATATTTACAAGCATAAGCCGAAGCTTTTATACTACGAAAAATAAAAGGAAATCACAAAAAAAAAAGATTAACAATCATCTATATATAAAATTATTTACAAAGGGGTAAGAAAATGTTATTACAAATTATAATTACATTAACAATTTCTCTGTACAGTTAAATACACAAGTTTTTAAAAATTTTAAGAGAATTAATATGTTTAAGTTCAAGGGGTAAACTATTCCACACAATAAACGCATTCATCAAAACCGAATTATTATACATGTTACTTTTGTTAAGAGGCAAGTTTATGTTTCTAATGCGCAGAGACCTGGAAAAATTTAATTTTTCGAAGATATATAAAGGCAAACCAGAGGTAATAATTCTAAAAATAAATACAGCTGTTCTATAATGATAATACTCGAACAACGTACATCCCAGAATAGAAGTTTTTAAACCAGAAATATGATCAAATTTTCTGAGGCCATGAACGTATCGAATACAATTATTAAATGTAACTTCTAGTTGTCGCAGAGAGGAACTGTCACATCGGCTATAAATCACATCACAGTACGCAAATATAGGTACAACCAAACTTTTAATCAAATATACTCGCAACTGAAATGGACATATTTTTTTTATTAATCTTAGCGAATATAAACTATAGTTGACACGTCGACACAAAGTGCTAATATGGTCACTCCAAGTAAGTTTGGAATTTAATATCAGTCCTAAATTATTAACAGTCGAAACAAATTTTATTGTGTCATCACCCAAAACAAGAGTAGGCTAATAATGTTCGAATTATTTTTACATAAAAATAAAGCTTTATGCACGATTTACATGTTCCAATTTTTTTTTCCAGTAAAAAATGAAAGGTTAAGTATATTACGATTTTCGTTTGCGAGAGGAGCACCAAACAAATTCCAGTAAAATAAAATTGGATTTTTTTCTTTTTAATTTGAGCAAATGTTGGCATAAAACAGGGAATGTTGCCATAAAATATAGTTTCTACGAGTATTTTTATAGCAGTAAAATAAAAAAAAAATAAAAAAAGTTTCAAATAAACATCAAGCAGCCATAAACATCATTCAAACAAAACGAGCAAACATGAGCGGTTATTAAACATTTTATTTTTACTTGCAATTCGATGTTGTTCGTTATTTAATTTAAACGCAAGCTGTTCCAACTGTCATAATTTATGGGACATATAAAAAAATTATAGCACTGCCTTATTTGTTTATATTGTTGACTCTTTTTAACTAGTAAATTTTTTTATATGCGTGCAGCTCTATTTTTCAGTAAAAAATTTGTTGGGAAAAAAAATTGGAACATGTAAATCGTGCATTATGCACGATTTACATGTTCCAATTTTTTTTTTCAGTAAAAAATGAAAGGTTAAGTATATTACGATTTTCGTTTGCGAGAGGAGCACGAAACAAATTCCAGTAAAATAAAATTGGGTTTTTTTCTTTTTAATTTGAGCAAATGTTGGCATAAAACTGTGAATGTTGCCATAAAATATAGTTTCTACGTGTATTTTTATAGCAGTAAAATAAAAAAAATTCAAAAAAGTTTCAAATAAACATCAAGCAGCCATAAACATCGTTCAAACAAAACGAGCAAACATGAGCGGTAATTAAATATTTTATTTTTGCTTGCAATTCGATGTCATTCGTTATCTAATTTAAACGCAAGCTGTTCGAACTGTCAAAATTTATGGGATATACAAAAAAATTATAGCATTGCCTTATTTGTTAATATTGCTGACTCTTTTTAACTAGTAAATTTTTTTTATATGCGTGCAGCTCTATTTTTCAGTAAACAATTTGTTGGGGAAAAAAATTGGAACTTGTAATTCGTACATCACTTTTATTGGGATTAAGCGCAAGAGAGTTATGTTTAGCCCATAATAAAATAATACTAAGATCTTCGTTAAATTTTATTGCGGCCTCATTCAAACCTTAAGCTTTACATCCGATGTACAATTGTAAATCATCAGCATAGAGATGAAAAGAACAATGATGAATGTGCAATGGAAGATCATTTATAAATATAGAAAAAAGTAACGGACCCAGAATTGATCCTTGTGGTACACCTAAAGCTACTCTACCCATGCTAGAGCAGTTAACTCCATGCTTTACAAACTGCTCCCGACTATGCAAATAAGAGTACAACAAATTAATTGCGGATCCATAAAATTTATAATATAAATAAAGCTTTTGTAGATGTTGGCAGAACAGTCACGATGACGGTGAAAGGAATAAATGTCATGGTCGATAATCGCTGGAACGTTCCATATTGCAAGCTTCCATCGAAAATATTCGCAACACACTGCAATGTTGAGTAGTGTAACTTCATTAAGTTCATTAAATATGTCTGCAAATACGTGAACACTGGTAGCGACCTGGCGGTGTTCAGCATTGCTCCGGATACAAATGACGAGGTTCAAGGTTTTAATTGAGCCGTTATGCCAGTTGCAATGAGGTGATTTTGCGTATTTTCTCATTCACAATACACGAACGTCATCCCACTGTTCAACATTTGTCGGAGCACTTGGAAAATGGACAACGTGTCTATTTCACGGAAACTAAACTAATGCAGCACAACGATCAGCGGAACGATCACCAGCTACAATACTCACGATTTTTTTTCAAAATTTGCTAATGCGATCCTTTCGCACGGACATTGCTTTACTGGGAAATGCCGCAATATTATACTTAGAACTAGTCGATGAAGAAGTTTCAACGATGAAAGAAAGGTCAACCTGTTGCAGGATACGTCGATGTGTATTCAAATGATGCGCTTGGTCGTGTATACACCGTTCATCAACGACAAGACGAATGCTTCTATCTTCGTTTGCTTTTGTTCCATGCTCGTACTATAGATGGTGTGGTGTGTGCCACTTATTGAGAAGCTTACCAACGTCTGAATTTACTGAAAAATGACTGTGATTGGGACTCATCAGTTGCCGATGCCACTGTTTCTACGTCGGCAAATTAAATTTGTACATTGTACGCGATCATCATAGCGACGTGTCATCTATCGAACGCATTGGAATTGTGGAACAAATAGAAGGACGAGATGACTGACGACATTTTGCATCGAGTTCGCACTGCAAAATCAAATTATGAGCTTGAAATCAACGACGAGATACGCAACGAAGCTTTGATAATGATCGAACCCATGTGCGTGCTTATGTGCGGCAGATATTTGTCCAAATGTTGTGAAGCCGTTACATTATCAGGAATTGCAGCCACATTGCTAGACGGCGACCACAAGGCACATTTTGCTTTGAAATTGCCAATGAATATCCACCCGGCGATGGCCAACGTATTGCAAGAATGCAAAATCATCATCTGGGACGAGTGGCACATAAACAATGGCACATAAATGATCATTGTAAGTATTCAATCGAACAATGAAAGATTTACGAAGTGATTCAAGATGTTTTGGTGGAGCGATGATTCTGCTAGCTGGTGATTTTCGTCAAACGCTACCTGTCATTCCGAGATCAATAGCTGCAGATGAACTCAACGCATGTCTGTAATCGTCAAGTTTGTGGCGCTATGTGAAGAAGTAGTAGTTGACCACGAACATGAGAGTTGCGGACAGAACAACTCGTCAACTGCTGATTTTTCCAAACAACTGTTGGCGCTGGGCAATGGTCAAATTCCTGTTGATGTTTTGACAGGATTGATTTCGTTTCCCTCGACTTTTTGCATGTTCATGACGTCAAACGAAGAGCTTAGCACGAAAATGAATCACGATTGGCTCAGTGAAAGAGCGTTTTTGGCAGCGAAGAACAAGCAGAACTGTTGACAGTCTGAATTACTTGATTCAAAACAAAATCGCCGGGGAAATGCGTTGTTAGAAATCCGTTGACTGTGAGACCAATCAAGACGAGACAACCAACTATCCGACCGAGTTTTTGAGTGCGCTTGATTTGCCGGGATAGCACCACATAATTTCTTGCTCAAGGTATGATCTGTGATAATCATGCTGCGCAACCTGAACCATCCGAGATGTTCCCACGCAATTGGATGTGAAGAAACTGTTGAAAAACGTGATTCAAGCGACGATCATCAAGGGCAAATTCAAAGGAGAGGATGTTCTAATTTCGAGAATTCCTCGGATTCCAACTGACGTTCCGTTCGATTTCGAGCGCATTCAGTTCCCTGTTCGTTTGGCGCTCGCTATGATGATTATCAAATCGCAAAGTCAATCGTTGGCAAACTATCATCGTTGTTCGTTTACGCGAAGGAGAACAAAACGAACACTATTGTTTACCACAATGTATTGTATTGATTTGTGTCTAATATTTGATTTCACTCGAATGAAATACATTGAATTCTTTTGAATTCTAACTGACTCCAATTCATTTCCACACTGAGAGAAAAAATAAAAAAAACAACTAAATTTTCGATAGATGCCTGAGTTTGAATTGACTTTTCATTCACTTTTCGATACATTATGCAGTCTTTGTGGTTGCGTTCGTTTGTTCTGAAATTTTTTTCAACCAATCATATTACTCAAAAATGACGATTTTTGTCTTCTGGATTTTTCTACAAGAGAAGATTGGTCGAAAAAATGACCGAGCGAACGAAAGAACTAACCATAAAAATACCATTAGTGTAGAATTCGATTGAAATGGAAACTCATCTCAATCGTCTATTGAAAATTGAGTTGAGTTGTTCGATTTTTACTCTCATCATTATCAATTTTCGTCAAGGACAAAAATATTTACTCGGAACGAAGTGATTTGTGACGGAACGAGGTTCGCCGGATCAGCTAGTTGTATATAAAATCGTAGCTCTGATACATTTATTATAAATTAGGAGTTTACTATACTAATTGTATCTCTAAAATTATTCTATTAATTTATAAACTTCAGCAATATTGTAAAATAAATAAGAGAAATAAAACTGGAAAAGAAAAAAAATCGTGTAATAATAGCTCGATTTTGTGTTTCTTTACTCCTTGAGGCCGTATTCGGTGGAAATCGGTGGAAATTTCCCCAACCGGAATACAATTTGCTGTGAAATTTTCCATATTATTCGGATTTTTCGCCGGCAACTTCATTCATTTTTTCAAATTAGTTTTTAAGTTAACTAATATTTGTCTCCCTACAAGCGAATAATTTCGAATCAATCTGCCCAGTCGGAATTTTTCCCTTAAAAGTGAGGAAAAATTTGGTTTCTTAATTTAAAAAAAGAAAAAAAATTTAAAAAAATGATTAAAGTAGTTGGTGAAAAATTCGAATAATATGGAGAATTTCACAGCAAATTGTATTCCGATTGGGGAAATTTCAACCGATTTCAAAAATACGGCCTTTGAAGCACAAACTTTTCACATTTAATTTGATTCTACCCAAATGCATATTTCACTCTAATTTTTTTTAGGATACAGTTTACATAGGTTGCTGATGCTGTGTTTTAATATTGGAGCACTATCCGGAGCCAAATGGCAATTTTCTATTGAAACTGCAGCTATTATTCACTGGTGTCGCTGTACTTTAAAAATTAAAACTAAATTCATCAATAAAACAAACATTTATCACCTGAAATATATTAATTGACATGATAAATAAGTGAGCCGAGATATTTTTTTATCGATTTTTAATTAAAAAGTTGAATGAAAAATCTTAGTTTAGATTTAAATAAATTAATTAAATGCAATAATAGCGCGCTAAATATAAGTTTTCACATAGAAAATTGGCTGCTCCGGATACAGCTATCGGGCGCTAATAAAAAAACACAGCATGAAACTCTATGAAATCTTTAATTTTATTCTTTTTTTCGTGTCGATTTGCTTGTGGAGAAATATAATTTGTTTTCTCTAAGTGCATATCCAAACTAGAGTAACTTGTATCCGGTAACTTCTTCGTTTTTTCCCCTTTATCTATAAAATTTATTTATTTCATAGGAAGAGGAAAGAAACGAAGAAGTTACCGGATTCAAGTTACCGTAGTATGAATATGCACTATGTAAAACATATTTATAAATAATCATTTAGTCAAATTATCTGTTAATTTATATTTGGGTACAATTGTACCCATTCCAGTCTGCTAAAGGTGTATTTTTATTCAGTCACATAAAGGTTAAAAATTAAAGGCCACTTTCGTTGTAATCAATAATTGATAATTATCTCTTAACCATAATTTGATTCTCCGTACTAAATATAAACATAACAAGCAATCAAATGTTTTTTCCAAAGCTAAAGTTTTCATGGTTTCCTTCTAACTATCTATACAGGAAAAGTTATGGAAATTACGTATCAAAAGACAACAACACTGTTAAAATAATTTTGTATATTATCTAGTTTATACATGAGGTTATTGTACTTTCCGTAATAAAATTAGAACAGATATTTGATTTTGGTAAAAATAACAAAATTCTAAAATAAAAGTTCAACAGTATATTAAAAGCATGTTGTTGATGCTATAGCTTATAAAAAACAGTTAAGTATGTTATTGAACTTTGTTTACAGTATCTGAAAAATAAATATTTTCATTATATCGAAAATAAAATAGTCTTAAAAATTAAAATAGTTTTGACATGATATTCCTTTTATTATTGATCAACTATTGGCGTGTAGGATACTACGAAGCTATATTACTTATGTATATACGTGTAATTAAGATGGTCATGTTGCAGAGCGTACCATTTGAATGTTGTGATCATTTAAATATATAATAAATGTACGCAGTTTTATAAGAGAGTCATAACAATTTTATCAATATGTAATCGTCTAAAAAGAATTCACATTAAAATCAGGTTACCAATCAAAACGGATCAATAATGAAATAATATTAAAATGGTCATTTCTATCAGACAAGCTAAAATAAGCATAATTCGAATACATGAAGCTTTACTACTATCTGCAACACTTCTACTTTACAGCTTTCTAAATATAATTTTTATCACGTAGAAAATATTTTTTTCCTTGTCGCAAAGATAAAATACTTGTAAGATTGTTTGTTCGCTTTTTATTTTGGAATCTTGAAATGTTTCATTAAGAACCGTTTTGTTATATACTTTCAGTTTCATTTGTTTCAATATGTATTATGCACTTGAATACGAATGTTAACAACTAATTGAAATGTACAACTAAATTTTTATTGGTTTATAAGATATGTTTTTAAGCAGGTTACCTACACATTTCCAGATATGAATACTATAGATGGTTTGTGAAACGTTTCTAGAGGATTAATGATAGATATCTATGTAGACTACAGTTTTATAAGAAACGTTCTTAAATTGTTAGGCCGGAAATAAAAACCGTTCTTGCTCAACAGTTTTACTTTATCTGTAATAGATGCATAAGAAAAAAATTGAATTGACGAATTGATTAATTAAGATGAGATAAATATGGTGGCGTATAGTCAACAATTTTGAGCAAGCGTAGGGTTTAAAGGAAAGAAATCACAAAATTCGTTTAGTCGCATTTAAGAATGTAATTTACTGTAAATACACTGCACTAAAAAAATCAGAACTGAACTTTTTTTTCGAAAAAATACCCAGATTTGAACGCGTGTATCTTGGCGAAATAACACTTTTCAAAAAAATAATTTTACATCTAATTGAAATAAATTTTTTTCTTTTCGATATTGCAATCCGTTTTTTATGACTTTTCTGAGTAAAAAAAAAATTGTCTAAAATAAAAAAAATATGCTGCTGTTTGAGACTGTAAACGAACTTGCTCGAAATTTCATTCCGAAATCCAATTAGCTGTTTTATAGAGAATTTAGAAACCTTCAAAGCGATGTTGTTGAAGTTTAAGCGAGAAACGTAACTAAAAAATGAGACACGCATATCAGGCGTAATTTTGGTGGTTCAAGATCAAGGAGAAAATAAGATTTTACACTAAAAAATGTGATTTATTTCAAAAGGTATACTGCTATAAATGTACTTGTTAACGTTTATACGCTTTTTGATACGTTTCTCGCTAAAACTTCAATTCCACAGCATCATTTTGAAGGTTTCTAAATTCTCTGTAAAACGGCTAATTTGGATTTGGGAATGAAATATTTCTGCTCAAGCATTTCTGTTCTGCAATCTTGTTTTAGGAAATTTTTATTATACTTAAAAAAGGCATAAAAAATTAAAAGGATTGTAGTATCGAAAAGAATACAAAACAACCTTCATCCGTGGTTCCACACTTTAATTCTTTTAGCGTAATTCTTTCCTCGTTTCTTTCCCCTTCACCTACAAACTAATTTTTTGGCGGGGACATTTTTGATTCTTTTTTCAGCGATATTTTTTCAACTGATTCTCGCACTACTACAAAGATAAATATTTCAAGGACACCTTGAATATGTTGTTGTTGAATTGTTTATTTGTCGTTTTTGGGATAATTTTAGTTTAATGTTTGCTTCGAGTGCAAAAAATATATTTTTTCAACCATGGAAGCAGTTTTCGCAACAAATAATAAATATTTTTTACTATACGAATAAATAAAAAAACATAATTTTACGCACATACATAAAAAGAAATGCGCAAAGAAATCAAATATGGACGTCGATTGATTTTTTGAAATCATATAATCACGACGAAAGAACTAAAGTGTGCCGAGGCTCATTTAGAAGCAAAATTATATTTTTGCAAAATGTTATTTCACCAAGATACAAGGATCAAATCTGGGTATTTTTTGAAAAAAAAAAAAAAAAAAATCTTTTCCGATTTTTTTTTTTGGCGCAGTGTATAATTGTTAGCTACTACATTTGTTGTGCATGTCGTGATACTTATACCAATTCACTACAGACGCCGCCAATTAGTATCTCCAAGAATCTATTGGTCTCCTAGAAGTGTTTAAAACGAGTTTCCGGTTGATGCTGCTGTAATTGGATATCACATATTTAGTAAGGTGTGCATACCTGGAAACGTGCTTTACTGTATTACATTAAAGGTTTGAGTTGGTTGGTGGAAGATGCACCAATATGTTTCGTTCATTACTTACACCTTGACTAAAACTACATTTTTCAAAATTAAACAAGATTTAGTTTTTGGTAAAATACTTCTGTGTACTTCTTGCTTATAGGAAAAGACGGGAAGCCAAATAAAGAGTAACGAAACAAAGGGAAAATTTTCATCAAAAATTGCATCGGTTATGCAATGTAAATGGGTTATACAACACATTTACTCATCAATAATTAACGTAATTTTGATCGTTTTCTAACATAGTCATGAGTACGGCAATATTTGATCCAAATAAAATAAAAAAATGTTGTGTAAGTGTATTGTATAACCCATTTAAATTGCATAACCCAAGCATTTTTTGATGAAAAGAAAATTTTTCCTCTGTTTCGTTACTCTTTATAAAAATACATACTCTTTGCTTTGAGGAATTATTGAATAAAATCCGCTTCCATTTAGCTTTGCATTCGATCATCGTATTGAACTTAATTTCTTTTGGCTAATTGTTAATATTGTTGTTCTTTGGTGGTCATATGCCTGATGTCTTATTCCATACATAACCCTATCCGATGTACTTTATATTTCAATAAAAAAAAGAATTGAAAACACTGTGTTTTTTATTTAATTCAAATCTTGAATAAATTTTGAGACACTCTTTAATTAAAACCACGTAAATTCCATTCCTTTCCAAGATTCGTCTATTATCTCAGTCAAAGCACCAAGATACAGTATATCAAATTTGTTGGTAAAAAATTACAATGGACCGTACCCTCAATTTTTTTCCAATTTTTTGATTTAGATGCTCGAGAAGAAATGGTGTCGTAATCAGTCACACAAGATCTCTAGTGCAATTTCAACAAATGAAACATTTTAATTTCATTTTCAATTTTTACATTTTAGATTTTGATTCAAATTTCATTTGTTTCGACATTCTCAAATTCGAGATATTAATAGAGAAGCAAAATTTCTGTAACGCTTAGTTTTTGGAAATCTATTGAACTGAGGCAGTTATATTATAACAACTAATATTATAACTACTGTAGTCAAGATGGTAACGGATTTCCCTAGCATGCAAAAATCTGGTTAATTTTAGATCAATTTTATAAATATTAAAGTTTTATTTTTAATATAAAACTCTATAAGACTATGAGCGGGATTCAAAAATCACTTAGTTCTGCGAAACTAATGAACCGACTTATTTTTAATGGTTCACTAAAATTTTATTTGTATAGATAGCACAGCTTACTAATAATTTTAAAATATAATAAATACATATTTTTCCAATCGAATTTGCATATAAACAGGAATGTATAGGGTTTTCGGAATTTTTTATCCCATCAAATATTTGTCGTTCCGATAAAAATGGAAGGAATAACACTCCAATTCTAATGCATAGTCACTGATTAGAAAATGGTCTTAATTAAGCCTTAGCTAAGATATTTCTCGTAATCCGAGCATAGTATTGTCTTTGGTTTAAAGAAACATAACGTACGGCTTGCAAAATTGGTGGTTTCAATTTGATATTTCCCGTAAATCATATTATGTTCGGAGATAAAAATTAAAACAAAATAAACAATTAAATAAATTAAATTTATATAAATTAGTTAAGTTTATTTAAACTTTAAATTGCACACAATAAATTTAAAGTATTTATTTAGACAATGTGGCACCTCATACGATTAATTTACGAGAATTTTTCTTTCAATTTCCACGAAAACACAATCTTTATGTAATTTTGTGTTGCCATTAGTATTTTCGCAGAAATATCTGTCAATCGTTTTATTATTTATATTATACTATACCATACTACTAACTACATTAATTATAGAAAATATTAATTAACAATTAACTAATTGTTTCTAAATTATGACATAGATTCTACTGTTTAAAGAAACTGTTTTGCCAGATTACCAATTAAGAATTTGGTTTTAACAATGTATGCTTGATAACACTGTCTTATTTAAGATAGTCGTTAGCTTCAATTTTGGCATTAAGGCTGTTTCCAAACACCGACTACACAGAAATGTCTCCAAAAATATGTTTTGACTAAATGTAATACACGTAGTTTTAATTTTCAAATCTAGCGGCAACGACCAATATGTCAAGAATTTATTTTAACTTAAACAAACAGGCTTGTAAGCCTAGGAAATAAGATTACTGATGAAAATCATGGCATGATAAACGTTTAGTAGTAATTATATGTTCTCTTTTTGCTTGGGTGCACTAGTTAGTTACCTCGTATAATTTTCGGTTACTGGTCAATAATTTATACAAGTTGAATCTCGAATAATTTGCTGTGAATAATAACTATCAAAATGGTTTTCCTTACATAAGTGGAACAAGCTAAGCATAAATTAATTGTTTGATTAGAGTGTATAGCCAAGTATTCCGGTCCTATCTATACACCTTTTCTTAAGCATAATATAAATGAAGGCAGCGATTACAGACACCTGACTGAACAATAAGTTAGTAAAATTGTCAGTAAATATATAATAAATTGTTTAACAAAAGACATCACATTTATAAAATCTAATTTTCATAAAAAAACTTTCTTCCGTTTGTTCAGCAACCTAAATAACCTATATCCATAATTAACAAAAAAAATTTATTAAATTAATGAATTATAAATATAATCTACTTAATAAATCAACAACCAAAGAAGAAAATAAATATTTTCATATTCAATAAACTTTAATTACTGCATGATTACTACAATGTGCCAATAACAATGTGCCAATACCTATAATTAATCTTAAGCACCTAAGAATATACACGCTAGTCTAATTTTCCATCCAAAAATCTATATTTAAGATAAATATATTTAATCTACCACCCCCTTATTTCGTTTGCTCATGTTTGAAAGAAGAAGTTTGTAATTTCTAAATACACGGTTCTATCTCACTATCTCAGTTTTGACACCTTCGATTGATTGTGGGTTACTTTCACCTTTCACGTAACCCCGCAAAAAAAATTAAATAGTGTTAGAATGCACGTTCTTGGTGGCCAACATCCCTCCCTTCGCGAAAATAATCGGCAACCAAATCTATTTCTCAATAAACCGATTGTTCCATTGGCTGTATGATATATAGCGCCGTCCTATTGGAACTACAATACGTTAATATTCACATTTGTATAGAATTTAAAATTTAAAATTAGACAAACATACATAAATACTCGCCAAATTTCACACATACAGTGGGTCACAGCCAAAATGATGCAAGCAATTTTTAATTTTTTAAAGTAAATATCCAAAAAAACAATTATAACTATCTATTTTTAATTTAAATTTATTATATGCTTAAGTATTAATTGTTAATTACATACAAAACAAATATAAAATTTATTATAAATTACAAAATAGTAGCAAAAATCAAAATTTGTACGTAAAAACATGTCACACCTAAAATGATGCAGTTTTAAAAATAGTTTAAAAAATTAATTCATATGTTTGTAACTAAGATTATCACATTGTATAATTAATTTGTTATTATTTGGTAGGACATCCATTTTGTTTTAGAACCGCTTTGAGTCTTTTTGGCATCGAATCTAGGAGTTTTTTCGTGTACTCTGGAGTTATTCTACTCCACTCTTCTAACAATGTCTGTTTTAAGTCCGCTACATTACTAAACTCATATTTTCTGATTTCGCTTTCAAGTTTAGACCATAGGTTTTCAATAACATTGATGTCTGGTGATTGGGCAGGCGTTTTCATGACATGAGGAGTATTCCAAATGAGCCAACTTTGAACAATTTAAGATTTATGTTTCAGATCATTGTCCTGGTTGAGCCGAAAATGATCTTTAATATTTAACTTTTCAGCACTTTTCTCCGTATTTCGTTTTAGTATGTCTAAATATACATTTTAGTTCAAATTGCCTTCGATAAGCTCTAAATTTCTAACTCCGGAAGAGGCTATATAAGCCCGTAACATAACATGACCTCCACCGTGTTTAACAGTGATTCGTAAATTTTTAGCTGCTAGCTCCGTATTAGTCTTTTTCCATACGTAGTTTCTTCCGTCTCATCCAAAAAGATTGAATTTGGTTTGTTCCATGTTCCAGACTTTTTTTACAGCTTTTATGACCTTGGGCTAATTTAATTCTAGCCTTACCATTAACTTCACTGATATATGGCTTTTGCCGCATTGTTCTACCATGAAAATTTGGTTCTCTTAATATGCGTATTGTTTCTGGATGACATTTCTAGATGATGAACAGTAGAAGAACTTGTTTTCACTATTTCTGCAATTTTTCTGTTAGTTTTGCCGTGTTTAATAACTAATTTACGCATTTCAATACTTGTGAAGCGACCCATTTTTTTCAATTATGTAGGGAAGGAATTAGGAAAAGTACCGCTATTTTCAAAATAAAGAGAGTGCATCATTTTGGCTGTGACATGTTTTTACGTGGAAATTTTGTTTTTTGTTACTATTTTGTTATAAATTTAAATTGTTTATTTGTTTTGTTTTATGAAATTAACAATTAATACTGAAGCTTATAATAAATGTAAACTAAAAATAGATAGTTATAATTGTGTTTTTGGATATTTACTACAAAACAAAAAAAAAAAAATTGCTTGCATTATTTTGGCTGTGACCCACTGTAGCAATCACGTGGTGTATTTTCGATTAGGTAAAATAAACTCTGGTGTTTCTCCATCTAAATTTTTTATATATGGTGCTTTACAATAACGGTTAAATTCTTTCTTCTAAAATTAGATGGAATTCGAAGTACCAAACTAGCTTATAATCAAGAAGACATTTAAAGATTTAATTAATCCAGTTATAAGGTGATTAATACTGGAGTTATACGTACGCATTCTATACTATAAATTATGATCCCTTATAGTTTAAAAGTAATCAATTTTACATTTATCGAGATCATGAAGTACAACATACCAGGAAATTTTGTACAGACATCGCGATGCCTTGACGAATATACTTTGGGCTTCTAATATTATATATACACTGCGATAAAAAAAGTATCGAAACAGAATTTTTTTTTCGAGAAATACAAAGATTTTAACTCTTGTACCTAGGTGAAAAACACTTTTCAAAAAAATAATTTTGCTTCTAATTAAAGGCAATTTTGTGTTCTTTTAGATACTGGAAACTGTTTTTTTATGACTTTTTTGAGTAAAGTAAAAGTTGTCAAAAAATATGCTGCTGTTTGAGACTATAAACGAACTTGATGCGAACGAAATTATAGATGTGGGTTTTGGGACCAGAATTTTTATTATACCCGTGATTCTATTGTGACTAACTTTACGTTGGTTAATATAACTTAGAAATTAATAAATATGAGGTTTATAATAGTATTATTAACCAACAAGAAACAGATTTCAGAACAAATGATGTACTGATGATGTACTGTAATTTTAAATAAGTTTATGTACGACAAACTACTGTTTGTGATTTTGATAAAGTGATAACACAACCTAAAACCACCACTTCAATCGATCCATAATTTTCCATTTCCTAAACACCATACAATTTATTTTACTTTGTAGGATTAAATGAATCCAATAAGACGAAAATGGAAAAGAAAAACTTCGACTTATGTACGAGTATCTATCTACTCGTAGTAGTTGTAGAGTAGGAGAAACTGAGTTTCCTTTAAAATTATATTTTTGAAGAAAAACTTTTTGTTTGAGGTTTGGAACCATAACCAGGTCAAACACCCGTTTGCATTTCTAAACAATTTTTCTGTGTTCTTGCACTCTACCACTACAAAATGATTAGAAAATACAGTTTTGGAAAATTATTAAAATTTTTCTCCTCAATTTTTCCGACTCAATAAACGAAAACAGATTTTAAGGACGAACGGAAAAATTGTTTATATATAAAGGAGAAAGTTCAATATAGAAATTCTGGAGTTGTTTTGCACATACATAAAACAAAATTTTTAAATAAAGTCGGGATTTGTTAAACATAAAAAAAGGAAAATATAGGGAAAATGTAAATATTCTGTTGAATGTATTGTGCCTGGTTATGTATTTTGTGTAGCCTTCGCTCTCGTACTCTCGTTCCCGTTCGCTCTCCTTCTCGATATATAAAATATATTGTATATAGGAATATTATTTGACCTATTTTTTAATTTTTCCGATTTTTCAGTTTTGGAACACCATACAAAGTTTTTAATTCGACTGTATATATGCATACATGTATTACATACATAAGTATTATTTAGAGCATGTATGTATGAACCAGTATCGTATTTTTATACAGCGAGCTGAGGTATTTTATGTATAATATAAATAATTTTTGGGATAGTATTAGTGATATTTATATAAGTATGGACAAGTTTTAAACTAAATATGCCGGTTTTAGGTCAATGCTGCGGCAATTTAAAAAAAAAATCAATTTGTTATGTATGTTTAAAAATTTAAGGTGTTACATAGTATGGTTATATCAAGAAGAGTAGTAAGAGTGATTCTGTTGTGTAGTAACCTAGTAACTTATTTATTTGGGTGAAGTGAAAATTGGTATGAGAGATTTACTAATAATACATAAAATTCAATAACTCGGAATTTATTAAGTGAGGCACCATACAATATGACAAAATTGAATCATTTTTCTAGAGTTTCGCAAGCTTTCAATAACCATGAATTCATAAACTATAGCATGAAAGAATTGAAATTCTATAAAAAAATTTATTATAAAAAGATAAATATTTTATCTTGCTTAGGTATAAATGAAACGAATATTTGGCATACATACGGAAGAATTAGTATTATGTTATAACTCAAGGGCACGACCTTTATTTTTATTTCCTGTTTCTGTAACATTTTTAGAAGTATGTTATATAAAACTGTGGGTTGGGTCGCAATTTTAATTTCAGTGTAGCAATTGTGATTTTGGAAAATTTCAAAATTCGAATCTAGATAAAACGTAATTAAAGGAGGTAATAGTAACTAGAATGCGTGCAGAGAGCAAATGTTGAGCGTAATGTTGCTTTAATACGTACATTGGCTGTATAAGTAGATCGCGTGAATGATTTTATTCTATCCTTCAGATCAATGGCCGAAAATTGTAAACAGTCTGAAAACATTGCTACTAAAGTTTGTATGGCGATAATAGTTAATGATGCTGTTCAGACCGATATCGCAACAATTTTCAAAAATGACAATGGTAACCCCTTTGAGAGAAATATGATTCTTTTTCAAAATTGTCTAACGCAGTTCGTAATACATATTTCTATTTTTAATTCTTCGTTAGATCCTTTAGCTTATTCGTTATTTTTCCCAAACAGTGATACTAGCTGGCGTGCCAATATTGTACTTAACTATATTTGACTTAACGTAGCTACTATTTCTACTTCTATAACAGTTGCTCGAAACAAAGTTACAATGCTTCAATATGATTATTATCTACTCGCAAGTCGTGATGGGTTTAGCCTTTTTTATCCTCAACTTGTGGTTGAATGTATGTGCGGATTGAAGGCATAAGGTTGCATTTTCTTTCTATGTAATATCAATGGTACAACTTTCCTGCAAACCTTCATGCCTCAAATTATTGAAGCTCTTGAAGGTTGTAGGTAAAGCAAATTTTCGTCCTGATATTGCCGTTCGTGTATTTAAAAATAACCTTAAGGAACTTATCGATTTAAATTCCAAAAAAAAAAAAATTGGTAAAGTATAAAAGCCATTATTTATACTATTGAATTTCAAAAACGTTGTCAACTTCATACGCATATTTTGATCACTTTAGATAGGGATGATAGAATAGATGAGGTTGCTCATACTGATAAGATTTTATGTGCTGAAGTGCCTGCTATTCAAGCTCATCTGTGTCATATGATTCATATACCATGCGGTGTACTTAATCCACTCTGTCTGCATGAGAGAAGAAAAATTCAACAAAAATTTTCCAAAAGATTTCTGTGATTATAGTTCTGTGATAGACGAATACGAATGTTGATGTTCATGGGAATTCTATTGATAATCGATTCAGCGTTTCATACAATCCATATCCTTTAGTCAAATTCAATAGTCATATAAATGTAAAAGTGTGTACGATCATTAAAAGTTTCAAGTACATTTACAAGTACGTTTATAAAGGATATGGTTGTGCATCGTTAGAATTTGGAGAATTGAATGGTGAATTAAATGACGAAATTCAGGTAGATGAGATACAAAATTTCTTAAATTGGCGGTACGTTGGTTTCACTGAGGCTTCATGGCGAATATTTCAGTATCCTATGCACTTTCAATCGCATACGAATGTTCGCTTTGATTGTCACTTGCCCAATCGTCAACATGTTGTTTTACGGGAAGGTTCTGAGAATGAAGCTGTTAAATCCTCATTGATTTTGTAAAATTACATAACGAAAACCAGACTTATATACTACAGTTATTATCACCAAACTTTTTATTTATTCTTTAACTACAAGTCTACTGAGAATTGAATACACTGGATGATCATCATTAGATTATTGTAACACATATCAATAATACAGCATTAGAAAAATTGTTTAACGTCATCACACCCTATTAGCGAAGTCCACTTCATTGATGTTTGCCACGAAGCGATTTCGTAGATACCACAGGCCCCCTCTATATAGTTGCTTTTTATTTGTCGTTACAACGACACAATGTTAGAACTTAGGGAAAATTATTTTGCTGTTTTGCATACTTAAATTTTTGTTCATATCTCTGAAACGGTACATGACGAAAAATTTTGTAGAGAAATAATATAAAATTACAATTTATTTATTTTTACCTGCTGTATCTAGGTGCAATCAAAAGTATAGGTTTTATAATTAAAAAAAAAACTTACTTTCGTGAATATCTCCCTAACTATTGAGTTTCAGCCGGGCAGCACTAAACGTCTCTCTCGACACTGAACATTTTCTTTTATATCATAAGTAATTTTCTCCTACATTGTACTGTTTTTCAGTTAAAAACCGGCAGGTGATGGAGGACACTAATTGAACAAAAAACTTTATGAGAGCACATATCCTATCTGTAACGGTTATACAGATAATCAAGGTTCAACTGGGAAATTAGCCACTTTTAATTTCACTCATAACGTAAAAACTATTACTCATAGATTTCTCAAATAAACGTTTTCTTATCGCAGATTAATTAGCTTATCAAGCACAAGGTAACTTTTTTTTACACTATGTGTTAAACCTAACAAGTCGAAATCGATCGAGTGATTTTTAAACTTTTTGAACAAATTTTTAAAATATTCAAAAATCTAATTTTTGCGAAATAAAAAACAAGTGTTTAATAAAATGTGTTTATTAAGTACAAGTAAGGTAACTTGATAATAAGTAAACGAATCAATAAGTATAAATCATTTTTACTGGAATAATATAAATTTTCTCCTTTTTCTTACATTTTTCGGATACAAACATCTATTGAAGTTTGATGTTATAATTACATTTGTTTGGAAGATATATAACTCATCATACTCGTAGTACGACTAATACCTCAAAATTTTAGTAAATTCTCAAAATATTTTGAAAACATACGAAAAAGATTACGTTAATAACGATTTCACTTAATAAAAACGTTATATTTTTTTAAATACAGGAAACCCTCCAAGAACACGACTAATTCGATCCGTGTTCTTTAAAACCGTGTTCTTTAAAACCGTGTTGTTCGAGACTACAAAAAAAAATAAAAAAAAATGTTACGTTCTATTTTTTATTTTTTGTTATGATATACAAAAAACAAAATAAACGAGAATAACGAAAATCGTGTTGTTTGAAACCGTGTAATTTGAGGAAATGGATATCCGTGTTTTTCGAAATCGCGTTCTTCGAATTCCGTGTTCATGGAGGGTTATCTGTAATTGTTTTATTAGCTGTGTTTCTTGACGCTTGATCTGATCCAGTTCAGTTCATGTTTCATGAAACAACACACAAGCGCTTGCTAGATTTAAAATCAAAATTTGTAATCTAAAACAAAACTTGGATCTTGTTTTCCATATAAAATTTGAACTGATCAATGAGCGTCAAGAAACACGGCAATTGTTTCGCAAAAAATAAAATTTTTGAATATTATAATTAAAATTTTTTTTCCAAAAAGTTTATAAAGTCACTCGAAATCTTTTGGTTTGTTTGGCCATCATCAGGAGTATCTACCCAGTAGAATAGTGTTAAAAGTAATAATGCATTTTTAAAGAAATACATATTGTAAAAATCAAAATTTTTTTACACCTTTTTTAAAGTGAAGTGTACTTATTATCAATTTACCTTATTATTGGCCTTGTGTTTGATAGATTAATTAATTTGTTGCGATAAGAAAACGTTTGTTTGAGAAAATTGTGAGTCACGAGCATTATGAGCGAAATTGAAAATTGCAAATTTTACAGTATAACCTTGAATATCTCTATAACGGTTACAAATAGTATTATCGTATAATTTTTTCGTTAGATTAGTGGCCTCCATCACCTCCCAAACTAATTGTACTTACGAGTGGTGATAGCGAGTTCGAATCTTGTCAGAGTACAAAATTTTATTGACGCGATTTTTTATTCTTACAATCATCGATGTTGCCAAATCAAATATTGCTACAATACAGATTGAGATTTGGATTTTAGAATGGCATTCTTTGTGGACGGGGAATGCTATAATAACGAAAGCAATTGAAGACGTGGAATATTAGCGAACGCAAATGAATGAAAGTGATTTACAACTGCAATACACATATATCACCAGATGTAATAAAAAGAATAATCTCGAACAGCAATTGAGAGAAAAGTTGCAAACTCTCGGATTTTCAACCGAAGGCAATATAAGGGCGAGCTGTTTTCGAGACTGCAGGGAGGCATGGAGAAGGATCTTGAAACAAAAATCAGGGATTCCGCCAGTTACCTTAAACGATGAGCAGAATGTCCAGCTGGTACATCGTAAGTTATTGGAGATGGCCAGCTAACTGAAAAGTTTTGACCGCAGTTGCTGAACCTCAAGGGGAATTTTAAAGCCTCCGACATGCAACGGCGAAATCCATTTGAGATTTTTAAAGTGTATTTCCAAACGGCGATGCAGCAAAATTGCTGAGTCGCAGAGGAGCAGCTGAATGCACTCAATTCGGCTCTTCGTGTGGTAATGCAGCAACTGTCTTGTAAGCTATCTCCACAACATAATTGAGCTATGAGCGGATCTTGACAAATTACAACAGATAAGTGGTGAAATTACAACAGATAAGTGGTGATATCAAAAGTCAAAGAAGATGCTTCAAATGCGGGAAGTTAGGTCACTACATATGTACGCAACGCTTTAATGATCATTTCTGCAGTAATCTGATTCCCGGAATAAGCAACATCATAACTGGCGAAAGGTACCGATAACGGGAATAAAGAAAACCACAGAGGGCTTAAGGAACAACCAAGACAGGAGGCAAACGCTTGGTTCTAGCTCGGATAGTGCATGTCGGCTTAAAGAAAGTTTACGACCATAGAAAAGAAATGACCAATTGGCTTTTCAAATGGAGCAAAGATCCTTGGGAGAGGCCTATAGGAAGTTTTCAGTACGATTGTTAAGGGTGAATTCGGCAGTGGAGTTGATTGCTAAAAAACGCAATTTGTATTTTAAAACGCGATATGGTACAAAACGCGATATGGTACAAAACGCTATATGGTACAAAACGCGATACTATAAAAATTTAAAATTTAAAAATAGATAGAAGCGGGAGTTGAGGATCTGGTTATATCGGGCGGGTGAAGGGGAAATTTAATTTCAGTTTATAGGAATTTCAAAATCGATAGGAGCGAGAGTATAGGACCAGGTTATATCAGGTGGGTCGCTGCACGTTTGTGAAGTTGGTCCAAAATTCTGGCCCTAAAAATTATATTTTTTGCCGCTGGCAATACCGTCATCTATTTTGATAACTATCATGACAGAAAACTGGAAAAGCATTGAATATCACATAAATCCAAAGATTAAATATGAATTTGAATGAAATGAATATAAATAATGCAATTGTATTTTAAATTTATAAAATTATTCGATCAAAAAATGATTCGCGAATCAAGCCAATCAAATCGTTGGAATTTCCTCGCCTGAGATGAAATATTTTTATCTTTGGGCAAATTTTTGATCGCAAGCATCCAACATAGAAAAAACAAAAAACAAATTATGAGCAACAATAACGCTCATTATATCCCTTTTTCTACAAAAAAAATGGCTAAATTTAAGTCCAAACCACACAAATGTGTAAGTAAAAAAACAGTACGTAATGGCTTTTTGATAAAAATTTCGCTTGATTTGAAGTCCAATCAACACAATTGTGTAAGATGGTTCAAAACACATACAAAAATAAATGTTTGACATGATTCTTTTGTCTTACCCACACAATTGTGTGGGTAAGTGGGAAAAGGGATAAATAATTTTGCTGTTTTCTGACATTTCTATATGACTCACGTCAATATCAAAAACAAACAAAACACGCGCCATTTTCACTGTCGGCATTTAGTGTTTTAATTTTTTCGTGCGTTTACAGTAATTGTTAATTAATTTATTTTAATATTTAATAGATGTATTAAAATTTGTGAAAATAATTTGTAATTTTGTGCGACGTATTTTCAAAATATCTTGTGTATAAAATGTTTTGTAGATCGTTTGTTTAAATCACTAAATTATCCCCATTTAACTTTTGAATGAATATTACAGCAATAATTTAAGCGATTTCGACGTACTACGAAGGATTCGAAAGGTGCAGATATAGGCGACCAGCTGGTACAAATGAATTTAACTAGCAAAAGTTAAAAAGTAAAATGATCACACCGATGCACGGCGTCAATTATAATCCCGTACCACAATAAGCAGAAGAGTGAAGGGTAGAGTAATAAATAATTGGATTGGCTAGATCGGACAAGACTGAATTAAATCAAATTTTTTTTTCCACTTTTGTCTTTATTTTATGAAAAATGAAATACATATTTTATTTTATATTTATACTATCGCATATTGTTCGTATAATAATTTTACGCCCATTCAAACCGTTTTCTATTAAATCGCGAGCAAAAGTCCCAGGCGAGGTACGATTCGTTAGAATAATGCTGTTGTTAGAATTTGAAGCTCATTGTACAAACAAATCACGTGCTTATCCACATTCAATATCGGAAGTAGAAGCTAACACGATCTTTGGGCTCGGAACTTTACTTAAATCCGCCAAATTGTGACACAACTGCAAATGCCGAAATTGAAACGGATTGTTACGGGCATCTTCAAAACTTTTCATCCATTTATCACTATTTATTCGATTTGTGATTTAGCAAACTCAACAACATTTCTTTTATGTGCGAAATTATATAATTTCTTATATTATTAATTAAAAATTATTACCATATAAATGAGCATAATCCATTTTTATATTGTCCGTGGCTTTTTGTTGAATATAATTTTATTTTGTAAAAATGTGTATTATTATATAAAAAAATATATAAATATTATAAACCAATATTATAATTATTTTAACAAAACAACATCACAATTTATTAGTATAAAACTTTCTTTTTTACAACAAATAATTAAAAAATTTAAAGTTTTTAAAAAATTATGAAGACCGGTTTCGGAAGTTCTTCCATCGTCGGTTCATTATACTACTAAATCTATCTTATTGTATTGCCCTTATATTTATATATGTTTCCATCATTGTATACAAAGTTGTTTATTTTTACGTTTTTTGCTATTGTAATATTAAATCATATATTTTGTTTGTTTTTGTGTTTGTTTTTTCGTTTAGTAGATGTGGATTTTGTTTTTGCTTGTATATTTCAAGCTCCTCAATTCTATCTAGCATGTTACTTTTTTCTAATTTGTGTATGGTTTGTAAGTTTGTTGTTATGTCTGTGTATGTATGTTGTTGTGTGACTAGGTGTTGGGCGTAATTGGACTTGAAAGCTATAGTTGTGTTTTGAATTTTTTTTTTTTTGTGTCACATACAAGAAGAGGCGAGTCTGTAAGAGTCAGTAACGAAACCTTACAGAATTTAACGAAAATGTTTTATTACAGAATCTTTGACAGTTTGACCAGCGAATCTGTAACACGATTATTGTCAATTGAATTTTTAAATGTCCATTTACTATACATCCTACAAAACGGCAGAACAAATTGAATAGATAATATCCATTTATAAATAAATTATTGATAAATTACAAATCAACCATGCCACGATTGTATGACATTTATATTAGAATTGTATTCAATTTGGAAGTTTCCTTCAGTTTGAGCGATAATTTTCGCTCTTGTTACGGATTGCTAAATGACAATTCAAATTTAACGAAACTGAACGAAAAGTACTTTGGGTTTCGCTGGTCAGTAATGTCAATAAACATACATTTTTCAGATGTCGCTTTGTTACTTAAATTTCTTACAGACTCGCTGGTTACGCCTATACATTTATTATACACGATCACAATGGTTCCTTTAACTATAAAAAAATAAATTTTGGGGCTGAGTGTTTCCGATATAACTGTCACGACAGTTGTTACTGTCGTGATAAAAAAAAAATTGGGCTGAATTCAAAAATTTATAACGAAAAAAACTTTTATTTTTTGGGCAGACATCATTAAAATGTCGTGATATACGGTTTTTTGGGCTGACAGTTCATACGTGACAGAAATTATAGTTTTCGTGTTGCCACTGCGTTTTTTTGGGCTGATATTTGGGCCAACTTCACATACATGGCCGCTCGCTCCCATCGCTTCGCAATACACATTGTGTATCATATCGGGTTTTGTACTATGTCGCGTTTTGAAATATCGCGTTGTGAAATACCGCGTTTCGAGAGGATCCCATTAATTTGTTGCTGAACAACGACGACGAATGGACAAAGATCGATCAGCAGTAGAGAATAAGAGCCCGAACGTCACGAACGCCGATCTTCAACAAGGTGATATAGTGCGGCTGTACAATTCCAAATAGCGAAAAGTAAATCTCAAGATACACAATGAAATAGGAAAGGTGCATACAAAATTGTCAAGATGATCAGCAACGGTGTGTCCATAACTTTATTGAGGCGATTATTATTCTTAACATCAGCGATGTTGCGCTATCAAGTATTGCTCCAATACTGATTGAGATATAGATTTAAGAATGACATTCTATGTGCAGGGAATGTGAAGATAACGAAACCAATTTTATGAGTTTTTGACATCACACATAATGACAACAATACACTGCATTTAAACGAATTTGTATCTAATTGATTCTAAAGAATTTATAATTTTTATATAATATTTCTAAAAAATACACCACATACATGAAACATTCGATATTATAAACAACAGTAATCAATCTTAACAAATATACAGGATGACTCTTAAGTATGTAGAATAAATTGGGAAGGTGATGAAGCAAAGTACTCGAATGAACGTTTTCTTATCGCAAATTAATTAATTTATCAAACCCAGGGCTAATATTAAGGTAAATTGATAATAAGTACACTTCACACTAAAACAGGTATGAAAATCTTTAATTTTTTCAATATTTCTTTAAATAATGCATATTTTCAAAATATGTAAAAAAAATTTACTGTAATTTTGAGGTATTAGTCGTACTGCGTACTGATCATTTAAATATTTTCCGAACAAATGCAATTATAGCATCAAGTTTCAATAATTTTATTCGTAAAATGTAATAAAATAATTAAAACGAGAAAAACTTTATTATTCCAGTAGAATTGATTCGTAGTTATTGATTTATGTACTTATTGTCAATTAACCTTGTTATTGGCCCTGTGTTTGATAAACTAATCAATTTGTGATAAGAAAACGTTTATTTATCTCACAATTTTTTGTTCAGATTAGTGTCCTTCATCACCTCCTGAATTTTTTGTGCTTGCATTACAGTCACCCTGTATAATCTGTGGGCCTAAATGGCTCCTTTATACAATCGTGATGCTTTTGTGCTAAATGCTCATGTGAAAAAAATTTCCTTAGCTTTACCATTAGAATAGCAGAGAAGAAAAAAGCATAGAGTCCTACATTTTGGAACGTCAATCCTTAACAAGGCATTCCATAATCGTTTAATTTTTGTCATTGACCGTTGATTTATCGAGTAGTTTGAAAGGCAGGTGTTTCTATTAACCTTTCGAAGTATAATAAGTCGGTAAGACATTAGGTATATCCAGCCCATGTAGGCCTACATTTGTGATGTCTGACTTGTAGATTTCCCTCAGTTGTAGAATTCTACATGGGCTGGATGCAATTTATTTATTAAGCTTCATACTTTGAAGATAAGAAAACAAACATAACATTATTATAACTACACTTTATAACTAACATTATTTTAGTGAGATATTTTGCATTCAGCCCGTATTATGTGTGAGGCCTACTATTTTTTAGTTAGGCCTACAATGGGCTGGACACACTCATGAGAGGACTGAAGATTGATTGACATATGCGACGTGTGATGGGAGCTTGTAGCTAACCTGAGCTTGTAGATGGTTTACTTTTATCTTTTCCGTGCCACGGTCGTAACGAAGTAGTTTTTGCCATTGAATTTATTTTTGGTACATTTTGTTTTGTTTAAATTTTGTAAAGTGTGCGAGGCGGAACTAGTCACAAATTTAAATTGTTGTCAAGAAAGCGTGACATTGGGCGCTTTCAGGTCCCCTATCATGATTAGTAAAATCATCGCCAATACGATTTAAAAATTTCATAGTGCTAAACATTTTCATAGCGTTGGCCGCGATTTTACTCAACATGTTGCCAACTGTTGGGTACCCTGAAAGCGCCCATTTATATCCACTTATCACACGTCGCACGTCGTATTAAATCAACTTTGAATTTTTTAAAATAAGTTTTCAAATTCTCATTAGTTCGAAATTGCCACACTTTCATCTCGATATCGACCATTAATGTTTGTTAGTAGGAACTGTGATTCCTATGATAATTGGTTTTGAAGGAACCTCGGTTGTTATTACGAATATTTTGTGATTTATTTTTCAAGTTTCTAAAGTTGTGTTTTTAGCTCCAAGCCGGCACAGTTTATCGATAAACTGGGCTCAATCAAATTCGCATGCACCATACTGTGAATTCACAAACCTTTCCTTCCATAACTTTGTAAATGTATACGGTTACATAACAAATCAATAGAAATAATAATAAATTTGTATACAACTAAAAAAAATACTAAACTTGATTTATATACGTGAGAATGGAAAATTATTTATATACTTTAATTCCACCAATGGCTTTTCCATATTACAAAATTTTTGTAACGACACAACTAAAAGAAGGATAAAGCAAAACGCGACTATATTATATGTATGTATAAGTGTAGTCACAACCACATTTTATTTTATGGCTGTGTACATACACAAACACACCCATCTAATGGAGAAATATAGTGCAATCGCAAAATATAGTAAAATGAAAATTAGGTTAAATGGTCGATGAACTAAAAATGTATAAATGTACGTACTCGTATTCAAGAGTACACATACATATATACAAAAATTACCTTGTCAGGGCCGTACGGATATACAAAGAAAAGAAAATTTTAATTAAACTATCAAGAAGAATACAATATAATTTAGCTTAGTATTTTATTTTTAATTTTGTATCTGAAATCCAATAAATAATTCAAAGTAGGTAAAATGAAAATCAAAACGGAAATATTCTATCAAAGAGCAATAAGGAAAACTCTTTCAACAAAATGTTGCGTTTTTATTTTCTACAGTGGTTCTTCTTCATACGTGCAATACATAATTATATAAATACATACCATGTGTATGTTATGTAGTATATAATGTTCATATAATCGATTATTATATATAGTTTTATTTATTTATTAAACGGTTGATTGTGTAATGTTTACCAATTTTTTCGCTTTGCAGAATGAAACCACATGAAAATGCAAAGTTTGTTTTCCTCTTACAAAAAAAAAAAAAAAATAAAAATTAAAAAAAATAAATAAATAAATAAAATACCATAAAGAAAATGTCACGAAATTTGTGCTTTTCGGTTATTTTAACAAAACTTTTATGGCGTCTTGGTGTTGTAATTATATATGTATGTATCGTGATTTATTTAAATTTATTTGTCGATTTTTAGGTTTTAAATGTAAATATTTCATTTCGTAGAATTTTGTTTGTGCGATGAATACAACTGAGATTTGGTAGGCTCATTTTAACCAACTACGGAATATATATACTGCTATTATAAATATTTCCCTTCCTCAAAACAAATCTTCACGGGATTTTAAGTTCATAAAACAGAGTGAGAATAGACGACGAACAACTCAATGAGTAAAGATTTATATTCTTTCATCTTCTGGGTGTAATATTTGGTGTAATGTAATTCACAAATTCTCGATTCATCATTTCTTTAGTTTCGCTTTATAAACATGATGAAACAACGCGTTTAGATTACTTCACACATTTTTACTTATAAAAAATAAATGTTACGTATTGGAAATTTTAATGTAGGTTATTTTATGTAGATTTCTCCTTTTTATCTTATTTTCTGTATCTAAGATTTCTTAATAATTTAGTACACTTTTGTCTGTTGGCCACTATTGAGGATTAAGTCATCATTGGCAATTTCTTATTCCTTTCTCCAATAATCATTTTTTCATTAATCAGTTTGCCTTTCAAGGTTTCACACTGTTTTGGAATATTGTAAAATTTTTTTAGATACAGACAAGGTTTTCTATTTTGGAGAGAGAACAGCAGATTCATCTTCTGTGTTCCCATCCACTTTACTAGTAGAGGTGAAATGGAGCCGGATGCAAGTGAATTGCAACTAATTATTCTTAATTGGCTTTGCAGAACCTTGCAGCTGTATTGAATTAAATGTTCAGTTATTATTACCACGTTTACACCAGTAGTATAAAAGTATGTATCAAAAAAGTATGACGATGTAAACTAAAAGTAAAATACTTTATTACTTTATCACATACTTTTTTGCTATTAAAGTATTGTACGTTTCTAAAAAGTATTGGTATAATGTTTTGCGGTGTGAACTGTTAATATAATATTTTTTAGATACGAAATGTCATTTTAGTCAATCTTCAGATTTTTTGTTTTTGTTTATGTGGTAAATTTTAACTGTTTTTGTGAAATATATAAGTAATAAACTATTATAATTTGTGTTCACACCACCATGGTGTAAACTGAAGGAGAAAAATACTTTATTAGTAAAATACTATTATACTATTAAAGTAGCTATGGTGTAAACGTGGTATATGTTGAAAAGTTACGGATAAAAGAATTTTGAAACGATTGGTGCTGCCCTAAAGTCGAAAAATACGAAAGTGTTTAAATTTCCAAATATCATTATTCGTGCTTAAATTTCATAAAACCAACAAGGTTAACCATTGTTAAAAATTTAATCTTCATTGCAAAAATTGTGAAAGCTTCTACGGAAGCTGATACATAGGTGTCCATCACATTTCGCATGCACGAGTATCGCCCGAAGTATTTTTTTTATTTATTTAAATTATGACAACTGTATACAATTCATCTAGCAATTTTTCTTTCTTAATTTAGTCACTTGTGAATGAGAAGAGGTCCATTGGCCAGCTCCATTTATAGGTTATTTACTGAAGTATATAGTCTTTTCTCTGGTGTCCTTAATCCATTAAATCAATTGGTTTCATTCTCTGCAATCGTCTTACTGCATGTGAAGTGTCCAACATACCACGAAGCTCTTCGTTTACGTGTTGGTAGATACATTGTCCATGAATTACTGCATTTTTTTTTATTTTTTCTTGAACCCTCGGGATATTTAGGCCCCTATGAAGGTCATCATTCTTAATGTTCCACGGAGCGTTAACAATACCACGTAGCACTTTGTTTTGAAAAGTTTCTATTATTTTGGTGTTGGTTTTCTTTGTACAGCCCGAGAGCTGTATTCCGTAAGTCCATACAGGCTTTAGCACCTATTGATACAATAGCAATTTATTTTCGGTTGACAATTCCGAATTTTTCCCGAGCAGCCAATACATTTTTCGATATTTGATATTAAGCTCATCTTTTTTCTTTTTAACGTGCTCTTCCCATCTGAGCTTGGTATCTAAGGTCATCCATAGATATTTAGCATTATTTGCATGCGGAATCTGCTGACTGTTAATGATTACAGATTTATAACTGACTTTTAGATTGGTGAAATTCACATGCGTTGATTTCGATTCATTGAGCCCGATACGCCACATTTTTATCCATTTTATGATTTTGTCACATGCTTCTTGAAGTTTCGTTGTCGATTCCTCGATAGTGTCTCCTACTGAGAGAACTGCAGTGTCATCAGCAAATGTTGCAATGGTAACATCGTTTAATTGAGGTAAATCTCTGGTGTAGAGCAGGTAAAGAATTGGTCCCAAAACACTACCCTGCGGGACTCCTGCCGAAATCTTTTTTAGCTCGGAATATTCATCTTCATATTTCACCCTAAAGTGGCGATTTTCTATGTATGATTTTAAAATCATATAATATTGTTTTGATGTAGTTTCTCTATGTAGTTTGAAGAGTAAACCTCTGGGCCACACCTCATCGAAGGCCTGCGCCACATCTAAGTAGATACTAGCACAAACCTTTTTCCTCTCTAATGTATCCTCAAAGACATCTGTAATGCTATGAACCTGCTCAATAGTTGAGTGTTTCTCTCTGAAACCAAACTGATATTCTGGGATAAGGTTTCTTTGTTCTATGGTCCTTTTCAATCTTTTGAGCAACAGTCTCTCAAACAATTTCGCTAGTGTTGGTAGAAGTGAAATTGGCCGGTAGGATTTTCTATCATTCGGTGGCTTGCCGGTTTCGGAATCATTATTATTTCTGCTACTTTCCACTGCATTGGCACATGCTTTTTCCTGAGGATCACATTGATTATGTGCAGTAATTTACGGGGACCTTTTTCATGCAGCTCCTTTATTATTTGCCCTGTTATCAGATCATAACCAGAAGCTTTCTTTGCTTTTATGTGCTTAATTTCAGCTTTTACTTCTTTTAATGTTACAGGCCTGATCTCTTCGAAATCAGATATTCTGGGCGTATTAGCAGTGTTTTCGTAACTGGTCTGCCGACCTAGAGGTTGAAATGTTTCTTCAAGATGTTCAGGAAACAGGTCAGCTTTATCTTTCGCACTTCTAGCTCATTTCCCATCGTTTGTTTTGATTGGGGGGATCTGCGGTTTTGGTCGTTTTAACCTTTTTGTTGTTTTCCAGAGAGAATAGTCGGTATCTTTAGTTGGAGCTAGGGAGCAAAGGTATATCCAATTGTTTCATTTTTCACTTTTTTAAGAGGGCCTTAAGTTTGATGCACAAGTTGTTTAAGGTGGTTTTATCTTGCGGCGCACGCGTAGTCTGCCATGTCTTTCGGGCTTTTCGTTTCTCCTGCGCTAGTTCTCTTACTTCTATTGGGTAAATAATGGAGTTTTCTTTACTGGATGATAATTTGGAGGTGCATTCCCAAGCCGACCATTGTATGATATCAAGGAGGGGGGGGGGGGGGGGGGGTCTAGTTCGTCTTGTACTTCATTTTCACTTTTGATTGGTACTTGAAGTTCTATTTTTTCCTTTACCAACTGCTTAAACAGTTCTCAATTTGTTTTGTTGTTTGTGAGCTGTGGTGAATTTGTTTTTTCTATTACATTTTCACTAACCGTCATAATAACAGGAGAATGATGAGATGTTAGATTTTCATCATTTTCTGAGAAGATGTAGCGTACCGATATGCCTTTAGTGATGTAGAAAGGTCTGGGATTTTGTAGGATAAATTGGCCAATACGTTGGTTTTCCTCCTGAGTAAAATTCACAGTTTGAGTATTGGCCAGCTGCAAGTAATTCTTTGCCTTTTGGAGAGGTTAATCTTGAACCCCAGAAGGTATTTTTAGCATTAAAGTCACCTCCAATAATGAAGTTACTTCCTAATTTCTAGAACAAGTTAATGTAGTGTTCTTTGTTTAGGTTATACCGTGGGGGCAATATATCGCAGATATGTTACAGGTGTTGTGATAACCAAATTTAACCGTCACGGTGGTTACTTGCATGGATTCTTTTTCTATTTTTAATTCTTCATGATGTTTGATATTATCCCTTAAAAATATAGCTGACCTTCCTCGTTCTGCAGAATGTGTGGTATGGTAAGAAGTATAGTATAACTCCCGATACATAGGAGCTGCTGGTAAAATGTGTTTCTGTATTAAGCAAATATCAATTTTCTCGGTATTTAAAAATAGTTCTAATTCTTCTAAGAGTTGTGTTAATCCGTTTGCATTCGATATGGCTATTCTTAATGAATAGTTTTGATGTCTGGTTTCTGCTCCGGAATTATGAGTTGAACTATGTATTGCATACATTATTTATGTTTAACTATTTTGGAACTTGGTATTTCCAGCAGATTAGGTCGATCCAGAATTAACTTATTTAGTTTAATAGTTTATTCTGTTCCTCGAGGCTCTTTAAAATTGCTTGGACAGTGTTTTTGAAATTTTCAGTACCATTCGTCTTATTTTCTTTCGAATTTGAAGCGGCCTGAGCATATGTGTAATTCTCCCTACGCATAGATGCTTCATTTCTTGCTTGTTTGGATGACTTAGAGGGGGTTTGCGTGCCTGATCCCTCATTTTCTGTAGCTGCTTGGCAACTTCATATCCTCGGTAGCTGGCTGGATGCTGCCCATAACAATTTATACATTTTGCTGATTCTTCTTTAGATAGTTTGCAAGTTTGTGTTGGGTGCTTTTCAGCACATTTCACACACTTGGTTCGCGCGCGCAATATCGTTGCGTATGTTTATAGCCTTGGCATTTTTTACATTGTACTATTCTTGTACTGCCTCTTTTAACAGCTCCGATCTTTACTTGCATGTTGAGTATTGCTTTATTGTAAATTTATTCTATTTGCTCGGATTTATCAAACGTTAGCATGAACAGGGGAAGCCCTCTTTATGAAACAGGTTTTAGTCGGTTCTCCCCGCTATGTCTCTCTTTTTTAATAATGTTTACGGCATCAATGATTTTAAATCCTTTATTTGAATTAATTTCACAGGTTGGATGTAGCCCTCTTGCCATGACCTTGATGGGACGATCGTTTTTATTTTCGTACGTGTACCACTGATATTTTCCGTATTCAGCTTTATTGACAAGTTTCTGTATGCGTTTGGATTTGAAGTGTTAATCTTCCATGCATTATTGTTCAGAGCAGTAATTTTATACGCTTGTTCCGTAATATTACTCATTAAACTTTGGATTTCTGAGTAGTTGATAAACTATAAAAATCGGTGGTGGGGCTTGTCCTTTGGCTGTGGTTCATTTTGTTGAGCTGGTTGCCATTCGAATGATTTTTCTACTTCTGGTGAGGACTCAATGACATTTATTGGTGGAGGTGATTTCTCTTTTGGTTTAGCTATTTGTTGTTGTTCTAGAGGTAGTTGTTTCTTGATGATTAACTGTTTTCTAGAAACCTCTTTTGAAGTTGATGGTAAAGTTTCTGCCGTTTCTAGTGAGTGTTGAGCTTTCCTTTTCTTACTTGGTCTTTTACTCCGTTTCAATATCCAATTTGTTTCTCCTTCTAATTCTTCTTCATCCGTATGGAATGGATTAATGTCATCATCGATTGTAGCGGAATGGGTCGTCCCAAGTTCTGCACATGTTTCAACTGCTTTTTTGAGTTCTTCATTCTCTTTCTTTAAAATTGTGAATTCTTCTTTCAATTTAGTTGTAAATTCGTTTATTTCTCTTAGTTGTTCACGGAGTTCGGCATTTTCCTTCTCGTACTTAAATATATTTTCAGTTGAAGATCTTGGTGATCTTGGTAATTTGGAACTTCGTCCAAATGGGTTAAAAAATGATTGGCCCACCACAGAATCTATTGGGCCTGCCCCCGAAGAGCGTGGATTTGTCAGCATATCTGCTGCTGTACCACCTGGGGTATTACTTTCCGCTTTTGTTGTACTCATTGTTTGTTTTAGGCAATTTATACCAATGGCATTTGGTCCCCGGTAGCACTTTGTTACTGCCAAAGCAGTACCCGCCCCCGCGACGAGTACGCGGCTACCTTGGTGTTACCTAGGTGTACACAGAGACAACCGAAGCCTTCTGAATACCCTAGGCTGAGGGGCGCCCGAAGTATGTAACTCCGAATAGTCAATCTGCCTGGCCTATAGAAAAAGCAAATTTTGTTAATATACATTTTTTATGCCAAAACTAGTCATTTCCGGTAAAATTTAAAATATGATCTGAACTAAATTTGTTTCAAATTTAATTTACAAATTTTTATTTCATTAATTTTTTAGTAAATGATATACTTTTCAAAATATTTGGAAAAACCAAAAAAGCTCCTATGAATGCTGCCACTTCCAGTAGACCGAAAAAGTTTAAGTATGAAGTTTCTTCTTGATCAATCAAACCCGTATGGGCTGTTTACAGGGTCGACTTTTTGATGAAAAACGGTTTTTGTCAAAAATCCTCATTTCCGCTTAAATTTTGAAAAGTTGTTCTTGGCCGATGTTGTTGCAAATTTAATTTAAAATTGTTCATAATCGGTTTTCTCGTAAATTGTTACGACTTCGACTCCACGTAACGAGATTTTGTGTCGATTTATTTATTCGCATACTAAACCTAGAGCAAGGGATGGAAGAGTCTTCTACAATCAAACACACATAGTGAAGATGGAAAAAATAAAATAAAAAATAAATAAATCAAACGAATTTAAAGTACTACCCCCAATACAAAGAATAGAAGTGTTCCTCCACAATCGAATGAATAAATGGAGAAACCATTCAACCTGATGTCCTGAGAATAAAAGTCTGACACACTCGCATCTGTAACATTGTATGTTTGATTATGCTCAGATGTGTGTGTATCCACCAAAACAAAGAATAGAATTGTTTTGGGGGTACTATTTTAAATTAATTTAATTTAGTGAAATATTTCATCAATCCTTAAAATTTATTTTTCATTTTTTTGTTTGTTGTTTTTTACTCAGACCATCGGTTGGAGCGGTTTTACCATTTTTACTATGTGTGTTTGACTGTGGAAGACTCTTTTATCCGTTGCTCTGGGTTTAGTAATTTAAATTGAGTTTGTTACTTTTCTTTAATTTTTTTTTAACTTTGCTATGCGAATAAATAAATCGAAACGAAATCTTGTTACGAGGAGTGGGATTGTAACAAAATGATATAATTTTCAAAATTTTTATAAAAAAATTAAAAGCTACCACTTTCGGTGGACCAATTTCGGCTTAAAATCACTGAGTTCTCCCAATTTATGGAAAAATCTTAATTATGAGTGTTCAGTGAAAATGGAATTTATCCATTTTTTATATATGGCGCTGAGATTTTATCACTCAATTAATAATTAAGTTTTTAAAACCAAGTTTTTTAAAAAGCAAAACCTTTAATTATGAAATTTCACCCCTCTATCAGTCAATCCGCCTGGGCTGCATAGCGCCAACAGACACTTTCTGCATGCATAAGCCACACAGACGCGTACACAGGTATTTTCTAAAAACTACTTTTTTGACTTCGACGATATAGCGATCATCTCGAGGTCAAAATTATTCATAATATTTGTACTCCATTTTCACCAGTGAAACAGTTTTTTTTTGACAAAAAACGTAATTTTCGCTTAAATTTTGGACAACTAATTGGAACCGATATTTTTGAAAATTTAATTTAGAATCTTTTAGTTTATACTACACTTATACACACACAACACAGAGATTTTTTAAAAACTACTTTTTCTGATTTCGGTGATATAGCGCATGGTAAATTTCCAAAAACCAACAGGTCAACTTTTTCATGATTACTACACTTGTTTTTGATTAGAAAATAAAAAAAATTATATTTGAGTAGAAATTCACTTTTATTTTTTTGAAATCTAGATGTTGAGCTTATTTATTTAACAAGTAGAGCAGAGCAAGCATACACAAAATTTAACAGAAAAAAATATTTATATGAAAATTATAATATTGAAGCAAAACTGACGCATAGCGATAGCTCAAAAGCCCTAGATAGATGATGTATTATTCTTATTCTTACTTAGCTAATGATCTGTAACATAGTTTTCAAAATACATAAAAAACAATTGATTTTAAAGCTAGGTGTATTACAGAACGACTTGACAGTTTAAGTAAAAGCCCTCTAATTTGGACGTACACAATAGCAACCCAAGGGTAATAATCCAAGTGGGGTCTAGATATATTAAGGTGGTGTGAGAAAATCTCTCTATTTTATTTCAGCTAATTTTTGCTTTCTATTTCAAAACAAAAGAAAGTGTGGTATAATAAAAAGTTCAGACCTTATCACCCTTATCGCAACTAAGAACTTTTGCTTGTTTCTAAGAACTAGTTTCATGAAGGTATGCGTTGTGCTACAAAGTTGTACTTATGTTCTAAAAATCGTGGATATCGTTCAATTTTCCAACCAAATAGATTTCTGCAAACTGTATTTAGAAACCTGACGTTAATAATAAAAAAGCTTACATTTAAGAATACCAACTTAAAAATCGAAGAAAAAGTAAAGATGATTTATACCATCTTCAATTTCTTCTTGAGTGAAACAATACAGTTGGGGCTGACGGTCTGAGCGCCGGCTTAAATCGCGAAATCACAAATCAATCAAAACATATTTTGACCATATTTAACCTACAAATGCTAATCCAATAAAATTCATTTTCTATTTGATTGACCTGAATACTATGTATATAGTATAGCAACTATAGTAATATGGATAGTAAATTAATGACTATAAATTTTCTTCTAGATTATTTATGAACTAACGTATTTAGTTCGCTCGCAACGGCAAGAAAAATAAGAATTTGCGAATTTTGTTAAAAACAAAAGAAAACTTCGCATAACCTAATTTTTTTTTTGTTTGTGAATGAAGAAGAATTATACGTAGTTACATATACCTATATATGAATTATATACGTACAAGTATGGAAAATGAATATGTGTGTTGGAACGGGAGGTTGGCGTGAGATACTGGAAACTATTATACTTAATATTATATACACCCTGAAGTTGTACACACTTGAATACATTATAAAGTGAGAGTGGTAGAGGTTTTACCATTTTTGTTGTTATTAATATTCTTAACCTAATTTTCTTTTGCTCTGTGTGTTTATGTTATATACATACTTTCCCTATTTCCCGTCTGTGTAAATGAAATTATATTATATACATACCTATGTATATGAAGAAGGGTTCGGCTTCCTTTTAAGTGTATAAGGAATATTGACGCTGTAATATGTGGAAATTATTTCCAATTCGCCTAAATTTAGTTTTCTGTTTTATAAAAAAAACGTTTCTTCCGTTAATCGAAAAATTTTCATTTCCTCTTTCAGAATAATTTTATTTTAATTCTGAAATATTTTTTATTCCAAAATGATTCAATTATCTAATTAGAACGTTGTTTGCACAACAGGATTTACCTAACTTTAAAAGGCATGATTGGTAAAACGTAATTTTAGTCATTTACAGCATTGCATATACAGAAGATTGATGATTGCTCAAAAGATTGAGAAAATAGCCATTACGGATTTAAAAGGTTATGTTCGCTTAAAAGTCTTTGACATTTTATGCAAAGAATGGCTTACAGAAAAGTTAACCTTAGGGTTAAAACCATTGTTTTGAACTTTATTTTTCATTTTGTAAAGGATTAAAGATTATATTTTTATTACAAAACTTTATGATTAGTCGGATTTATGCAAACATTTATATAACTCCTTTGCACCAATCACCAGGGACCCTAGAACAGACCACAATTGGCAAGAACTAAAAATTTTGGTGATTCTTAATTGTACTGGTTGTGTATATCAAAATTGAATTTTTCTTTAGAAACTAAAATAAACAGTTTTAAACAAAGCAAAAGTTGTTAACATATGGTGGTTAACATAACGGGTGGGTCCCATTTGAAACTCGATATTTTAAAACGTGAATTATCAAGACGCTATATTTCAAAACGCGGTATGGTACAAAACACGATATTTCAAAACGTGATATTGCAATTCAAAGTGCGATACGGTACAAAACGCGATATTTCAAACCGCGATTTTAAAAATCGATAGGAGCGGGAGTTTAGGATCGGATTATCTCAGGCGTGTGAAGGGGAAATTTAATTTCAGTTTATAGAAATTTAAAAATCGATCGGAGCGGGATAAGAAGGGGTTATATCAGGCGGGTCGCTGCGCACCCGTCGCTTCGCAATGCACATTCTGTACCATATCGCGTTTTGTACCATATCTCGTTTCGAAATAACGTGTTTTAAAATATCACGTTTCGGTCGGATCCCGTTCAGGTATATAATGTCATAGATCGTGAATTATGTGCAATCGTGAACCTAACCTAAAAATTATTTTATGTTGCTGTGTTCGAATGAGTGCGCTTTTATATTTTTTAGTTATTTTGATCCGAAAAAGATGGATTATAAAAAAAACTTTATCCCGCAGTATACACCGAGTCCGGTTGCGTAGTAAGTTTGGTCACTGAATAATGATGTATTATGTTACAACAGTAATTTTTTTATTTTTTATTTTTGGTAACTATGCGAACTGTTTTGGGGCTCAAGGCGCACCCTGCTCTTCCGCGGTGATGCTTTTTAAGTCCTTACTTTACGCCTCGTGGCCAACTCGTGGACGTACGGCTATATGACCGATTTAAGAGATCTGCACATTGCAAGCTCTATGCCAGCCTATACTGGCATGGAAGATGGGCCGGCCTATGGGTTTTGCACACCGACAGGGTGTCAAAAATGTGTTACATTTCACCACAGATCGTAATCTGTCGATGAGATTTCACTTTGCATCCTGCCCTTATCGGTATTCAAACCTGGTACCTCCCGATCCAAACACCAAAACTTTAACCATTGTGCCATTTGGTCGGTCCAACAGTAACTTGTTAACAACTAAAAGAGAGTTCGAGTCTAAGACTTACAGAAAATCTTACTGACACTTGAGTTAATAAACAGGGTAAATCTAAAGATGTTACATTTAAAAAAGTCTAAATTCTTTGATTAGTAAAGTATTTACTAGGCCAAATGAATGAAACTAACGGTGTGGAGGATTGAAAGTCATAATCTAAGCCTCTCGAAAAATCATACTAATTAATGATAAAGTTCTAAATATCAATCAATCGACTAATCACTATTTTCTCGTCTTGTTTCTATTGCCAATAATTAAAAATAAAAGTATTTACTAAAACTGCCCTGGTGGTGAACATTAAAACTTAGGTAGAATATTATTATTCTATACCAACAAAAAAGTTGGATTTTCCAATTTGGAACAACATATATGGGATTGTTGATGTAAATGAAAGACCACAATAATGGATTTCAGATCTTACTTTAACACGGTTTACCACCGTTACTTAAATAAATAAGCAACTCTTAGTTTGGATAAGACTCCGGATACTTGGTTGAGTGCCTCAGTGGTTTTAATTGCTCCGGTTATTTGGGCACTAACTATCTTGCTTTTCGCAGTCATGGATCATTCTTTAGGAATGATATCCACTATACATGCTTGATAGATGTTTCATTATTTCCCAGTTCTATATAATTTATAGAATCGCAACGATTAAGTAAACGATTTTCTCAATGACCAGGAGTTACGTCTAGGAGAGATATATATCCACGAGATAAACTACCTTGAAACCTATTGTAACATCTTCAGTATATGGTCTACAAATAATTCTAAGAATTCAATATATTAGGTGTTACCCAAAACGAGCTTCTAAGTTTAGTTCGAAGCTTCACTACTGGCTCAAATTCCATGAATATATCTGTAAAATAGAATTGGCTGAATATTTGTAAATAATTAAATTAGTCTTGAGTCCACTCAAGTACATAATGAAAACACATAATTAATTAATTTTGCGAACATAAATATGGTAATATGTTTCATCAATATGCGAATTTGTGCTGCTGTAGCACATAAAGCAGCAGTTTAATCAAACAAATTTTATTACCAAACAAAATTTATTTTGAAAGGCTTAAACGCCGTTACGGAGTACTCTGTTAATGACATTAATTAATAGTCGCCTCCTCTTTAAGTCACATTTTCACTTAAGATAATTTTTGAGTTTTTGAGAAAAATTATAGTACTTTGTACTAAGTTGAGGCTAGCGAGATTTTAAATGTTATAAGCTTTTAGAAAAATAATTGGCCAGTTTTTGGAGAAATTAATATCGGGGGCGGTAACTTTTGGTTGATTGTCAAAGTGTATATTAAATAAAAATGCAACAATGATTAGCACTTTATTTTCGAGAGCATACCTTCAAATTAACAATGGAATACTATTTCATTCAAATGACCGCCTTTGCTGGATTTACCAATTATCGGTCAAATCTTTCTTTTCAATCTTATACCGTAGACAGACTCAAACTAGATAACCTCGTTATTTAGGTTATTAAGTTATTTCTGCCTGTCTGATTCTAGATAAATGCAATCTATCCAAGGCACACTCGCAAAAATCGGGTTTCTGTCTGTCACCACAATTTGTTTATTACGATTATTAGAATTAAATTTTCAATCTAGATAAATGAAAATGGCGATATATTTTCTGTCTGTCTACGGTATTAGAGAATAAAAAGTCGACCGTTATCGTACCATATTAACTATATTTTAAACCAAACATTCACTAGTTTTGGGGGAGGGAGAATTGGCTTATTCAGCGAAGTGAAAACCCAATGGATGGTCAACTACCTTCAATTATCAAACCAATTGAACTTTGTAGGCCTTCATAGCCATTCTGTGTAAAATTCTTCCCAAATTCCTATCACTGATGTTCAATTCTTGTGAACGATTGTGTTTTCATTTTTTTGTTATGTTTACGTAGACTTTCAGCTACGTTTTCTATCAAACAAGCTGGACGGCGATGCAGAACGTGTACAGTACACACTGAGCACATGTCATTCGAACGAACTATATTCACAAATTTCGTCACACTGAGAACAGTTGCCACTTTATTTCTACCGAATTTTGTACTTAATTTTCTCTAAATTTTGGCAACTGACTCACTACTTTGGACATAAGTTTTCAATATTTCCCAACGTTTATCAAACGTAAACGTCACTCACTTCGTTCACCGGGAGTACAATACTGAGTTTCAATCACTTAACCCATTCCCGCAAATGACGGCTATAGCCGTCATATTTTTGTTGATGTAAATGCAAATGACGGCTATAGCCGTCATGCATATTTTAATTAATAAAAAAAGGAACATCATTCTTACGAAGTGTACTAATGTAATTATTTGTTAATTATTCAGTAATACATCTAAGAAAAAAAGATGAAACATTCCAGATAACATATCAATTGTTTGTTTGTGCGATTTTTCATGATAAAAAATTCGACATATTTCCGCCTTCAGAAACAAATGATGGCTATAGCCGTCAAATTTTTGTTGATATATATGCAAATGACGGCTATAGTCGTCATGCATATTTTAACGGACAATTTTTTATTTTCCATTTTTCAGTTATCGATTATGATGGGATTGGGTATGCTGGATGGAAATGGGATTATTTTTGGAAGAAGTTCTGGAATATGGCCATCTGGGACGGAACTCGATCAATTCTTAACCGATTATGATGGGATTGGGTATGTTGAATCGAAATGGGATTCTTAAATGATTTTTGGATGAAGTTCTGGAATATGGCCATCTGGGGCGGAACTCAGTAGTTTCTTAACCGATTATGATGGGATTGGGTATGCCGGATGGAAATGGGATTATTAAATGATTTTTATAAGAAGTTCTGGAATATGGCTATCTGGGACGAAATTCAGTAGTTTCTTAACCGATTATGATGGGATTGTTTATGTTGGATTGAAATAGGATTCTTAAATGATTTTTGGAAGAAGTTCTGGGATATGACCTCCTAGGACAGAAATTGGGCATTGTGGATGAAATGATATTATGAAATAGTTTTTGGAAAAAGTTCTGGAATGTGGCCATTGGATTATGCGCGCTTATATTGCAAGTAGCTCAAAAATGTAAATTGTCGCTTGGTTTTAAAGGTTCTGAAGATCTCATGATCTTAGAAGACATTATATTCCATGTTCCCGTGAATAATTTTCGAGGTCATTGTTGATAAGAATAATATAAATTTATCAAGGCTCTTTGTGTAGGGTTCATAACGAGATTTTTTGTGAGAGTAAGTAGTTGACCTGCCGCTCAACCCACTAATCCCATGAGTGGGGTGCATACTGGTGATAGATGTTAAGGCATTTTGCTTTACTAGAAACATGTTAGCATCACGAGCCGCTTGCTGTAAGAAAACCGGCTGCTTATTATCGAGTTCCACCCTAGTTTAAATTACCGAGTTTCGTGGCGATATTCCAGAATTTCTTAAACAGAATTCCTTTTCCATTCGACATACCCATTCTCATCATAATCGGTTAAGAAACTACTGAGTTCCGTCCCAGATGGCCATATTCCAGAACTTCTTCCAACAATCATTTAAGAATCCCATTTCAATCCAACATACCCAATCCCATCATAATCGGTTAAAAATTGAACGAGTTCCGTCCCAGATGGCCATATTCCAGAACTTCATCCAAAAATCATTTAAGAATCCTATTTCGATCCAACATACCCAATCCCATCATAATCGGCTAAGAATTGAACGAGTTCCGGCCCAGATGGCCATATTCCAGAACTTCTTCCAAAAATCATTTAAAAATCCCATTTCAATCCAACATACCCAATCCCATCATAATCGGTTAAAAATTGAACGAGTTCCGTCCCAGATGGCCATATTCCAGAACTTCTTCCAAAAATCATTTAAAAATCCCATTTCGATCCAACATACCCAATCCCATCATAATCGGTTAAGAATTGAACGAGTTCCGTCCCAGATGGCCATATTCCAGAACTTCTTCCAAAAATAATCCCATTTCCATCCAGCATACCCAATCCCATCATAATTGATAACCGAAAAATGGAAAATAAAAAATTGTCCGTTAAAATATGCAGGACGGCTATAGCCGTCATTTGCATATATATCACCAAAAATATGACGGCTATAGCCATCATTTGTCTCTGAAGGCGGAAATATGTCGAATTTTTTATCATGAAAAATCGCACAAACAAACAATTGATATGTTATCTGGAATGTTTCATCTTTTTTTCTTAGATGTATTACTGAATAATTAACAAATAATTACATTAGTACACTTCGTAAGAATGATGTTCCTGTTTTTATTAATTAAAATATGCATGACGGCTATAGCCGTCATTTGCATTTACATCAACAAAAATATGACGGCTCTAGCCGTCAAGAGTTTTTATGGAAAAACTGTGAGAAAATGTGATAATTTTCACTTCCAAACATTTAAAGAATGCTCAATTTCGTATGGCAGTCATAATCAATTGAAAAAAAAGTGTGTTTCTGAGCACGGTCATCGATATAAAAGTGTGCGGGAATGGGTTAATAGATGACATTGGAGCTAGTTCAAAAACGAACCGAAAGATGTCGCCATGTCATTACTTTTCACGCCATAATGATAATGATATGGCCATGTCATTACTTTTCACGCAGAATGCGTTTTGCCTATACGCACGCTACTTTAAAATTTTACAGTACTTCTTGCCTGTGTTTGCTTATATATTTGCTTATATGTATTTTATTTCTATAAAGAATGTAAACAAAGATCTAAATGGTTCATGTGACAATACATAATAAAAAATGAAGTGAGAAAAATAATATGTTTACATCGTATTAATAAGAGTGAGTGCATACAATATATCAAGAATTTAGTATAAAAATTGAGCAAAAAAAAAGCAGCCCAACGAGCAATTCTACCAGTTTAGAATTATATTGTTATATTCTTTTTGACATTTCCGACTCTTTTTTATTATATTCTAAAACAATTTGAAGTGATTTGATAACCGTTTCAAATAATTTTTAAGTATTTTATTGATACGCAAAAATTTATGTTTACCAGCAAAATGAACATGACATTAGTAAAATTGTGTTATCTCTTTAGTTTTAATTGTTTCTGTCCTAGTCACCATTTATTTTTTTTACTGCACTTTTTTCAAGCCAGTGTCATAATACCATGACGATTTTTAATTTCATTTGTTGCTTGACAATTATTAGGTCCGTTGCACACTTGACCTATGTTTTTTATTAGCAAAGTGAGCTATGTTTTGCGATCACAGCTTCTCGGGTTATTTTACAAAGCCGAAATAAGTGAAACTAAATTCGTGGAGCTTAGCTCAAGCTAATCGTACGCTCTGATTTATTTAAATGCTATATTGAAATCTATGAGATAGAAACACAGCTCATATCGCTCATTTTATGAGCAATGTGAGCTAATTATTTATCTCCAAGACGAAAATAAAATATCTAAATATATTACTTAACTGATTGAGTTGATCCTGAGATTTGTCTACAATATTTGAGTTTTAGAAACCAAAACGGGAAGCTGTAAAATGAAAACATAGCTCACCTCAGTCAAAAAACATAGCTCAAGTATGTAACGGACCTTAAACAGACGTTTTGCGTTTTAAAAATGCTAATCCATGTTATGCAACATATAAATCACACCTAGTACAAAGCTCCTGATTTTTATGCCTCAATCTTAAACATTTAACTATTTTTATGCGTTATATTTCTCAAATTTAGAAATATGTATTTTAATGCTTTATTTGGGTTCGTTGAAAACAACTGGTGATTAATAGTACCTATTATTACATTAAATTCGAATTGTCATACGTATTTATGATTGAAAATTATGTTGTAAAGTTCATGTTCTAATATATTTTACAGCTGTGCCCAGAAACTAATAACTTTTAACGGCCCTTGTCAATATCCCAAATATTCTTAGTAAATATTATGAAATTCGTATCAACAGCAAGCATCCCAACAGTAATTATGGTGATCGTTGTGAACTTGAAAACTTGTATTCTCGTTTTTATTATACTTATAACAAACACACACGCACAACTTTTTTTTTCAGTTGTGACATACTAATTTTTCTCATGCGTGTCTAAAAAATAAAAAAAATTGGAAATGGAAAATGTGTTCCCAGTTCTTACGAAAACAACACGTCGTAACACTGTAAAAAAGAAAACATCCAAATAGCAAGGCGTATGGTTTCTGGGTTAAGTGGTATAAAATACTAGACTGAACTTGAAAAAAATGTATGGAAAATAAATTTGGAAGGAAATGAGTTGAAAATTTGTATTTTGGTATAAATAAAATGTGATTTAAAATTTAAATTAATAAAAGTTTTTCGAGGATTTGGAATGATGGAAATTATTTTGTACAGATATTGCAGAAAAATAAGCGCGGGGATTGAAAAATTATGGATATTTTACTTTTGCGGAAGGTTTATGAAAATTTAATATTGATTTGGTATTGAAAATATTATGTGAAATGAACTGGGTGTATCAATTTGTATATGGCATTTGTGATATTTTAATTTGAGATAACAATACTTGGGAAAATGGTACAGAGACGATGGTTTATCTGTTTATGGGCGAAATCGGTGGATAAAATAATAAATTAGGAGTGGATAAAATGATAAATTAGTAATAAATATATCGATGGAAAATTATTTTGAAAATTTAAATTCATTGCGTTTTATTTTCAACGTAATCAAATTTTGGGATGAGGTTTTCATAACCGTTTTACTAATGACCTTGAGACTATATTTTAGTAAATAATGCAACGGAACGGTTATATAAAACGACTTTGCCATTTGATCTATATCTTCTGTATATCTTATCAAAGAATAATAACGGTTGCTGACCTAAAAAACCTAAATGCCATTCCATTTCAATTATAAATCATATTTAACCTGAGGGAATATTGATTAGTGGTGTATATTTAAAAAAATCATGATCTTTGCTCATCCGCACAATTATCTCATAAATAATTCATAAAATCAATTAATTTCATTCCCTAGCCAGTTGTAGGTTTTTTCGACTAACATAAAACAGAATCAAGAAAAATCCTTGAGAAAAACAAACTTAAAAATCGTGACCCACTTATAACGAAACACATAATAGCAACCTAAAATATAAATCCAATAAACTTTACTAAAATACAAAAATAAAAATCGTGAAGAATAAATTTATACCGAAATATAAAAAAGCTCTAAGTTTCTTATAGTTTATTCATCACAAAATTACAAAGCGTATCATCGTTGAGACGGATTCTAATATATAAAACAACATATAGGTATGTTTGTAGGTCATATACTCATCACCAAGTAGTATATTTCCACTATATAGCATTTAAATATTCACCCGCGCCCTCACCCTATAAGTCTAAATCAAAATAAATATCCTATATATTTTTCGTTTCAGTTGTTGTTGTTCTTGTATAAGTTGTAGAGAAATTGGAACGTTGACATAAATAAAATGAAAAAATTTTCCACGTGAGCTTTAGGTTTTTTTTTAATTTTTGGTTTTGCTTTGAAGAGAGTAGGCAAAACAAAAATGTAAAATGCAAGTCTCCAAGTTATATTCAGGGCAAGGTTATTTTTATAATATAACGAGTCTACCTGTGGCCGTAATTGTTATTCGTGCATTGTGCTGTGCAGTACATATACCTGTACAGAGAACATATGTAGAATTTAAATTAATTTTAATTTCTCGTCTATAACTTTATTTTTCCATATCTAATTGTATAATGGGTAATCCAAAAGGGGATTATTAATCAATATTAGGTTATTTATACGGGAATTTAATTAATTTTCAGTTAAAAACCATAACAGCTGCTTATAAGTGTTTCTATTGTGAAGTGAAATCGCCTAATAGTTTCCGAATCCTTAGTTTTAAAGTCATTCCTCGAGTAGTTGTTCACTATTAAAATAGAAATTGAAAATTTATAACAAATAATCTGCTTCCATTTCTTCAGAAGCTGTACATTGAATGTAAAATTTCAAATAGTGTACTGCAGTTAGAAGAAATTTCTTTATCAAGACTTTTTGTAGTACATACTTTATGTGCAAGTCAAGTGCAAGTTCTGTTTCAAGCCATTTGGGTGATCTGATATCTAATATACTGAGGGTGCAAATAAGTTTAGAGGTTTTTTTATAACTTGGAAGCTTTGTTCAGAGAAATTGGTACAATGTATTTTATTCAAAGTATTGTCCATCGTTAGCTATGACTTTTTTCCATCTTTCAGCCAGTATACGGATTCCGCGTCGATAAAATTCCTCGTGTTTTGAGGCGATCCAATAATCGGCCTAATTTTTGGCTTCTTCGTAAGTGAAGTGCTGCTTGGCCATGCTATGCACCCCAAAATTTCCTTGACGACTCTTGCAACATGTGGCCGAGCGTTGTCGTGCTGAAAGATCACTTTGTCGTGTCTTTTACCATATTTTCGGCGTTTGAGCTTCAATGCTCGGCTTAATTACATCAATTGTTATATACAACCAGATATACAGCATTAGCTTCTTGCCATGAATATCCATTTTGTCGCTTGAAGTTGATGCATGCCCGGGCTTACTCTACGATTTTCTGTGCTTTGGGTTGTCATACTAGATCCATTTTTAGCCCCATGTCACGATTTGATGCAAAAAAACCCTTCCGATTTTGTTTTGTAGTTGTTCAAAAGTGAATAAACGGCGTTCGACGTCTCTTTGGTTGAGTTCATACGAAACCCTATTTCCTTGTTTTTACACCATATTCATGGCCTTGACGTGGTTTTGAATCGCTTGTTGAGTCACTCCCAAAGTTTCAATGAGCTCTTTTGAGTTTGGAATGAATCTTGCCTCAATAACGCCTCCAACTCAGCGTCTTTAGACTTTACTGATCTCTCTTCGCGTTCTTAGTCACTGGTTTCAAAATCGCTACTTTTAAAAAGGCGGAACCAGTACTATTATTGTTGTCCATCAACTACAAGTTTCTTCAAATTAAAACAAAATGCAGTGCTTCCCACAAACTGTGTTTGGTTGGCACAAAGGTTGACATAGTTTAGAGCATAAAAGCTGGGGAAGGCAGGGAAATGATGATGCTTTAACATAAATACAATGAAATGGCCCAATACGGTTTAATACTAGTTATGCCATCTTTTGTAAATCCTTTTGTAAAAGTTTATTTGTTAATAGTCGTCAAGGAATGCATGGAACATGTGACTGCAGTATGATGAAACTTTCCACTTCTATACTCTAATAGTGAGAAGGCGCACTGACATAAAAAATCTAAATTGCTTGATGGAAGATAATGGCAGTTCAGTGGACAATAAACTAATATCCGTTTACCTAATTACGACATGTTATTGAAATTTTTGTTGGTTTTATATGTACACTGTTCGTCAAAAAAACCGGACACTACATTTTTTCACAAAATATTTATGTTAACGGTAACTATTCGCCTTATTCGCGTTATGGTTGTACGAAATAATATAATGTGCGCCAAAAGGCACTAACGGATCAAGTTTTCGTTTAATAAAAGTAATCAGAGAGTACTTTCTACTTTAAATGTTTCAAAACAATTGATAGATGCCCATTTATTTAGAAACGTAACAATCGAAATTTTGAATATTTTAGAGGATCAAAACATTTGAAATAACAAAATTACCGAAAAACAGATATTGATATATCTTCTTCTTTATTTAAATAAAAACCAACAATCAATCTAAGTGGTCGGTACTCTAGTATCGAGTATTTCCGCCACAAGATCTGATCACATCTAGCATTCTTTTTGGCATACTGTGCACAAGGTTTATAACGTACTCCTGAGGTATCATTTCCCATTCTTCCTGCAGAGCTGATTGAAGATGATCCAAGGTTTCTGGAACGACTTCTCTTTGCCTTAAACAACGCCCTAGCATATCCCACATGTGCTCAATGGGATTAAGGTCAGGGCTGCGAGCGGGCCAAACAATCTTATCAATTCCCATCTCATCCAAATAATTGTTGACCACATTTGCAACGTGCGGCCTGGCGTTATCATGCATTAGTTTAAATTGCTGTCCAATAAATGGGGCGTATGGAACCCCAAATTCTTCTAGACATTCCACGATATACCTTTGGGCAGTTATAGTGGCACCGAGTAGAAATACAAGGTCCGTACGGGCGTCTATAGAAATGCCTGCCCACACCATTAGTGAGCGGCCATGAAATGGGACTCTTGGAGATATGGCACATTGTGAATATCGCTTTCCAGATCTCCGCCATACTCTTTCCCGTCCATCCGGTGATCGCAGACTGAACTTTTATTCATCAGTGAACAACACGGACTTCCAGTCGTCCGTAGTCCAACTGACGTGGTTACGAGCAAAAGTAAAACGGTTTCTTCGATGAGCTGGGAGAAGCTCTGGTCCTGTAGCGCCCTCCTGGACTGCAATCCATGTTCATTTAATCTTCGCGATACTGTGCTAACTGAAATATTGACACCACGTACCTGTGTCAATCGACCAGCGACGATTCTAGTTGTTTGGAAACGATCCCGCAGTACCATTATGATACCATAAACCGATCGTCCCGCTCGTTTGTTGCTCTTTTACGACCTGATCCAACCGTTCGCTCATACTGACTAGTTTCACGATATTGTTTAATAGCGTCTTGAACTGTACTTCGAGGGAAATTTAGGTGGGCCGCAATATAACACACGCTACGGCCATCCTCACTCAAAGCGATTACTTTTGCGATATTTTCTGGTTTCATAATTATAATATTTGCTAATAATAATAACTAAGCACTGTTAACGTTAACTGTAATAATAATACTAACAATAATTTCTACTTTAAATGTTTCAAAACAATTGATAGATGCCCATTTATTTAGAAACGTAACAATCGAAATTTTGAATATTTTTCATTTATTACACCTTGTTGCTGTGATTGGATTTTAAATAAAAAAAATACGGTTTCTGTTACACCTATTTTTCGGTTATGTGCTATTTAAAATGACAGTACCTTTAACATAGCGAAATTGCTCTAGAAATTGAAGATTTACGTAGAAATTCAAGTGTCCGGGTTTTTTTGATGAGCAGTGTACATACTCATTTTTTTTGACAAACTAGCTGTGTGAAATATTTTGTTTCTCCACTTCAGAACCAGTACAGCCGAGCCGAAAGTCCTAAATCAAACACAGAATCCAAAACATTTTCAGCAGAAAGCTTTTAATCTTCTTTATGTGCAGTCTCTGCTAGTTGCCAAATTTCGCTTCGCTAATATCTCCAATCAACAACTCCTATGACGATACTGACCGTATTGAGATCCAAATTCTAGTGCACACCAAATCTTTCTGTAAATTCAACAATGTTACAAAAGTGACTACTAACACAATTCAAAACGTAACTGAAGAAAGGGCAATCACAATTCAAAGTGAGTAGAGCCAATCAACAATTTATCAGAAAAACATTTAATAAAACTGCTGGTTAAAACACATTTCAATCCTTAATAAACACATTTTTATTAACCACTTGTATTTTATTTCGCAAAATTATTTTGAATATTTTCAAAAAGTTTAAAAAATCACTCGATCGATTTTGACTTGTTAGGTCATCATCAGGAGTAGATACTCCTGATGATGACATAACAAATCGAAATCGATCGAGTGATTTTTTAAACTTTTTGAAAATATTCAAAATAATTTTGCGAAATAAAATACAAGTGGTTAATAAAAATGTGTTTATTGAGTATAAGTGTGTTTCGCCAAGTGCTTACGGCAAATAGTATAAAAAGCATTTCAATCCCTGAATAACTACGTGACTATTAAATTTTTCGAACCGAACAATTTTGCAAATTAAGTTCTTTTATTTTTTTTAACTTTTGTGAATTTAAAATTATTTTAATAAAATTTATGCATTTGAAATTATTTGAAGTATTTTTGAACGTTCCGAACGCATCGGTATCTTTTTAAAAAAATTCTTTAGCTCATTAGTCGTATTCCCATCGATCACAAATATGAACCTTTAATATTGTTTGTTTGAAACATTTTGGTTCTATTCAAATTAGCTCCAGAACAGTATCCGAAACTAATATTGAAATGCCAAGTCACCCAAATTCCGTGTAGGTTATGAATTAACTTATTTCTTTATTTGCTTATATTGGAACCCCATTTTCTTTACTACAAAACGTGTTTCCTTTTCACCGGTTAAATAATGACTTAGAAACTACATTCAAACTGGTGTTATACTTTAGGCTCGTGTCACGTTCCGTTCGAATTTGAATTTTTCATCTCTAGTGGTTGAGAAAACTATTACTTGGGTTAAACTACTCAGTTTGCAGAATAACACCCGAAACTCTTAAATATAAAGCTTCTTAATTAGATGATCCGGCACATCTGACACTTGTGGGTAGAACCTCATTTTCGTCATATAAATCTAGTTTCCCAATTGGCAGAAAGTTACCTTAGTTCTGTTCAAATTGTCCTTTTGCTAACTCAGTTTGGAATCTCATTGGATGATAAATGATTGAGCACACCAATATCAGAAAAGAAATAAAAATATAAGCTAAAATTGTATCAATATTTTGAACTGCTTCTCTAGCTTAATTTTTATTTATAAATAATTGCTTTATTTTAATTAAATAACAAAACATTATAATGAAAACTAATAATTATTAGTTTGACATTTTGTTTTGTTTTTCAAAAGAGATAGAGAAACAGATCAAAATGCAAATGATTGTGTAGACCTGCGCCTAATTTTTCCGGACAAATTTAACACGAAGTATTGAAAGAGAGTAAAACCAACCAACCAAACTAATTTATTAGGTAAATAAACTTCCCCGTTATATTATTTTTCGTTCTCCTATAAATTACAATTTTGCCGTACTTATCATAAATTCTTCTACGCCGGTTGTTTCTCTATAAATCATAAAAAACATGTCTGTCAAGCTGGCCCGAAAAATTAGCACATAAAACACTGAGGCAACACTAATGGTTTGGGCCTTGAATACTGTTATTTTAGTACAAGTTAGCACGGAAAAATGTATTTCTCATATATGTATTAATTAAAAAGTTAGCACAATTTTTTTTTATTTAAACAGATTATTAAGCACGGAAAAAAAATATATTTATACACTGATGTAAAGCTAGCATGAAAAGTTAGCACGTATTTTTTAAAAATGTTCATAATATGGTAAAACATTTATCAAATATCTAGTCCATTTTTTGCCCCATTGAATAGTACTAAAATAATGTACAAAACAAAATAAGCATTTTTTATAATAATAAATATAAAAGCATGTGCATATTTAATTTCACTATAAAACTTAACATTTTCAAACGTATCATAGTTTCGTTTATTGATCCATAGTCCAATAATTAAATTTTTATTACTTTTTACGCTATTTGCCGTAGGCACTTGGCGAAACACACTTATACTTAATAAACACATTTTTATTAATCACTTGTTTTTTGTTCAAACTTTTTGAAAAATATTCAAAATATTCTGCGAAACAAAAAACAAGTGATTAATAAAAATGTGTTTATTAAGTATAAATTTTTATTAATAAATAAATCAGAAGATTCAATAATAAAATGTTCTTAAAACATATAGCGGTTTGAGTATTAGCTAGAGTTAGCACGAAAATTTGACATAAAATAAAAATGAAACAACAGTAAACAAAATATTCTATTATTCTAACACATATCGCTATAAAAATGTAAATAATAATTAATTTTTGAAAATAAATAGTTAAAAAATCAATAAATGCAATGAAAATCGGCTATGAATTAAATTTTATATAAAACTGCGATCATTTACGAAATAATTCTCAAAAATCCAAAACAATTCCATGATTTGAACTGGCGAACTAACGGTTAAAGCTGAGCCTTTCCAAAAATTTGTCGGACATGAAATTGATTTTATATTAAAGAAGGGCCAATTACAAAATTGTTCAGAAAGTTTCAGAATTTTCTTATGATTTGTTTGTGAGCAATATCGATTCGTGCTGTGCATTTTCGTAAATTTCCAATTTATATGAAATTGATTGAGTACAAATAAGTACAATCGAGTCTTACAAATGTAAGAGAAGGCTCAGATTAAATAGTATTATTATCAATTTCATGTCCGATAAATTTTTGGAAAGGCTCAGCAGGAATCGTAAATGCTCAGCCAATTTCATATAAACGAAAAATTTTCGAAAATGCACAGCACGAATCGATATTGCTCTCAAACAAATCATAACAAAATTCTGAAACTTTCCGAATAATTTCGAAATTGGCCCTTCTTTAATATAAAATCAATTTCATGTCCGAAAATTTTTGGAAAAGCTCAGCACGAATCGATTTATCTCAATTAATTTTTATATTAAATTTTCGTGCTAACTCTAGCTAATACTCAAACCACCATTATGTTTTAGATAAATTTATTATTGAGTCTTCTAATTTATATAATAATACAAACATTTATTATTGGACGATGGCTCAATTAACGAAATTATTATTAAATGAGAACATTGACTTAAATATGTGCATGTTTGTATATTTATTACTATAATAATTGATTATTTTGTTTTGTACATTTTTTTAGTACTATTCAATGGAAAAAATATTTGTTTTGTTATTTGATAAATGTATTACCATATGTACATTTTTAAAAAATACGTGCTGACTTTTCGTGCTAGCTTCACATCGGTATAAAAAGCTTAACAATTTAAGGTCCTTAAAACGTACATATATTTATACAGAATGAAAATTTAAAATATGATTGAATAAAAAATGCAGACGAATTATACAGTTTTTATTTTGAAAAATTTGGAACGTATTAACTTTCCGAGTTGAGTTCGTTTAAACTACCAGCAATTAAAATTTCATTGGAGACAGCGTGGGAAAAAGATAAGTTGCCAATTTAATATTGGGCTGATAATTTAGATACTTTGCTTAAATTTGTTTTCCAAATTCTTTCAATGTTTCCTTATTTGTTAGTTGGCCATATGGGCAAGGCGCCGAGTTGAGAACTATTGAAGGCTGCATAATTTTTGGATTAGACACTTACATGCAACACGAAAGAGAATATGAATACGCATTCATATAGAATTCATATACCTGCAATTATATAAAAATTTCTTACGTACTTAGCATATACAGGGTGTCCCCGTTTGGGATGCTAATCCGTTAAGGGGTGATTCCTTGGTTCATTTCATGAAAAAATCGTATGGAAAATTTTATTAAAGGATTTTTTTGAGAAAAACTCAATTTTATAAAAAAAATCATTTATTTTTATTTTTTTAACTTTAAAACGTCATAGCTCTTAAATGGATACAATTGTCCGTCAAATGAGGTTTTGTTGGTTGCCGTTTGATAAATATTTTGTAAGTTACAGTTTAATATTCGCTTGTACTTTTTTCCCGAACCAAATTTTTAAAACACCCTGTATCTCAAAGGATATCAAAAATTGACCCCCCTCTGCCATACGATTTTTTTCATGAAACCAAGGAATCACCCCTTAACGGATTAGCATCCCAATCGGGGACACCCTGTATAAACACTGCACCAAAGAAGATTTTTTTTTGTTTTACCGACCAAATGGCATAGTGGTTAAAACTTTGGCGTTTGGATCGGGAGGTACCGGGTTTGAATCCCGATAGAGGCTGGATGCAAAGTGAAATTTCATCAACAGATTTCGATCTGTGGTGAATAACACATCTACGAATCAATTTCCCATTCGACCCATCTTCCATGCCGGTTATGCTTTTTACTTTACGCCTTCCGGCCAACTCGAAGACCAAGTTGGCCGGAAGGCGTAAAGTAAAAAGCATAACCGCGGAAGAACAGGGTAAGCCTTGACCCCCAAAACAAATCGCATAGTTACCAATAAAAAAAAAAAAAAAAAATCGATAAATACCCAGATTTGAATCTTGTATCTTATATTGTATCGTATCCGCTTTATTTCTTTGTTGTTTATGACTTTTGTAAAAGAAAAAATATATGCTGCTACTTGATATTGTAAACGGACTTGCTCGATATTTAATTTCCAAATCAAAATTAGCCGTTTTATAAAGAATTTAGAAACCTTCAAAATGATGCTGTGGAATTTCTGTACGACGACTCCTTGTCGATTTATTGAAATTTTAGCGAGAAACGTATCAAAAAGCGTATAAACGTTAAGAAGGAAATTTTTTATCTTACAAACTAGGCCCGCTAATCTCTCTTACAAGTGTGCAGGAGCTCCGAGATGCTTTACAAGAAGAATGGCAACAAATCACCATGCCAAAAATACATAATGTTTTAAATATTAGACATTGCAAATCTCATTTTGCTCGTAGATTCTAGTTTTATTACGTTTGAATAAAGTTTAAAAGGATTTTATTTGCAAAACACCTTTTGAAATAAATCACATTTTTTACTATAAAATCCTATTTTCTCCTTGATCTTGAACCACCAAAATTACGTCTGATATGCTTGTCTCAATTTTTGGTTACGTTAAAGTTACATTAAAAGTTTACCCTTTCGTTACGGATCTATAATTTCCACTCAATCTCAATTTTTTGCTGCTATATGTTGGTCTACTATCTATCTGAACATAACCACTTTAACACATTTGGTTGGAACCTCATGGTATAGGTAGGGAGGTATGGTACATATTTGTACCACTCGTATGTCGCCCAAAAATAAATAATTCAATTTTTTTTACTTCTTTTTGTATTTATTATGGGTAACTTAGAGTATATAATATGTTACTCTAAATTCCTTTTAAACAACCACGGTGGACATGCTAGTAACGTGAGGCATGGATCCCAACGATTTGGTCATTAACCAATCCCCTAATTTTTTTTGTTTATTGCCCAGTTTGACTGTTATCTGGGTACCCAAAACCCACACCGTTTTCTTCTGCCGCCTGAGCTGCGGGAATTTAAGCCATGGAGTACCGAGGGTAACAGCAAGTCTATGAAGCAGATCGGGTTCTACGTAAGTAGAAGCTAATCCGTTTCAAAGGCTTAAGTCTACAAGGAGTCGTCGTATACAGAAATTTTCACAACATTGTTTTCAAAGTTTTTAAGTTCTATATAAAACGGCTAATTTGGATTTGGGAATGGAATATCGAGCAAGTTCGTTTACAGTCTCAAGCAGCAGCATATTTTTTTTCTTTTAGACATTTTTTATTTTACTCAAAAAGTAGTATAAAACTGATTCCTATACCGAAAAAAAGATAAAATTATTAAATTATTAGGAGCAAAATTATTTTTTTGAAAGCAGTTATTTCACAAGCGTTCAAATTTGGATATTTTTTCGAAAAAAAATTCTGTTCCGATTTTTTTTGGCGCAGTGTATGTTACTGTGTATATGTTACTGCTCCAAGATCTATGACGAGGGAGTCATGTATTTCCGGAATGATTCACCCCCAAGGACTACATTTTTTGATCATATAGTACAAAGTCATTTCTAATAGCTGAGGATACCGGCTTTACTAACTTCCACTGGGTTACGGGAACTAATTGCACTTTTCATGCCTCTTAGCCCTCTGACGAAGAATAAGCGAAACTACGATTTCGAACTTTATACGTATATGTTACGATAAAAGTCCGAAATCGGTAAATATTCGAATAAAAATTAGAAAAAACTGTTTTATTGCTTTGAAATCTATGAAATGAGAATCCTATATTCTCGAAATAGTCCACCCTTCACTCTACTACTTAGTAGGAGTACTTTTTATAGTATTAGTGCAAATTGGAATTTAAAATAGTATTGACTAACGGCTTGACTTACTCTCATAGGCTTACGGGAGGTAATTGTGCCTCCCATGACGCTACGTCCTCTGATGGGGATACAAGAAACTACGGGGATGTAGGCGGAAGGTCAACAAATATTTCATAGCCATCGGACCTCTATCACATTTTTGATTACACTATCAAATAGAGTTGTGAATAGGGGTTTCGAATCCAAACAATATACGAGCATGTATAAATAATAAAAACACATGTTAACACAATAAACTTGTTGTGAATTGAGGTGTGGTTGGGTTCCTGATATGTTGATATGAAGTTGGATTGAAACTGTGAAAAAAATTATTACAAGAATTCAAAACCATCTCAACTAACTGCAATATAGCAGTATAGAGTTTAAGTTAACATTTTTAAAGTTTCTAACTTAGGATGACAAATTGGTATACGAAATTAATTTTTTTTAGCAATTTTATTTATTTATTGAATCTTTCAAACATTAAAAATAACAATCAGTTTTCAAATCTTAATTACTAAGGTTGATACATAAATCTACGGGAGCAGAATCTACTTCTTTCGAGTTTGTTTTTGCTTATACCGCTTGCGTTCCAGTGGCATATCTTCAGATAATTTATCGGAAACATTCTAGTTTCTGGATGATAATGGTTTGATTTTGTAGCGTTGCTTGTAGCATATTTTGCATGGTTGTCATTAACTGGATCATCAATTCAACATTTGAGGATTCACCTAGAAGAACGCTTGCGTATGTTGTTACCAACATACGATATCAATGGATTTCATTTTTCAACCACATAATTTAGCTATGGTAGCAATCCCACTCATTAATTTTTGGTTATTTAAATTCGTTCAAAAAAATTTAACTTTTATGAAATGTAAAACAAAACATTTTTGCCAAATTTGCCGATGTATTTCGAGTTTTGGATTACACAACCCAAACCCAAAAACATACTCGTAAAATCCAAATACTGAATTAGCTGGAAGCAATATAAAAAAATAAAATAACGAAATAATTATATTCGATATAATAATGGTAAACTTGACAACAACACCATTTTCAATTAAATTTTACCGAAATGAAAATTTAAATAAAATCGCTTTTGTTTTATGTCGGGTGTGTGGGTATGTACGTTCATTTCCGAAGATTAGTGTAACCCCCTCCCGCCAATATGATAACCTTTCGCACAAGAAAATACTGGAATAATCAGAAATCTCTAAATGTAAAGGAAACATGTTGGTATCTTAAAAATGGTTTAGCTTATTTTAATGTTGGTTTGTCAGTATGTGTGTGTATGCCTTAGATCAAATATTACTAAAATTCGTATAATATGCGAGTATATAAGTGTACTAGACCCAATTATATATAGATAATAACACAATACTCATCTTTTGTATCGTGTAGTATTGTTGTTGGGCTATTGTCAGCAAATACATAAACGACAAGATCAAAATGCTTTAATCAGAAGAAAATAAGTTTTTCATTCTTTTTCTTTCGCTCGTTTACACCCCTTTGATTTTCGAAATTAACATGTGTATAAATAGGGCAATAATATGGTATGAGACAATGGTGACAAGAAGATATTTTTGGTATCCGTAATTTTTTTTGACACCAACAGCAAAAGATTGTTTTTACATTATTTTGCTCCTTTTATTTGAATTGATTGTTGATTGGCTTGTATTTAGTATATTGGTACTACGCTCCTTCATAATTTCGGTTTATACCAATAATGCTCTTCTCAATTCTATTAAATGTGTATAATTGATTTTGTTTCCTCATGAAACGAGAAACAAATGAAAATGTGAAAAAGGATACTTTGTATTAGGATGATTATAAGAATTGGTTTAAAGAAAATTTGGGTTATGAAAATGAAATAAAACAAAAGCGACGAACGAAGAATGGTGACATACATATTACATTTTCATGCCATTTGTATTTGATTAAACGGATAAAGCATAACAGCCGTGTCTGCTTTTGCTACTCATATCTAAACTGAGATTGTCTTTTGATCTATAAAATACTCGTATATATCAAAATATACTAAACCACTCAATGCCTTCAATATACAAAATACAATCAATTTGCGTAGACAACAGATTTGCTGTCTAATATTATAAGAAAGTTATTGATCCAAAAAATTCAGATTTTCTTCGTTATCAAAGAAAATACTGTTCTATCTGCAGAAAGTCCTCACTAGAGAAACATTTATCTACTAGATTTGAAAACAAATATGTTTTGCTTGTTTTTGATAGGCGTTGTGGCGGAGGTCCAGTGCCCCGATGCGATTGCGATGGGTCTTGATTACAGAAAACCTCATTTACGGAGGTCCTATGGAAAGGGTGGGGTTCCTACTATTTTTTTTTCTCCATGCAAATTATTTATTTAAAATAACAAAGAAAGATTTTTCTAAAGCGTTTTCAGATCGAAAGATTTAAAAAAAATAGTAAGGCTGTGTTCGAGTGACAGGTAAACGAAAATTCGTTTAGAGGGACCTCCGAGGAGCTCGAGTTATTTTTGAAACCTTTTTTAGTTTCGAAAAATTTATATAGCGCGCTGTTGTGTAATATTAAATTTTGTTAAATCGTTTTATGTTTTATAGTTTTTTAATTATACAGGGTTATCCAATTCGAGGTTGATAAAGTAGAAATCTGTATACCGACATCTGTCAAAGATAAACGTCAAGTACGCTGTCATTTATTTAGTTGACATTCTGCCATTTAAGAATATGGAGCATTTAACAATCGACCAACGCGTTAAAATTATTAAATCTGATTATAGCTGATTTTTCGAACAAAATTTTCTTCAGTGATGAAGCTCATTTTTCGCTTGGTGGATACGTTAATAAGCAAAACTGTAGAATTTGGGGCTCAGAAAATCCACAATTGATTGTAGAGAAGCCATTACACCCGGAAAAAGTCACTTTTTGGTGCGCATTGTGGTCTGGTGGTGTGATTGGGCCGTTACGAACCGTTACCGTCAATTCTGAGCGCTATGGCCGCATGTTAACCGATTATTTTTTTACGAAAATCGAAGATTATGATCTTGACGATATGTGGTTCCAGCAGGATGGAGCAACCAGTCACGTAACACGAGCAAATCGAGATCTTTTGCAAGAGAAATTTCCTGGACGTTTGATTTCGCGATTGGCTGATGTCAATTGGCCTCCAAGATCCTGTGATTTAACGCCTTTGGATTTCTTTTTGTGGGGCTACGCGAAAGATCGTGTTTACGCAAACAATCCTCAAACTCTTGACGAATTGAAAACTAATATTCGTAAGGTAATGGCCGAGATACCGCCCGAAATGTGCCGAAAAGTCATTGAAAATTACCTCAAAAGAATCAAGGCCTGTAAGAAGTCCCGTGGAGGACATTTGAATGATATCTTGTTTAACTAAAAATGGCAAGGATCAATCTGTAAAATGAAATAAAAATTACAATACATTCCGAATATTTTTTGTGTTTTTTTTAAGTTTACTTTATCAAGCTTGAATTGGATAACCCTTTATAATGCACCTTGTTGATGCTTCATGAATCTTTTTGCACTATGTTGCGTTGTAATGGATGGCATTATTATGTTCCATCATGTACTTTAATGTTCAGCCACGAAAAACTGGATTGCCATAACAAAATTGAATGGATCTCAAAAAATTTAAAATTATTGTCATGCAAATTAGAAACGAGTGATTTTTAGTGCCTTTTAGTTCGGAATTATTCGATGAAGACGATTACGATTAGTTGAAATTTTGTGAAAACCCCCGGTGAGGCCAAGCCGCATTTTTAAATTTTATTCAACTGTAGCGATTTTAAGAAGCAAATTAGTGAGAGTGTTTTGTATTCCAGATTCGGATAATTTTTTTAAAACTTGAGGATTTTTCAAATGCCCGCGAAATCGTAATGTCTGGTAATGTCTATTGGTTATTTATTAATAAGTTTGTCATTTTTATCAACTGTGGATAAGAAAATTGATTTGTTGTGGCTTTCGATAGTAAAGGCAATTAGAACCCTTCTACGATTCAAGAGAGGAAAACACAGAAAATGTTAGTTCGTGAAAATATAACAAATGTGGATAATTGTTTGGCAGTATGCCAATGTTTCATTTTATTATTTATTTCTTTTGTTACGGATCAGTAAACTCTAGTTTAAAACTATAATTATCATGATATAGAAATGTAAAGATACTAAAAACTGCCGGGTGTTAGACAGCTCTACTCGTACCTGTTAATCCATGAATACAATACGTACGAGTAATTTTATGTAGGTTAGACTTTTATTAATTTTCACGTTTCATACGTGTTTTTATGAGGGAAGGAGGAACGAGGCGGGGGTTGATATTTGCAAAACGCGTTTATTACGAAGTTAGAAACTCCTTAATTCTCGCATTTTACAAGTGGTTTGTTGGAGCGTTTAGAACCTCTGTTAAATCTCACATTTCACATTGTTGTAGGCCGCCCTCCGTTAATTGTTGCGGTTTATACCAGAATTTTTTGGGTTAGACTCCCCATTAAATTATGCATTTTGTTCATGGTTTATAGAGGGATTAGACCACTCAACAACCTTCGCATTTTACACGTGGTTTTGAGCAGGAGTTATATCACCCGTTAAATTTGTCCTTTTACCGGAGGTTTATTAGGGAGCTGAGAGTCTTTGTCGGTTTGTTTGGGATTATACTCCCCATTAATCCCCGCATTTTGCACGATGTTATGGGAGGTTATATAACCCCTTTAATCCTCGCGTTAAATCGGTAGGTAGTTAGGCTTGGTTTCCTGCAAATTAAACCAAATCAAAATTTGTGGTTAAAACTTTTTTTTCCTAAATACGCCTAAGTTTAATTTCTGTCTTTCGAAATCAGGTTATGTGTATTCGCAGTTTACGTACATTCGCAGTAAAAAACTAACGTAACTACCGTAAAAACCCCTTCTTTTTAATACAAACGATTTGCCAATTCCAATAATGTTTATTCATTTTTGCACATATCGTTAAGACTGTATTGCTCGCGTCTATGAATACCAATTTATCGACAGGTAAGGAAACTGAAATACTTTAAAAATCAGAAACAGTCATGAGAGTATTAGAGTGATTGCCATAATTTTAAAATATTCCGGTTTTAAAATCATTCAACTAGAAAAAAGCTATGAGATAAAGAGATATGGATTTTGAGGATCTAAAATTATAACAATAATATGATTGGACCAAAAACGTAGTAAAAGTAATTTCTCTTACTTCGGGTTATTCTTTATTCGATCTATTAAATTTTTCTTGTCACGTGTCTTCCTCATGGTTTACAGTTCATGTTTCAAGAAGCAACGCAAAATTTGAATCAGGGCTGATCGAACGATTCGATCACAAACGTAATATATACAGACGAATTATTGCGAAAGAAAGTTTGGTCGAATACTGTGGCTCCACTTTTCATATTACATTATTTTTTGTAATCTAATCGAGGAACCCCATAACCCTGCCATCTATATATACATAGCAGAAACAGCCTTAAAAAAACGTTCGTATTTTTTTCGCACCTAAACTACATACACATCACATAATAAAACTTTATGAATGAAGGAAACAATAACAAAACAACACGATGATCATAGTGTCGGCTTATTAAAAACGAGCTCTCTTATTTTGGGTTTAGTTGTTTTGTGTGTATGTAGTATAGATAATGAATATTTTTTATAAAAAAATAAAATATGCATGTATATCACAACACACGGGTAGTGTAGTGAAGCACGTGGAGCTTGGCCATGTGCGCTATACATGTACAGAGAAAAATAGATTTTAAATAAATTTCGTAAAATAGATACATAATTCTTTTTTCTATAATGTTGCTGCATGTAGTTTTTTGTTTCTATATATAGTTGTGTTGTATGTGGATATGTAGTTTAAATTTTTTATGAACTACTCAGACATATTTTATGGCTTCCTGAATTGAAAAAGGCCGAAATTAAAAAGGTAGACTTAAAAAATATATTTTTATATGCAAAAATGGGACCTTTTTTAAGTCATATTTATAACAAATTTTCTGACTTAACAAAAGTGTTTTACAAAAACAAATTTAATTTAAAAATGACACAGGGAAGGCATATTTTAAGTCATTTTAAAAATACATTTTATAATTCATTTTCAAAACGACTGAAAATAGCCATATTTTATTTTACATTATAAACATAAAATTTACATTTGTTTTTGATAGACATAGAAATGCATGCGTTATAAGTGGACTTTTATGCCATTTATAAATACACATTTTATGCTTTTTATAAATACACTTCTTAAATCATTTTCAAAATGGCTTATGATATGCATTAATAAAGTACGGTTTTTTTTATTTCATTTTCATTACAGATTTTATGTCAATTTTAAAATGAAATAAAACGCTGGTTTTAAGTCCGGAAAAATACAATTTTTAAGTCAGCCTTTTTTTAATTCGGGGAGTCATATTTTATATAGTTTTCACTTTTCGTCCTTCGTTTGTTTCCCATTTGATATTTTTGCGAACCATAATTTACAGGAATATAATGTATTAAAATGTTAACTCGCACAATAACGATTATAAAGTATACGTTATATTATTTATCATAGATCATCGTTTTTTATTTTTAATACACTTTTCATTGAGAATTCTTCTTTTTCCACGTATGTACCTATATTTATTGATTGTTGATAATCAATAGAGTTAAATATGTGTGAAGACAAATGCGCTTCTATTATGTTTGTAAAAACGTGTAAAAATGAGCAATACATCATAATGCCGAGATGCTTTAGTCGGTCTCGGTAATTATATTAATATTTACATATAAATGATAATCAAAAAATGTGTGTCAAACACATAGCGATCCTACGGCACGACACGATTCAATTCTGATCTACTGCAAGGAAGGATAAAGGTTTAGTATAGGTTTAATCGAGATTAATGATGATATTGGTCTTCAATAATTGCTTCATTAAATCAGTACCTAAGAAAAAAAATATATATTTTGGATGTATCTAGAGATTTCCTGAAATTGAATACTAAAATTAATACTTTTCTTATTAATCATAAAGAGCAACAACATATTCATATTTGAGGCTTGTAATTGACTTCAGCTTTAAATGGAATTTACATAAAGATAAATTAAAGAAATGCATTATAATATATATATATTTGCGATAAAAATAACGCGAAACAATTTACCCAAACCAATCCTCAGTATGATCTACATATCATCCATATATTCACAAATAGTGTATTTAAACCCAATATGGAGTGGGGCACCAGAATATTTGCTAAACTGCATCTTTAACCACTTGAGTGGTTTGCCCGAGCGTGACTCGGACGCGTAGTTCGATTGTGTTTTTATTTGCCCGAGTCTTGCTCGCGCAAAGCTTGTATTGAAACAATAATTGAAAAATAAAAATGTTGTATTATTTTCTAAAGAAATGTAAAAAAAAACCTAACAATTTATGAACACACTTTCTCACAAAAAGCCGTCACTTAAGTGGTTAAGTTCTCATGATTTGTTTATAATAATTAAATAAAAAAGTATTTCTGTAAAATATTAAATATCTGCGTATTGTTCGATGAACTCTGCAGTGAAACAATAAAAAAAACTGTTAGCCTATTTTGAAATAAAACAAAATTATGGCTATTCATCGAAGAATATAAGTAAAAATTAGTAACATATACTAATTTTTAGTTATACCAGTTCTTCTATACTTAAGGTTTTATCTAAAATAATTGGTGGAATACAAAACAATCAGTTACTTTTCATCATAGAAAAATACGTATGGATAATATTTGTTTCTTGTTTTAAACTGGTTTTCGGCTAATTGTTTGATTGGTATTTGCCTTTTTATGCGAAGCTGTTTGCAAAATTGCCAAGAGATATTTGCAAATGGTAGTAAGCAAAAGTTGTTTGACAACATAGTAAGGATTTAGCCGCTTTATTTCTAAAGTACACAATCAATTAAATTTCGGATTAATGAGCAAATGATTAGTTCATTGGAACCAATCCAGATCCCAGGGCATCTGAAAGAGGCATATTGCTACTGGATGAGGAATACTAGCATGCCCGGAGGATGAATTTATTTCCTTCCACTTACTGACCAAAACAACGATTGTTTGACTTTATTGGGATACATTGTAAAATTGTTTCTCTCTGCCATGCCAACCAAACATTGAAGTTATTCTAAGTCCGAAGGATTTTACACATTCACTTGAAAGCTAAATTTTTGTTTTATATTAATGCTGTGTGCAATCAACTACGTTGACTAAACTAAATTCAAACTAGAAGTCCCTGAAATTTAAAGACAGATATCACTAAAATAAAATATTTATTCTGTGTAGTTTATTTGTTAATGTACATGTACAGAAATTTAAAATCATCTGGAGTACACCATAATAAAATTATGACAATTCTAATCTAATAATCAAAAAGTAATCAAAAAGTAACCACCTAAACTTAATTGCATCAGTCGCGTGCTGAACGATAGCAGAAGCTTCAATATTTGTTTAGTCAAGGCAAATGGCATAAGTTGTTCATTCTAACAACTTTTGAATTCATTAACCATCCACCAAGAATTTTTTCCACATATTAATGTACTTTCAATTTTCTGAATAATAAATCCTTTTTTGCAGTATTCTACAACCAATGAAAAGATATACACCTAAATTAACGCCTACTTTCGCAATTTATTGTATCGCAGATGAGGAGTAATTAGAATAGAAACGCCAGCTAAGGGGCCAATGTTCCAGATTTTCTAATGCCATTCTTGTGTTATTCACTTTCACTTGGCAACAAACGAAAAAAGTTTTTGTCCGGGTTCAATTAGTTAATACCTATCTTTAGGATCATTGAGTTATATAGATTTTAATTTAGTTATTATTTAATAAAATATTATAATCATTCGATTATGTTGTTATTCGAAATAGTAGATAAATAGCTGAGGATGATGATTTATTAATTTATATAGTTATAATAAATGTTGAAAACAATTATGTCGCTAGCAAAAGCTTGCTGTTTTACATTCTATTTCATTGTCCTAACAACTCAGTTACTATTGACTATTTAGAAGTCTAAAACTGGGTCCATTTCAGGATATGATAAAAACGATGATCTATGGATAAATAATATATCGAAAACTTTAAATTCGTTTTAAGGAAAATTGTGCGAGTTAACATTTTAATACATTTATATTGGTGTAGGAGAAAAATTTCGTGGTTTTTTCGGGGTAGATCGCTTTACATTCATATGTCCCAGTAAACATTGAACGTATCAGGCAACCTTGTATGCGTTTGAAAGGTGACATTTTAACTTGCACTTTGACATACAAAACATTAAAATCGGTGAAATGAATAAAAAGTTACATTTTAAACATATAGATAAATAATGAAAAAATTCGTTTACTTTTACAATTTTATTACGACAAAATTAAAAACGCGGCTCAGGCTTGCGAACAAATTGTGCATGGAGAAGGTGCTTTATCAAAATGAGCAGCAAAGAAATCTCGCTTTCAACCTGGAAATATGGATGTGAAAGATGCCCCTCGCTCTAGTCGACCAACCAGTGGTAAATTCGATGAAATCATGCAGAAAATTGAAGAAGACCAGCATATAAGCAGCCATGCCATTGGTAAAGAACACAATATTGATCACAAAACAGGTTCAAACCATTTGAAAATGGCTGGATACAAAAAAAGCTTGACGTTTGGGTACCTCATGAATTAACAGTTAAAAATTTAATGAACCGGATTTCTATCTGCGAAACGCGAAAAGGAATCGTGCATTATGAGATGCTGCCACCTGTTGATGACATATCAGATATATCTGAAATTTTTTTTAATTTGGATGTACCTTTGCAAGAAGCTTCAATGCGGTATATTGTGGGCTACGTAGCATTCAAAATTTTGAGTAAAATTAAATGTGCCCGTTGTGAAAACATGTTTATCAAAACTGATGAAACTTTAGAGGCTCCGATAGAATATTTGATTAGCAATAAAAATTATGACGATGAAAAAAAGAAGAATCTTAAAGCCCCAACTGATTATTATTTCAAAATTTGCAAAGAACAAATTTATTTATTTTCCCGGATGTTTTCAGAACGTGCAAATATGAAAGATTTCAAGAGGAATATTGTCCAACTTTGCATTGTTAACACCAGCAGGTGTTACAAAGATTTGTATGTCGAACAAAATCCATGCCATGAGCATAACAAGGCAGCCTTAAACTTCATGATTTTAGTTTTAATCAGGAAACACTGTACCTGGTTAGCTGAAAAACACATACAAAAAAATTAAAAACCGTACGAAATCCTAATTGGCGAATACTATTGCCTTAGACAAGCAAATTAGATTTTTCATTTGAACTAAAAAATGAAAACAAAACAAACTTCTGATAATTCCAATGTCATCGTTGTATCTGTGATTTTTCGATAAACTGCGTATACGTATACGCAAAAAACAAAATATTTTTGATTGTATGCGGCTATTTACAGACACTGAAATCGCAGTTTAAATTTTTACGTTTACATAGGATGAAATATCTGTTTTAGGTTGTCTTAGCTATTGCAAAACAAATAATTATATACAAATAATTATATAATGAAATGTACCGCACATGGGTTGTTATTTTATTTTTAAATTTTATTAAAATTTATTTTCATTTTAATAAAACTTTATTCTTGAAATTTTTATTTTATTTGTTTTATTGTTATTGAATTTGATTAAATAAATTAATTATAATTTAACTAGTAAAATTGCTGGTTTCTTTCTCTTTATCTAGTGGTATACCAAGTGAAATTTATTGTATATGGACGATTTATTGTATATGGAAACGTCCCCATACATATGTTTGATGTACATTTTCTTCTAGGGATTAAAAATTCAAATTTAATGTCAAATAACCTCACTCTCTTGAATAACCTCATCGCAATTCTTTTTCAATACCCTACCTGTTTAACCCTTTGCCTGACCACCATTAATATTAAAACTTACTAGTCGGACGTTCTGTGCATATCGTTCATAATTTTTCTCGTTATCAATTAGCATCAAATCAAAATATGTAGTTGAAATGTATGTATTAAGACTAAATACAAAATATACCAAAGCATATGTTGTTATTATTTCTGTACAAAATTTATAACTGTTTTTACAGTTAGTAAATATAGGTACATTAATTATTTTTATCAGTTAGTAATGTTCTCAGTCTCAAACAAAATTTTGTAATAAAAAATAAGGCAAAGTGTATCATCATCACATATGATGCGCAGGACAGTCAAAGGGTTAACTCATCGTATAGTTAATTGATTATAATAATGGTTGCACAACAAATTCGATATTAAACAAAAAATTATTTGACATAACAATTAAAACTAATTTCAAGTAAAACAACGTGCATATGTGTCATTTTTTGTGTGTATGTGTGTCGAACTAACTGCCGATATTATTTTGTTCGATTCATGGTTTTTATTTTTCGTATACATATAGCTAATACTAATAGTAATTTTTTTATCAATAAATTTTCTTATTGATCCATGGTAGGTATGAAAATAAACAATAATTTAAAACAACCAATGAATGGAATAACGAAAATAAAAACAAATAAAAAATAATAATTTACAGTTTTCACTTATAAAATTGTTTTTCAGTTTTTTGTGTATCTGCATACGTAAAAATTGTGATGTTTTCGACTATGTTGATGGTAGTGCCATCTACTAGTAAGTAGATGTCAAATGAATATCAAAATAGCTAATGGGGTTCCTCGATGTAGTTTAAATTTTTCTCACCACACAATTGGCGCAATTATCAGTCAATTTGATAAAACCATGTCTTTATTCGCCAATAATTCGTCTGGATATATTGAGTTTGTGATTCGATTTTACGTTCGATTTTATCGAACTTTACGTCTCTTTCTGCTAGAATTAATTTAACTGCTATTTCTTGTTTATGTTGTTTTATTATATTTCGTTCGGAATGTTCTTAGGTCACACAGAGAAAATAGTAGAAATAGAATATTGATCATTTTTCTATTCTTTCTGAAGAATGAATTAACTAAAACTCCCTTCGTTCTAGTCTATCGAAAATAACTTATTTAGTATGATAGAAATGAAGTAGCGTATCATTCGAACTGATCCGGATTAATGGATGTCATGAAAAATGGTAAATGACAAGTTAGTCTAATGATGTGTGTCTTAGGTCGATTTTTTCGACTAAATTATGAACTAAACTAAATTGTCAGTAATTCACAATAAACAATCATAGGTGGCAGAAACATCAACAATACAAGCTGTGCCTGACTAATCGAAATACTAAATTGTCGACTTTTCGAGGATAAAGGAAATATAAATTAAATTAAAATAAGTTGATATGGAAGTTGCATAGCATATGTTATTATAAAGTACGAAATGTTTAAACATAAGAAATGAAATATAAAAATGCTTAAAAATGGCATTTGGCAACTAAATTGGAAAGTTACCTCGCCTGTGGCACTATTCCGGTAATTTCCCGGGAATAGGGAATTGGGGAAAGATTTTACATAGCTTTTATCTATAAATTAGTTTTTTCTTGCCTACTGCGAAAAAAAGTTTGATGTAAATATTTGTAAATTGGGAATAATTTTTCCATACCGAAATTATCAGGGAAAGTTATTCCCAATTTTATTTTGTTTTCAAAAAAATTGCTACTAACTTTTTACCGTAGTATGTCAGAAAACAATTATTTAAATAGAATTTATATGTAAATTCTTTCCCCAGTTCCCTATTCAGGGGAATTACCAGAATAGTGCCACAGGAGACTTTTCGTTTGGAACCTGGCGGCGAATAGCGTAAGGTTACATCAAAAAAGTTTAGTTCATAATTTAGCCGAAAAAATTGACCTTGAGGCACACAGCATAAATATTTATATAAAATAAATAACATTTAATTACATTTCTAATTTTCAGTAAATTACTAAAACGGCCACAACAATTTTGAGTTAAGTGTTGGAAGTTATTAGATTTATCTGTTTATTTGTAAAATATTATTATTATTTTAGAACAAAAAAATTGCACTGGCGCAAAGCCCCGAGTTACATCATAAAAAGAATAATTGTAAATTTACGCAAAATTAAACTATTTAAATATGAATGTTGCAGTTTTCTTGTGATGTAAAATTTAACACATGTTTAGTAACACTATAATCGCAGATTAAAGTGAACATTTTATGAAAACTCCAATAGTTTCGATTGTGGCAACACTAGTATATCGATGTGAACAAATAGGTTTTAGGTTCTACGTAAATCGGGCCTAGAGCCGTACGTCCTCGATTTGGCTACTGCTTAAGGTATTGGAAGTTAAAAACGAACTGCGAAAGGGTTGGGAGTGGTTCGGCCTCAGACAATATTTTTTTAATTATAACATAGATTAAAAAAAAACAAACAGACAACAAGAACTATCTATTATTGTTTTGGCCAAGTTGAAAACTTTAATTCCAAAAATGTTAATAAAAATTGTGATAAGACGAAAACAACAATAAATTACTCACAAAACATAAATACTATTTACTCGTAAAATTACAAAATTTTTATTTCTTTTTAGAACACAAATATCTCGTAAAAACTTGTTGCTCTTTCTGGTATCTTTATTTTAGCATGCATGAGTATGAATCATAGGTTAACTAATATAATTTCAAAATAGTAATTCATAGTTTAAAAATGCGGGGTATGAGCTATGATTGGGGAAGTGTATCGTGGTATACAAAACAAATAAAAGTTTCAGAAATCGTTAAATCAGATGAATAGTAAAAGTTATAAGAACTGCTTCATTGGTACATATGCACAAACTTCTTGAGATTTATTTAATCAATTGTTGTGTGCATTAAAATACTCATTATCTCATAATTTTCATATAATTATGTGTATATCCTGATATAATTGTTGTATTTTAATTAAATCAAATAGAACAAAGTTAATTTTAGGAAACAACTTATTTTCTGTTTCTACTGTGCAGCAACAAAAGATTCACAACATCACAATTTTACAACTCATACTATATATTGTATTGTAGTATTGTGGAAAAGTAAAACAATGGCAAATAGGCGGAAAATGGAAAAAGACGTTATGTCGCTTCTCCGTTTACGACTGTATTGTGTAGGTTGTTATAATTATGTGAGACAAAAATGTTCTTGGGATAATTGTCAAAATTGAATTAGTGATAATAGATGTAGAAATTATCACTTATTGTGATAGAATATGTATAGCGATGTGTATACCCCTATAGAAACATTTTGAAATTATAGTTGTAATTTTATATATTGGTCTCAGGATGATAATGATTAAATTTGATCGTTGAGACTTGTTTGCTTTATTTTTTGTTTCGGATTTTAGTCTAACTTAAATAATTGTACATTGTGTCGATATATACACTTCCGGAGATTTCCCATTGGTGCGCACCTCAAGGGATAGAACTTATACTAACAGTTACGTTCAAGACAATGAAATACAATATTGCCCATAAACTTGTATATTTCTTATGCAAAATAATTCTGTTTTTCTCAGATTAAGAATTCCTTTGGGTAAATCGTTAAAATTGTATTTCACTTTAGTTTTAAGTATTGACGAGTAATATTTAAATATAAATAGTTTGCTTTCTGATCCAATCTGTGTTTCTCAAAGGATTTACACCTGTGAATAACATCGAGTTAAACCATCATTATTCAATAAATTGCTATTGTTGGAATGAACTATTCACGATTTGCAAGGTGATAAACTTCAAGTTGTATTGTTTTTATTTATCTAAAAGTTAAAAACTAGCATACATTTATAAAGTTGCCACTTCCGATACACAGATGTCCACCAAAATTCGAAAGGATTTCCCAATTAATCTAAAAAGGTTAACTATGGAGTTTGAATCCGAAAAGTCGGATATGGTCGGAGCCTGGACTACTTTATTTTCATTTTGCTAGCGCCACATTCCATTGAGAGATTTGGCAGCCTTATTTTTTGGGTTACATAATATTTTTTTAAATTTTAAATTAATGATTGGTCCATAGAATTGTAGCGGGGATTCAGGGTTGCAGTTATCTAGATTTATATTTTTCTTAATAGTTTATAAACTATTTAACGTAGATCAATTATCGAGAGAAAGTTAAGGGATTAAAATTGTCTTTAATTTAAAGCCGTATGGTACTCATCTTTTGAAAAACGATGTTTACTAAAAATCAACATTTGACTATATAAAATATAACCAATTAAGCTAATTCATTCTTCAGGATGAAATTAAATTTATAATTAAAGTATTAATACAAGATAACCAAAATAAAATAATTTGAGTTTCTTTTACTGTCCCTAGATGGCTAATCAATTAAAAATTAATGTGTCCAAGATTGGTGGTCATTAATTTATTTTATGCAATGTGTAGGAGAAAATAATGAAAATTAAGAAATTAGTTAATAATTGTACAAGCAACATAACTAAAGCATATTGTAAGTAAATTTCAAAATTATGGTACAAAAATTTGTTAAAGAAACAAAGCAGTTTAGTCGTTCGGACTTTTTTGAAATCCCAAAATGGAGAACGAAGTCAACCCGTCAACGGCTCAATTTCCGTCAGAACAATAGCGTAGATTTTATTGGTTTTCACTCACGAATTTAATTATTGTTCAAGCACTTGCTCGACAATTTCAATCAATGTCTGATACGGTTTTCCGAGCTCGAATATATTTAAATAGCAATTTTGAAACATAAAACTCTATGTGCAAGTTTCCAGCTAAATCTTAGTTAAGAGAAATCTGAGTTAAGTTTCTCGCCATATATACTATAGGGTGCTCGTCACCATCATCAAATAGCTGAAATTGTAAGCCAGTAGCGTCGATTAAAATTTGGATGCGCTAATACGACATCCGAAGATAGGTCGACTTTTAATTATTCAAAGGGCGCTTCACTTTTTTCGCTTCACATAAATTTATTACCTATTTTAGGTAGAATACGACGAAATAAACCTCCTACACCACCTTGTCATACGTGAGGATCTGCGAACCTTTTTGACGGTGTTGGAAAATTATCACCTGATTGTCCTTACTAACCCGGAGGCAGCCCTCATTTACTGCATAGGCCAAATATCGTATCTCTTTTAACAAAAACTTGTGTAAGCCCTGCTTTTTAGAGGAATGAAACAAAAAGATCCCACAATTTAATGTTTTCGTTGAAATCCTTGAAAGTTAAATGAGCAGGTCATCCAGATGTACGAACACTTGTTCGTGAAGTTGATGCGATATCACTCGGTACACTAGCCACCAAATCGTTTGTGGCGAGTTGCAAAGCCCGAACGGCATTGTCATTAACTGATACAAGAGAAGACGAGGGACGGTAAACGCACTCTTGTCTTGGTACTCTTGAGCCAGTGGGATCTGTCAGAATCTTTCAAGTCAATACTTGAGATGAATCTGGTTTGATCCAGCCGACTCAGAGACCGTCAATGGTGGATGGGTAGCGAATAAGCATCCCTGATAGTCAGTCGTCGGGCATGTAGGCCTAATCGGACTTTGTCGTTTGATTTTCAAGCTAGTGTCATTGATGAACTTCAAGCGCTATTTGGCTCCTAGCTAATCTCGAGGGGTTTCATTTTAACTCTTGATAAAGAGATTTTTGGATAGCTGGAGATACGGCATAGTGACGTTCTTTTATTGGTTTAGCCGTTCCTGAATCGATCTAATGTATGACGAGATTGGTACGACCAAAACCAAGCGTATCAAATGAATAAAATTTATCTATAATTCTTCAACTTTCATGTTTTAAAGAGCTTTCAGGTGTTTGTTTAATCTCAAAATCACCAACTTTGGAAACAGTCATTGGAATAATTTGGAATTTAAATTTTTTTTCAAAAATCGATGTCCAGGTAAAGCTTTTGTTTAATAGTTGGTATACTGTGTACTTTAAATGCCTTCACAAAATCGTTGTAATATTTTGACATAAATGTGATCGATTACTCTTTCAGGTTAAGCCAAAACAGTGCTAACAACTGAGCGGAAAAATGCACCTTAAGCTCAAGATTATTCAAAATGATTTCTTCCATTTATCAAGTAACCCACGGTAGGGTATGCTATTATTAGTTAAATCAGCATATATGGTCGAGTGTTACTGAAGAATGGGTTGAATCAGAAATACAAAATTCGGAAATGACGTTTCGTAATACGTGCATTTTTAAAATATTGACGTGTCCGATTTTGCTACAAATTAAAAAAAAATGGTCGTATATCGTTAATAAAACTGCGCATGCAGTGGGCATAGTATACAAAGGAAACAGATGCAGATGCTGTACTAAATGTTGCTCTTCGATTAAAGGCTTGTGATCCATCCAAAGAAAGTTTTTCAACATGTTCCGATAGCGGTCAAAAATAACTGTTACAGCATTGCCTCTAGCAATATCAAAGGTAATGCCGCCGGCTCAAATTTTGTTTATTAACAAAGCCAGCCAAGTCGAAATGTGCTTCGTCTCTCATAATGATTTTTTTGCCAAAGATGTGTTTTTTGATGCTCCATAATAAATTATTTTCTGCTATTTTATTAACTTATTTTTCAGAGGTCCGAATATCGGACTTTGAGAAACTATACGTTTCTTGCGTTTTTCTCTTTCAAAGCACGATCAAATCTCAACTGACTAATAAAATTTATTTCATCGCATATCAGACCAACAAAAAAACGGAATAATTTATTTCAATAAAGAGTTTTGTCCAGCAGGACAGTAAAAACAGGGGAGAAAAACTGGAACATTTAAAGCATATTACAACAGCTTTAGAAATCAAGAATAGTGATCCATGATCTATGTATACGTTCGTGGTAAAAGAAGATCAAGTGTTGGCCACAACAAATTCACCCCACCATTTTCTAGATTAAACAATATTGTTTTTGCTAAATTATGAGTTTACGCAAAGTCGGGTGTTGGCCGAATACTCCATTAATTTTTTTTGTATGGAGTTACACCTTTAAAAATTAGCCACTATACCATTTGTAATCTTTTCTTGAGCACTTGTGATATATTTTTATAGATGCCACAGTTTCATTTCAATTTAGTGGTGATGATATCAAAGCTGTTCTTTATAATTATATTGTTTTGAAAATACTCTGTTGCATAACAAATAATGCAAATGTATTGTTCAACGATTTCTATACATACGAGTATGTAATTATTTGTCTTGTTGAGAAATGGTTTGCTACAGCTGATTATTGTAGTGTTTATACCAGATTATTACACGTTCCGAGTCTCTCTAGCAACTTTTACATTTCTATGGTAATAATTTACCTCCAGCACTCGTTGTACAATATACTATGGGGCTTGAGATATGAAAAGTCACGTTTTAAATGTTTGAAAAGTAAAACATAACCTGCATGTGTAAATTAAAACAATTAGTAATTTATTTGTTTGAACTCTAATTTAGAAAAGTCAATAATTATTATTTCCCTCGAAGCGGAATCGAACAGAACATTCGATTTTCTTGTATACTTATGAGTACATCAGCAACGAGGTTTTCTTTCGTAACGATTCATAAATTTGTTGGTTCAGATTCATGTCACATGTTCATTAAAGTTACAAATATTTTAATGGTTTTCTTATTTTGTCCATTTGTTCTGTTTTTATTTCTTTTCTGTTATGTTGAAAAGAGAAAAGTTTGAGTTTTATGGCAACAATTCAGATTATTGCTAATGTACTGGTAATATTAACTTTAGTCTTGTTACCAGGAAATACAGTTCCAGGCAAAATTGTTACAGTTTTTTGTATCTAGAAATTTTATATTACTTAGAAACCAAGGATCTAGTTGTGCATTTGAAATGGATACGTGTTTTTCAATTTTATGATGTATAGCCACAACATGTGCTGGTTAAAGTTTCAATTTAAATTTACATAATACCTTAGATCTAATAATTTATCTAATAATATTTATTTATTGATCTAAAATTGTTTTGAAAGACCGTAAAGGGAAGTTGCTTGAGATAGCTGACATTGTAAAGATATCAATGAAACGTGTTGGTCGTATTTTGCACGAACATTTGTCCATAAGAAAGCTATGTGAGTACCGCGTTTACTTATAATGGATCAAAAACGACAATGCGTCGATGATTCCATATGCTGTTTGGAGCTATTTAAGCGCTATAAAAAATATTTTTTTATGCGATATGTGACAACGGATGAAATATGAATCCACCACTATACACCAGTGTAAAATCGGCAGTCAGCTGAGTTGCGAGGGGTCGGAGAACTTCGTCCGAAGGGACCAGAAGCACAACAGTCGGCTGGAAAGGTTATAGCGTCTGTATTTTAGAATGCACTTGGTATAATATTCATTGACTAAATGAAAGAAAGGAGGAAAGATCAATAGCTTATATTATATCGGAAGGAAGAAATCGCTAAAAAACGACCTCAAAAGAAGAAGAAAAAATTGCTGTTTCACAAAGAAAATGCACCATATCATAAGTCGATCACAACAATGGCAAAATTGCACGAATTGCACTTTGCATTGCTTCAGCATCTAGAACTCAAAAAAAGCTCCAGGGAAAGAGATTTGGCTCCAACGAATAATTGATTTCCGAAACTGTAGCTTATTTTGAAGACAAAGATAAATCGTTCTACAAAAAAGGCATCGAAATGTTAGAAAGGCGTTGGATTGTTTGAATCGCTCTAGAAGGAAATTATGTTGATGAATGAAATGTGTTTTTCCCCCAAAAATTGTGTTGTCTTTGTTAGATCGAGAACTTTTCAGGCGATATGTTATGTCTCCTCAATCAGCCGCACAAGCAAGACATCGCTCATCAGCACCGCCGCTCACCATAATGCCACATAGCACTCCGCCATTACATATGGCGGATAATAATATACAATCAAATTATGTTGGGTGTTCTCAAGATACTGTACAAAAGGCAGCAAATACTAAATCTCTAAGTAAGTTAGCAGGTTTTTGATTTTAGTGGGTGATCATAAAACAAAATTGAATTAAATTGGTTTCTCAATTTATTCACTTTGCAAAAAATAGATCTAATGAGCCTTAGTTTATTCAATATTCTCCTAACCTAACAAGTATATTAATTTTGTGTTAACACGAAAAATTTATTTTATGATAAAAACCATAAAGTAGGCTTTAAAAAACCATTTACTCGACAGTGGATAAATATTGCAGTTAGCAGCAATCAAAGGATGATACAGTAGACATTAATTTGGTTTAGTTTACTTCTGCTAAGTTTCACTGAGTCGCTATACAGGGTTGGATGGGATATACCATCACTATTTTAAACTTTTGGTTTCATATATGTCTTATTTATCAAGAATGAATTTGCATATTATACTTCGCGAAAACAATCACGCGTTTTACATCGCAATTTCAACTCGTTGAAATAAATGTAAATTCAATCCCTTTTACTTTATTTACATACTAAAATAAAGTATAGTACATAATCATGAAAATGTGGTTTTTCTAAAATCTCTCTTTCTGTGTGTGCAAACTAAATGTCTGTGAGGTGGCCCAGACGGTTTTTTAATCCTGATAAAACGTCTACGTCACTTTTTCATAAATTGGGAGACCCCAGTGACTGGTTGAAATTGTTCCACTGGACGTGGCAGCCTTCATAGAACCTTTTCCTATTTTTGCAAGTATTTACGAAAAAAAAAACAATTATAACAAAAATATTGTAAATTTAGACTGTGTGCCTAAGAGCAATTTTTTCGATTAAATTGCCGACTAAACTAAATTAATGAGTAGATATGCTATTAGCCACCAGGTTTTATCATTTAGACTCCTGCTGAGGTTGCTTGACTATTTAGTTGTCATTTTCATTTTTTGTTTTTATTATTTTTTTATCGTGTACGAGTAAAAATGTCGAAAAGGGAATATATTATTCTTAAATTCCATTATAATCACATTCATGAATAATACGATTTCCGCATATCCATATTTGTTTTTTTTTATTTCCTTGATTTTAAAAATAACAAATCGGTATTGTTGAAAACAATATGACATATGAAAAGTCATAATTTAGTTTAGTTTACAATTTAGTTTACAATCGAAGGCACAGCATATTTAAAAGATACTAGTGCCATCTGTGAAAGAATGATATGAATCAGTCATTAATTTAGTTTAGTGGGAAATTTAGTCGAAAAAATCGCTCTCAGGCACACAGTCCTAATTTCAAAGAAAATTAGGTAAGATCGTTATTTAAATTTTACCGGAAATGACGAAGTTTGATTAAAAAGCTTTTTTTCGCCAAAATTCGACATCTATCCAGTCCAGGCGGATTGACTAATCAAGAAGAAACTTCATACTTGAATTTTTTCATTAAGCGAAGGAGATCCTTGCGAAAATTGGAGGAAATTAGAACCAGAAGTAGCTTCAATCAGAGAATTTCGATTTTTGCAATAATTTTAAAAAGTTTAGCATTTATAAAAACGACAAAGAATTAAAGATTTAAATAAATTATTTACCAAAAGTCCGGTAAGTTTAATTTTTTTTCTTTAGAAATCAAGTGTGGTGTATTCGAGATCTATATTGTTACGGTGACACCTAGGTTAGAATAGAATAAGTTAATTTCATTAATTGTTCAATTGCATTTATAATTTATGCTGTGGTTCAACATTTAGGCGTCATTTCTATACTAACATATTTGCTTGATGCGCATTTAGGATTATTCTAGAAACAAATATTTTGGTATATAAAAGAGCGCGTTGACGTGGAAGGCTGAGTCTTATTTTAAACGTGATACAGTGAAGGTTAAATAGAAGGATTATTAAAGTGATTATTAAAGCGATTATTAAAGTGATAATTAAAAAGTGTGTTATAATTATAATAATTAATTGTGAATTTTGTGTTGTATAATAAATTTAGCAGTTGTATAATAAATTGTTGTATAATAAATTGAAGCAGTTGTATTTATTCACAATCCAGTGATTCGAACCTTGAGTGACAAGGCAAAATCGTAAGAATTGGTGACAGCGGTGGGATTGTGAATAATAAGAAAAATGATTCTTTACGAATTAAAGCTTGCGCAATTAAAGGAGCAACTGAAGCAGCGAGGTTTGGCTAGTGAAGGCACAAAAGCTAGTTTGGTGGAGCGACTACATGAGGCCATGGAGAAGGACGGTTTAAATCCAGATGTGTATGATTTCGAGGAGGACAACACGGATGAGATCAGTGTGGACAAGAAAGAAAAAGAAGAACAAACGATGGTCGGAACAACACAAAACCCATCTGGAAGTTTCGATTTATCGCAGTTGATGGCTGCCATGAATCAGATGATGGGACAACAGTTGGAGGGAATAAAACAATCGAACGAGAGAATTAAACAGCAGATGGAGCAACAAGGGGCGGACATTAAACAGCAAATGAAACAGCAGATGGAGCAACAAGGAGCGGACATTAAACAATCGAACCAGGAAATGAAACAGAAGATGGTACAAATAGAGCAACAAGGAGCGGACAATAAAAACCAAATAGAAGTTGCCCAAAAGAAAATAGACAAGAGGTTTCTGGAGTTATCTTCTACACTACACGGTAAAGTGGAAAGACTGCAAACAGAAGTACACGCAGAAATTCAAAATGTTAAACAAGATCTACAAACGGAAGTTGAACGTCTCGAGAAGGAGCTCCAAGATGTCAAGTCAAATGGAACAACAGGTCAAGTGATCCAGACAGTTAACGCAGTTAAAATAAAACCACCAACATTTGATGGAACAACATCCTTCAGTATTTTTAAGTTCCAATTCGACACTGCGATTAAGCAAAATCAGTGGACTGAAGAACAATGTATTGCAGCATTAATTGCGGCTCTTAAAGGCGAAGCGGCAGAAACACTACAAATCATTCCCGAGCAGGAACGGAACGTTTACATGGGAATTATGAAGGCGTTAGATCGAAAATACGGAAGTGACCACAAACGAGAAATCTATCGCATGGAATTGAAGGGTCGATATCAAAGAGGAGGAGAATCGCTTCAGGAATTTTCATCGGCAATTGAGCGGCTCGCGCATTTAGCACATTCAAATATGTCGGCCGATTACATGGAGCGAATTAAAATAGATGCATTCATTGACGGTATTCGAGATCCTGAGACGCGCAGAGCGGTGATGTTGTCACGTAAGGCAACTTTCACGGGAACCATCACTTGTGCGTTAACAAACGAAACTACGCAAACCATCATCAAACCAGCAATGAAAATTCGTCGAGTGGAGATTGATTCTAGAATAGACACCGCGCGTTCAACGCCAAGGTTCAGAGATGGAAGTGGCAGGATTAAATGCTGGGTATGTGATAGAATGGGTCACATCTCACGGGACTGTTGGGAAATTAAGAAGAAACGAGCAAGGTCGCCATCTCCTATGAAGCGTAGACCAAACGAGGAGCAGATAGAATCCAGGAAGGAGGGACAGACGGCAGCGAAATCATTAAACTAAAAAGAGTCAGCTTGAAGGGGCAGAGGCTCACTCCCACAACCGAATGCCCCATAACCTCCATCCATGTTTCGAGAGTAGCAAGAAGCGGTGACAGCTTCACAATTGTAGCCGATATTGATGGGAAGAAATGCATGATCACGCTGGATACGGGAGCAACTCATACGATTGTTCGTGAGGATATTATCGATGGAATTATGGAACCAGCTAATGGGATGAAGTTACGAACGGCGACTGGAGAAAATTCAGCAATAAAAGAGAAAAAGGTTGTAAAAATAAGGATTGGACGGAATCACTTTCAACACGAGGTGCTGGTTGAAGATATTGTAGACGAAGTCATCTTGGGGATGGACTTCATGAGAACGAATGGCTTCGTGGTGGATGTTGGACGGGGTGTTTTAACCTACGATAATATCGAGTTGTCACTTCACGTTAGCGCTATAGGAGAAACGACCAGGCAAATTATATTGGATCATCGGGAGAAGCGCCACCGTACTCGGAAACAATAGTATGGGCCAGATTGGAGGGAGATTCTGGGTCACCCAGGTTGTGGGTTGTGGAAGCCAATGAAACGGAGAGCGGAGCCAGAGAAATTATGATCGGGAAAGTCCTGGTGAAACCAGACAGCGATAATAGAGTACCAATTAGGACTCTAAATCTCTCGGATAAGACGAAAACCATCAAGAAAGGGACAATAATCGGAAAATGTGAAGAAATATCTGCGATTGTGAAGTGCAAGCAGAAAAATCCGATTAATACGACTAACTCGCAAGGGCAGAAAGAGGTTGTAGAACAACTCATGGAGAAATGGACCGAAGATCTTACCATGGAACAGAAAAATTTGGCAAAACAATTGTTCGAGCGGTACATGCCAATATTCTGCAGTACATCGGACAATAATGGGAGAACCGCAATGGTAAAACATCGAATAGATACAGGAGCAGAAATGCCGATTCGCCAACCACCCAGGAGATTACCATTGGCAAAGCAAGGAGAAGTGGATCGAATGGTAAAAGATATGCAAGCAGCAGGGGTAATCGAAACATCAATCAGTCCATGGAGTTCACCAGTGGTGTTAGTCGAGAAAAAGGATGGTAGCATGAGATTCTGCGTGGATTACCGAAAATTAAATGCTGTGACGAAAAAGGATAGTTACCCATTGCCAAGGATCGATGACACGTTAGACACATTATCGGGTGCTCGAATATTTTCGACATTAGATCTGCAAAGCGGCTATTGGCAAGTGGAAGTCCAGGAAGAAGATCGCGAGAAAACGGCATTCAGTGTGGGTAACTGATTATGGCAATTTAACGTTATGCCATTCGGATTATGTAACGCCCCAGCGACTTTTGAACGGCTAATGGAGCGCGTACTAAAGGGATTACATTGGAGGACGTGCCTCGTATATTTGGACGACATCATCGTTATGGGCAAGGATTTCGACGAGCATTTAAGGAATTTGGCAGAGGTTTTGGATCGGATACAGGCCGCCGGATTGAAGCTAAGCCCAAAGAAATGCAAACTATTTAGAACGGAAGTAAAATATTTGGGTCATAAGGTAACAACTAATGGAATCCATACTGATGAAGATAAGATCACAGCGGTAAAGGAATGGCCACGACCTAAAAATTTACGTGAATTACGGAGCTTCCTTGGATTGTGTACCTACGAGTATTATAGACGATTCGTGCCAGGATTCGCCAATATTGCAAAGAGTTTACACGAGTTAACCAGGAAGAACAAGGCATTCGAATGGAAGGATGATCAGGAAGAGGCTTTTGTGGAACTAAGACGACGATTATGCGAAGCACCAATCCTCGCATATCCTATACCCAACGTTAAATTCATTTTGGACACCGATGCAAGTAATGATGGTATAGGAGGAGTATTATCACAGGCAACAAATGGTGAGGAGCGAGTTATTGCATATTACTCCAAGATGTTATCAAAACCGGAACGGAATTATTGTGTAACACGGAAAGAGTTGTTGGCTATAGTGGAATGTGTTAAGCACTTCCATAAGTACCTCTATGGCCAAAAATTTCTTCTACGGACGGATCATGGAGCTTTGCGCTGGTTGTTACAATTCAAAAATCCAGAGGGACAAGTAGCACGTTGGATCGAACGTTTGCAAAGCTACGATTTCCAAATTGAGCATCGGAAGGGAAGCGCACATGGAAATGTCGACGCATTATCAAGAAGGCCATGTCCCGTGGAATGCAAGCATTGTGGGCGTGTGGAGGGTAAGGAAAACATCATCGATATTCGGCTTATGCAAGTGCTACCTGAAGAGGAATGGACTGATGAAATGATCAAGAAGGAGCAATTACGGGATGCTGACCTATCATTTATCATGAAACATAAGGAAAAGGAACACCGGCCCACATGGAGTGAGATAGCTGACAAAACTCCCATTGTAAAAGCATATTGGGCTCAATGGGATAGCCTCCACATAGAAAATGGATGTTTAAAACGAAAGTGGGAAAGCACGGATGGTAAAGTAAAACAATTGTTGGTAGTGGTGCCAAAGGATCGGATAGCGGAAATCCTCAAGGAGTATCATGGAGGAGCAAGTGGAGGTCACCTAGGGATTAATAAAACATTAGCCAAGATTCGCCAACGTTTCTACTGGTCCGGATGTAGACAGTCAGTAGTAGAATGGTGTCGATTATGTGACCAATGTGCGGCAGTAAAGGGACCAGCACGAAAAAGCCGTGGAACCATGAAACAATATAATATCGGGCACCATTGGAAGGAATTGCCATGAATGTGGCGGGGCCATTTCCGACCACCGAGAGCGGAAATAAATATGTGCTAGTAATAATGGATTATTTCAGCAAATGGCCAGAAGTGTACCCCATACCCAATCAGGAGACAACAACAATAGCTGATGCCGTGGTTAACAATTGGATCAGCAGATTTGGTGTACCGATGGAAATTCACACGGATCAAGGAAGGAATTTGGAATCGGTGGTATTTCAGGAGATATGTCAGATGCTTGGAATCAATAAAACAAGAACAACGCCTTTACACCCACAGTCGGACGGTATGGTGGAAAGATTCAATGGCACATTGGAGGAATATCTAGCAAAGGTTGTGGAAAGGAACCAACGTAACTGGGATCGACATATACCGATGTTCCTGATGGCCTACCGATCAGCGGTACATGACACAACAGGAGTGACACCAGCTAAAACCATATTTGGGAACAATCTGCGATTACCAGGAGATTTAAAGTTTGGAGCTGTTCCATCAGCAGCTCTATGCGGACAGGATTACGTCGACCGGATGAAAGAGGAACTTAATGAAATACATCAATTTGTACTGGAGAAAATTCGAATATCAAGTGATCGAATGAAAGCTCGATATGACATACGAGCAAATAATCAAGGCTTCGAGGAAGGGCAATTGGTACGGGTTAACAACCCGCAGCGGCAGAAGGGATTATCACCGAAGTTGCAACCCACATGGGAAGGACCTTACACTGTCATTAAAAAGTTGAACGACGTGGTTTATCGCATACAGAAAGGACGGAAAGGTAAACCAAAGGTGGTGCATTTAGAGCGTTTAGCGCTCTACAGAGGAGGTGATCTGGATCCTGTTCGGGACGAACAGGCTTAGGTGGGGGGTAGTGTTACGGTGACACCTAGGTTAGAATAGAATAAGTTAATTTCATTAATTGTTCAATTGCTTTTATGATTTGGTTCAACATTTAGGCGTCATTTCTATACTAACATATTTGCTCGATGCGCATTTTGGATTATTCTAGAAACAAATATTTTGGTATATAAAGGCGCGCGTTGACGTGGAATGCTGGGTCTTATTTTAAACGTGATACAGTGAAGGTTAAATAGAAGGATTATTAAAGTGATTATTAAAGCGATTATTAAAGTGATAATTAAAAAGTGTGTTATAATTATAATAATTAATTGTGAATTTTGTGTTGTATAATAAATTTAGCAGTTGTATAATAAATTGTTGTATAATAAATTGAAGCAGTTGTATTTACTCACAATCCAGTGATTCGAACCTTGAGTGACAAGGCAAAATCGTAACAATATGTATACATTCGTGGAAAAAGAGTCAGCTGTTAAACGTTTTTTAGTCTTAAACGTTTTTTTATTTACTTGTTTGATAAAAGTAACATGATAAATGATTTAGTTATAACTAAAATCGATCAGTCTAATAGTCTTAGAAATTGTAGAATACAAGTAGAGAGATTTCTCGCGCAAACTGAGAACTTGAATAAACTGAATTGAAAATATATAACTTCAGAAGTGAAATAGACTGTGAATATACTCGTGAAAAATAAGACATAAACTAAGTCGAGAGTCGAAAACAGTGATGATTTAACATCTCAACCTAGGGGTGACATGTTTTATAACATCACATTTTCGATAATTTATCGAAATTTTTGTTTCGCTTCTTTAGAATGAAATGGGACACCGTTCCACTATTTACATCATTTACCGGTCTGCTAAATTAAAAATTTGTAATATTTCTACTTCGTACTACTTCGATATTCCGATTTCCGATACAGAAAGATAAATTAGTACATTTATTCTAGAAGGTACTGATAGAAAAAAATAATTCTTAAACAAAACAGTCGTCAATTTCAGTTTAGGAAAAAGATACATAAATTTCGATAAAGATTGAAAATTTGATTTTGTTACATGTCGCCTCAGTAGAGGAATCGACTGCAAGTTTTAGTGAACATTTTTCTAAATTTCATTTCTCAATAAATTTGACCTTCAGATCACAATTGTAGTGTTATTTCTGTACCAGGTCTCCAGCGATTGGTAACTTGTTGAGTGAAATCACGGCTAACGTTATTAACATTTCAAATTTTATGAACTCTATAATCAATTTGGCGATGATTTCACTAATCATGATTCCGCTAAATGCGCACAGTATATCGATATTTGTTAATTACTGAAATTTTCGCATAATTCCTATACAGATGTCTATGTAATTTGTATGTATGTACGAGTCTCAAGCGACGAACCTGATATTACATAAATACGGAAAAGTTATTTTTTCAGCGTGTTCGATGAACACTGGTGAAAATTCAAATTCAATTGCAAAATATCGCGAACAGACAAACATATACGAAAGCGAGTTAAGTAAAACATAATATTAGGTGTGCAAGTAGAAACTCTACTTTTTTGGTCATCTTCATCTTTATTGAAAATATAATGGCCTTCGCGATAGAAACTTGGCGGTTTCGAAGCAAAATAGTCATCGAGTCATTTTTGCACATCTTCATCTTTCGTGAATCACTGTTCTTTCAAATATGATGACATCAATCTGAATAAGTGGTAATCAGAGGGAGCCAAGTGTGGAGAATACCCAAACACAAAACATTATTTCTTTTGTACTAAGGTTAGGTTTTTGTTTTCTTCGGTCAGTTTAAGAGGAACCCATTTTCCTTCCTTCTGTATTTTTCCCATTGCATGCAATCGAAGTGATATTGCTTAGTGAGTAACTCCTAACTGTTCTGCAAGCTATTTTTGAGTTTTAAGTTCTACGTCTTCCATTGGTTTGACTGCACCTGGATGTCGATAGTCTTCAAAACTGAAATTGCTATCACAAAATCTTACAAACCCATTTTTACTGTTGAATGACTCACAGAATGTTCACTCAAAGTCGAATTAATCAATTCCGTTGCTTGTCATAAAAACAACAGTGACTAAGCTACATATATCCAAAATGGCGGGCGATTTGGATGCGTTCAAGTATATTTTAATGTATCCAACTTCAGAACCGAGTTTCTACTTGCACATCTAATTAAAAGCCAAGAAAAGGGTGTTTTGAATGTTTCTTATAATCTAAACATATTGTATTTCGTTTCTTTCATTACAATTAATACTAAGAATGTTATATTACGGCTCCCGAATTTAAAAAAGCTTAGTTTAGCATCTAAGGATCACTTGCTCTTAGATATCGTTTCTCTCGACAAAACTATCATTAGTTTTTTCGACATATAGCTTCGTATTTCCATTGATTAGACTTCTGCTATTCGACTTTGGATTAGAAAATGACTACACATTTTATTAACGTTACAAAAGGCCTAATGCATTGAAAAGTTGTTGAGATAAATTTATATATTCTGAAATAGGATTTAGAGTTATTGCAAAGAAGGCTTAAGTTGTAACATTAGATAGAATTTTGCCCGAAAATTTGTATTGTATGCACATTGTATTATAATCATACATACCAAAAAAAGTGAGTCAGACGGTAGACAAACTGATGCAACCAAAAAATTAAATTAATTTAGCCAATCTTTACAAATCCTTTTATATTCACAGATAGAATCAAGTTGTATATTCTGCTATTTGAATAACAATAGACTTTATTTAAATAAAAATAAATGGTTTGAGATAAATTAAGAAAGTTCGCTTTTTTTGTTTTCGCATTTCTTCACTTCAATATTTTATATATAGTGTCAAGGATTGTTTATAATAATGTCAAGATTGACAGATTATTTTGATATATTGATAAATTAGGGTAAACGGTTTTACAACAATACGATAAATTAGATGTAAGTGTGTTATGTAAATTTATTTAGATTTATCTAACGGTTATTTTTTCTCATCTATAATCTTAAACAGCTTGCCTTCTAAGCCTTATTCATTAAAATGATTTTTTTATCAATCAATCCTCCTACAAAGATAAAGTCTTTATCGAGCGATAATATTTTAAATGAACATCTTAAATAAATACATATATACAATAAACCATACATCAAATTGTAAATTACTAAATCGAATTATAACACCCTATGGAGCTTATTTAGAATTTGCTTTTTAATACAGCTTCGTCTTTTTTTTGTTGCTGTTTTAAGACAAAAATGAAGAAAAATGGATTTTGGTTAAGTGAATTTAGTATACATCTTTGTAGAAAGATTAAAAAAAATTATGTAATCTCGTAATTGAATTTGTTATTATTATTGAATGGCTGACATGAATCTTATCGGCGAAGAAATTTTCATTCAATGTCGAGTATAAAGCAAAAATGCGGGGCTATGGTACGAGAAGTGTATAAATTGTCTCGTGCGAGCATTTTTCCTAATCAAAATATTTCATTTCATTTTTTTGTTTCAAGAATAAGAATATTTGTATTTCAACTTTAATTAAACCGTGTATGAATATGAACCCAATTTGTGAATATTATAGGGAGACTGATATAAAGAAATAGAGGTTATTCACCCTGATTTGTCGAAATATAATTAATCTTTAAATTGGTATACGCGATTAGCTAATGAAAAGACAAGAAATGTTTAATTTCCAAATCAAATTTAACTTAATTGGATTATGGTGGTGTCTGTGGTCGAGGTCACCGTAAATTCAAGATTTCTAATAAGTACTAAACCATCAAGAATGTTATTTGACGGCATTTATAGCTGTGATAAGCTACAAAACGTTGATCGGCAATACAAAAATGAGTTAATATTATTCCAAACGGGTCCCAACATTAGGGATATATCCTTTTAAAAAAAATAGACATCACCTATTTTTATAAGCTAAAGTAATACTACAGATACATTATACTAGTTTCGTAACTATAATTTCGGGATCATAATTTCCTAAATGAGAACTCAAAACACACTACAATTTCATTTGCCTTTTCTTTTGGTTTTAAATAGTACCTAATGAAGAAGGCGTTGACAAGAATGTCAAAATTGACGTTGACAGAACAGAAAAAATGTGTTCCCGCCAACTATTTATCTCAATGACAAATAGAAAACTCAAATGAAACTAGATTTTTTTTTGGTAAACTATTATTGACAACTACAACTGGATCTGACAGCAAAAAATTAAGCTTATTGGGTATATTTTTGTATGACAATTTTTATTTTCATAAAGTATGCCGTGCTAAAATTTCATGGAAAAAAGGCTCAATGAGCTTATTTTTAATGCGCTAGATGTCACATTCCCAACTTTAACAATCGTCAGTGTCCGGAATCTCCATTTTTGATTTATTCAGCGTTGTGAGCAATAAAATGTCTCGGGATGAGAAAAAATATCTGTGTCTATCTATGGCATAAGCTAGATTGTTTCCAGATTTAAAAGCTGCGAATTTAAGCAGTGGGGAATCTCTATGGAATATTAACTCAAATGTCATTTTGCGTAAAGTGGCGCAGTGCACTATCTTCTGTACGTAATTGTTTTACAAATTGTAATTGTAGTTAATCTGATACAAATAGTTTTTGTTTCTAAATTTCCAAGGTACGTGCGTGTAATAAATAAATAAATTGAATTAATGTAGTGTATGTTATACTTGTGTAATAATTTCATTGACATAAATCTAAAATTAGCGAATGCCAGGATTGTTACGTCAATATGCAATTTCAATCTCATCAACATATCACAATGGGGGGTGCGTGGCAATTAGTATAAGCCAAAAGGAAACTGCATGGGAACAGACAGAAAAATTGTTTTAAATCGAAGGAAAAGAGAACAGAACTTTATTTTGATGGTGAAGCTCTTGCCGCATTATCGCTCTTGTTGCATTGTCAAAAAATATTACTTTTTCGTTTAAATTGAATAGTAACTGAACTTTTAGTTACTTAAACTTTAGTAATTTAAATAGTTCTTAAACAAAAATGGGCAAAACAAAATTTTACCACAAAATTGAGTTATAAACCTTCTTATTTTTTATTAAGCATTTTTTGAGGAAACCGCAGTTACTTTTAAATTGTGTAACAACTCGCGATTATGTTTTTGTGTGCTAACAATTGCTGAAAATAAATATATATAGTTACAAGTTGGTAATAATAAATCACTAAGCGTAATTGGCTGAAATAGAGGAATTGCCAGGCTTCTCTGCAATCCCTTTTTTAGTGGACGTACACTCCAATAAATCAATCAAGCAAAATAAGTGGATTCAATTTTATGTCATATTTAAATATATTGACATATATCGAATCAAAATACTAATATCGCATATCTGCCATTAAAATAGTTATTTTTTGGAGGTTTCGTATGATACTGCAGAACTACTAATTTCTATCAATCAATATAAAGTGGGATCAGCAGTCCTCAACGGACCATAAAATGCAGGAATGAACCGTTAAAAAAGCGGGAATCATCTGGGAAAAGAGGTCGAGTACGAACACTTAATGGAGTCATTCTTAAACAGTCATTCTTATGTAATCAAAAATCTCTTAAGGAAATCGATTGATTCCAACATTTACCCCGGAATAACAAACATATTTTTAATTTAACTTGTTTTAGCGAGAAAAAGATTTAATTTCTTAAAAGAGAACAAACCAAGTTTTTTTGAAAAAATATTGAGTACAAAAAAGTTTTTCTAAAATGGGAATCTGTTTTTCTTAATAGACACAAATTGGCAACCATAAGAGGGCTGTCTTTTATATTTCGGGATTAGAGAACAAAAACAAATATTAATCATCGAAAATCGCTTTATTGTTTTTAAAAATATTCCCCATGAAGATCTATACACTTTTGGATGCGTTTGGACCAATTGTCGAAGCACTTTTTCCACTCTGATTGAGGTATCTCCAAAACATGCATTCTGAACGCAGCAACCGCTTCTTCAGGTGTCGAAAAACGTTGACCTCTCAGTTTGTTTTTTACGTACGGGAATAAAAAGAAGTCATTTGGTGACAAGTCAGGACTATACGGCGGATGACTCATCCAATCGATGTTTTGAGTGCTCAAAAATGCAGTTGTTTGAGCCGATGTGTGAGAGCTCGCATTGTCGTGGTGAAGAGTGATCCGTCTTCGGCAGTTGGTTTTCCTGATTTCTTGGAAGACAACTGGCAAACAAATGGTTGTGTACCACTCAGAATTGACTGTTCTGCGTTGTTCTAGTGGTACGGTTGCGACATGTCCATTTTTCCGAAAAAAACTGGCGATCATTTGCTTGCAAGTGCTTCGAGCGCGAACAACTTGTGTTGGATTCGGCTCATCTTGAAACACCCATACAGTCGACTGCTGTTTACTTTCGGGCTCATACGCGTAAATTCACGATACATCACCAGTCACTATGTCATAGACGTGTTTTGAAGCACCGCGATCGTATTTTTTGAGCTTTTCTTTCGACCAATCGGCACGAGCTTTTTTTTTGAGCGATTGACAAATTGTGTGGGATCCAACGCGAACAAATTTTTTTGACATTCAAATGTTTATGCAATATTGAATGTATGCTGGTCCCACTAATGCCTAAGGTTGTTTCAATCTCACGATAGGTCACATGACGATCTTGCAATATCAGTTTGCGCACAGCATCAATGGTTTCCGGAACAACAACTGATTCTGGACGACCTTCACGAAATTTGTCTTGGAGTGAACTATGACCTCGATTGAATTCACCATACCATCGATAAACACTGGTCCTTGATGGAGCTTCATCGCCAAAAATTGAATTAAGTTCATCCATGCACTCTTGCTGCCTTAATCCACGTCGAAAGTTGTAAAAAATAATCGCACGAAAATGTTCACGATTTAATTCCATTTTTTCGCCGAGATGTTGAGTTAATGAGTACTGTAAACAACACAAATAGCGCTCGAATGTCAAAACGTTCTGAGTACGTATAATCTCAAAAATGTCAAACTTTACGATAGAGCTGTCAGTTGCCAGATTGCAACACTAGGGTTGTCCAATCCCGAAATATAAAAGGCAACCTTCGTATAAATTCAAACGCATGAAGTAAAACTCCTCATTTATTTATATATTTAACGACACATTTTAATGCCTACAAGGTGGACTGAGATTATACAATACGTTTTATTGTTTGTAACCAACTACTTGCTCTTTTTGATAGCTCCTACTATTTCCAAACTATTCACCCCATTCTTGAATTATTGTTTACAGAATTCGGAAAGCGCATACTATATTACCTGGTTTTACATCGAGGTGTCTCTGGGGAAACGAAATTTTAATGGTGCTACACAATTCCGCCACACGATTTTATCACAATTCTGTCTATATTGTTTAAACTGAAACGAATATTATTAACCAAAAATGATGGTACTGTAACGATAGGCTAATTTCTAATGTATATTTATCATTATACAATTAGTGAATATAGATAAATCAAGTACATTCGGATGTAAAGGACTAAAAGAGTTACTTTGTCTAGCGACCATGTCTAATTTTATCAGACAACAAATGTTAACTTCAAAGTATGTCGTATATAAACTATCAGTTATCATAAGCTATCTTAGCTTAGCAACGCTCTTCTAAAGAGTCGAGTCGGTCTGTTACAATTCGTTACATGTGAAATACAGTGTTATCAGTGCTTTGAATATGTCGAAACTAATTGAGCGGAAGATTGTAAAAATTTCAATGCTAGTGGCAATTCGGTTCGTTAATTTTACCATGCCACGATGCTTGCGTAACGCGCCATTCTTAACAATAACAATCGCCTTTTACACATTTATGATAGTTTGAGCGCAGCATACTTGATTTTTTAAGAGGAAAATTGAATATTGTATTCTTTATGCGAACCCCCTTTATTTGGGTGGTTGATAAAAGAGCAAAATTCAGTTTCTGTGGCTATAACATGCTGCTATTAGTTTCGATTGATTGACGCTGACGGTAAGAGTCATCTAGGAGCTTGCTGTACAAAGCGTTGAGTACAAATTATGAAATAGTTACGAGATATGAAATCATATCGAAAAAGTAGATATGTGTAAAATAAGTGTTCTACTATACGATGATGCTGTATAAGATACCGGAAAATAAGAGATTACGCTGCTAGCCACAAGTAGCAACACTGTTACAAATGAGAATTTTTTTGTTATATTTATTTTCAGCGGAAATTTTTCATTCATTTTGCATCTCTTTTTTTCACAAAATAAAACATCCCAGCGGAATAACTTTAGAAAAACAATAGAAATACTTAATACATACTTGGTTACTGGTGAGAGTTTTTGAGATACTGACCAAAAACTGAAAATAACTTATTTGGCCACAGAAATTTCCATATATATGCGATGCAAATTTTACAATTACTTTATTAATTTAGAAATAGCCGAGTTCTCTCCAGCTCAAAATCCATTTTAATCGTGGGGATGCACACATGCCATATTTTCAACTAAAATGTATATGTCAAACAAAAATCAATGTAGAAACGATATGAAAAGAATTGATATGAAATGGCCAGCATGAACGGACCCTAGACTTTTGTCAAAAACTCACTTTAGAAACCCTATCTATTATATTAATACGCTTAATTTTTTCAAACTCAACCCTGAAACGACCCCTAAACATGATCCGATCCGTTTAAATTTTGCAGGGTAGGTCGACATAAATATAGCGGTGTGCCTTTGCTAGAAAAATTGGAAAAATTCCACCGGGAAATACCTGAAACGAATTGTTTTCAGCAAAATTTTGTCACGACGCCAGAATGCCATGACAAAATATGTTTATATGGAATCTATGATCATGCGCATTACACCGTGACAATTACCAAATTTATTAAAATTGCCAATGTTTTTGTCATAACACTGTGATGACAAAATGAGTAGAAAATTTGTAATTGAATCTCAATTAAACAAAACAGAGAACATAAAATGATTTTACATACATTTTGGTGTTAATAGTTGTGAGTGTAAAAATACAATTTTGTCATGACACTCTATATCTTCTATCTATTGTTATTATTATATTAATAATGCTGTGTGCCTCACTAAATTTATAGTTAGTTCATACCAATCGTTCAAAGATGGCACAAAACAAACCGCATCTGATGTTTTTTTTTTTTTTTTATTTTTTTTATTTATTTATTTACCAAAAAAATTTTTTTACAAATTTTTACATAGGGAAATAATATTCTACATGATCTTTATTTATTTCAAACATCAACGGAAATAGTAAAGTAACAATAAGTAAGTTAAGCCATAAAGCAAAATATACATAAGAGGACTCATGTAGAGTTTCCGAGGTTAATCTTTCTTACTTTACACAACCTGTATAAGCCTAACAAGAACAATAAACTATAAAATAACTATGCCGATATGTTTATAAGATACGTATGTATGGATTAAATATAGAAAAAAATTAAATTTGTATATATAAATATATTAAAACTATAAAATAAGATTAACCTCGGAAAAACCTGCATATAAAATTTGCACTACTTGATTTCTCTTATATATTTATTGCTCGATGGTTAAGCAGACCTTAAAGCAATTTAGTATAGACGTTTAATAAACATTTTATAATTAATTTAAATCGTGTGACTGATTATAAGATTCAACAAATTTATTGTATAGGATCGTTCTTAAATAAGGTTTGAACATTGAAATTTTGTCATCTTTCTTGCTGTCTATTAAGTTATTAAATAAAGTGATCCCTTTGTAAAATATACTGTTTTGAGTGGTTTTGTATTTATAATTAGGAAGACGATAATTAAGAGAAGCACGGGTTAATTTGTACGTCACAGAAAGGTTTGTAGATAACTCAACATTATTTTTCATAAGACCGTGTCTGATTTTATAAATCGTGGTAATATATTGGTATTCGACTAATGATGTTAGGGGAAGAATTTTTTCGTTATAAAGTAGTATACTTGAAGTCCGTAACGGAAAATTGTTAATAGCTTTTAATCCTTTATTTTGAAAGATTAGAAGATCATTAAGGTAAATATCACTTGATGAACCCCAAATTTGAATAAGAAATGTTAGGTGGGAGTGGATAAAGCTGTAATATACGCTGTATCTCAGAGTACTTGGAATAAAACGACCGACCCGCTCTTGTTTAATTAAAATCTGCTATATAAGCTTGAATGTAACATTCCACAAAACATTCTTAATCAGTAATTGATAAATCAAAACTAAGTTTGCTGTTTAGAACTCAATATCGGGTAGATTTTGTATTATAAATTTTAGAGACATCTAACAATACCTGGGTGAACTAACGATCAATTTAGTTAGTCCGAAATTTAGACAAAAAAATCGGTGTCAGGTACACAGAATTAAACTCTTAATTTTTTGTTCACCAGATGTCAGCTACTTTGTTGAAAATCGCGATATTAAATTATTTTTTATCGAATCGAAAATGCATGAGCGATCTTATGCCGTGATGCGTCTTTCTGCCCACCTACCGAATCAATAAATAATTACATTTGAAGCAAGTAATGAAGATGAAGCGTTGCTTGCAGCACAAACTGGCCGAATGAAGCTTGAGTCATGGTTTCAGCTCAACTTCAATGATCAAAACGCACGTCATTTCTTATATACTGACATTCCCCACCATTACGTTTACGAACGCGGTAAATGGCAACTTCGTCAAAGAGGTGGAGAGCAGGTTGTTGCATGAATGTATACAGTAATCTTGAGAGATGAGGAGCGTCTCTCCTTGCGGCTGCTTTTGCTACATATTCGAGGTTCCACCAGCTGTGAATTTGTACGAACATTTAATGGTTTTATTTACAAAACCTTCAAAGAAGCTAAGCTGCACGGGGTTTGGTAAACGATGATGAATGGGATCACTGCTTAACATAAACAGCAGTCTTTCAAATGCTTATATTTGTTGCTTTTGTCAACCTTCAAAACCTCTTGATCTCTGGATGAAGTATGCAGATGACATAACTCTCGATTACAGCTGACACCATATTGAAAATGTAGCAAAAATTTGGCTGTCCACGATATCAACATAATTCTTATACAGCACGGACTTTCTTGCGCTATGATCAATTAGAAGAAGCTCCGAAGAAGCTGAATTATGAATTGCTTTTTGCTAAACGAAAAGCAGTTGGATGCATTTCGTAAAACAACTGCTGCAGTGGATAATGAAAATGTCTCCAGCCGAAGTTGAGATTTAAAAATTTGGTTTGGGCGCGTAATTGGTCATGTGTTCCCAAGCGCGCGCGTCCCTTTTGAGATTTGAATATTTGGTTTTGGCGCGTAAGTGATCATGTGATCCCGAGCGCGCTTCCTGTTTCGTTTGAGCGCGTAAATGGTCATGTGATCCCGAGTGCGTGCTTCCCGTTTGAGATATGAATATTTGACTTGGCACGTAAGTTATACTGTGTGCATTTGAGCGCGTACTTGCCGTAAAAATTAACCGCGTATATGAATTTATTTTATTTTTGATAAAAGTGCATCAAATTTACATATTAAAAAATCTTCTTAAGCATTGCTTAACCAAAAATTCAATAAAATGTATTCACCTGACTGATTATTCAGTCACAGGTCCGCTAGTTCAATACTAATATTCAAATTTCATCATATTCGTTAAGAAATGGCGGTAATTTTTAACATTTTATTCCACTGCAGGTCGATTCTTCGGAAAAAGAAAATAGGAAAAATATTTACATAGCGTTTTTGTCAAAATTATCATTTTCTGGCTTACTGAGAAATCATGTTTGATCTAATTTAAGAAATATATTTCCCGTATAGAAATTGGATAGGAAAAATATTCTCAATTTAATTTAATTTTTGAAAAAATTTACACCAACTGTTTACCACAGTACACCAGAACAAAAACAAAATTGCGAGAAAAACATATTACGTAAATATTTTTCCTAATCACTTTTTCCTAGGTAAAGCCAGAATCGACCTGCTGGGGATGTTTTATTTTGTGAAAAAAGAGATACAAAATGAATAAAAAATTTCCGCTGATTGATCGATTGACCGTGCGATTCTGATGTTAAGACTATTAAGAGGCTAACAGTAAAGAGGTTTTTCGTTAATAGGTTTTTTTAAGAGAATCTCTTAATTGGTATTCTGTTAGTAATACTCTTAAAATTTATATTGAAACTCTCCAAATATTTTTGGAGACCTGTCAAATGTGATTTTTATTAATGCGAGCCATTGAAATTGTATTTTATTGTTAAATAAACGATAAAATACGACATAATTTTGCGAAAACTAATGTTTTACAATTCATATTTTTGTAATAAATTAGAGAATGTATTGCAGTATTGCCGAAAATAAACAACAACAAAATATTTACTTTTGCTCGAAATTACAATGTCGGAATAGTTTTCCTTCTAAAAATATTACATCTAAATCCTTTTTGTGAATTGTAAAATATAATTTAATAAATTATTTATTTACACAATCGTCATTTTTTATTAGTTTTAGTGCAACATAATAAAAATTCTAGCATTTATGATGTTTAAGACCACCTAGTTAAGACGTCTGTGACTATACGCCAGAATCGCACGGTTAATCTGAAAAGGCTTTTTATCGAGTTTTGTACATGTACTGAAAATATGTAATTTTGTATCTACCACGGAAACATAATAAATTAGCGTATTATTCATTTTACAATTAATTTAATAAAAATTAAATAAAAATAATTACAAATTAATTTAAATCATGTACCATTTTCCATAGGGTACGCCATATTTTCCGTCAAAATATTTCAAATATGTTTTTTCTCTAAACTATCTGAAAAAAAAAAAAAAAAAATCTGATAGAAAAATGACGATATAAGAATGGCCAGAGACAAAAAAAAACGAATTTTTTTTTATCGGATTGATAAAATAAAAAAACGGAAAAGGCTTTCTTAACAGGTCAAAAGCTGAAATAGTAATTTTATTATTAATTAAAATATTTCTAATTATTTTTGAGTTAAATACACATTATAAAACAGATTATTAGATTTAAACTTAAATTAACTTCATTAGCAAAACAAATTGTTGATCTAAAATACAATCAAAACTATTTGCAAAATATCATGTAAATCTCCACTTCAATCAAAATGAATAAAAGTTTCCGCTGGTTATAAAATAACAAACGAAATTCTCTTTTGTCAAAATGGTGCCCCTTGTGGCAAGTAGTGTAATCTCTTATTTTCCGCTTTCAAATGTTCACTATCTCATATATTATTAAACGATGGATATATCACGTTTAGTGGGATCTAAACTCTAATCAATTGATATAATTCTGAAATTTTAAAAACTGTTACTTTTGGACTTAATAATTTGTAAAATTTAGCAGACTTCCAGTTTATTACGCTATATCAAAAGTGTAAGAAACAGAAGAAACGTTTTAAAAATTTTAACGCGACCAGAAAATAATATGTACATACTTATTTACTAATTATTTAATCCTTTGTGGAAAATTAAAAAATTACGAATGATACAATTTGAATGAAAAGTTCAAAATAGTACTGCTCGCTCCATCTCTTACAGGTAACTATTTTCAAAAGCGAACCTAGAAAACAACATGTAGATCTCTAGAATAGTTTTTCTATAACAGATTCAATCACTTTTAATAATCACGATACCACTTGAACTTGCGGTAAATAGAGTTATACAAACAGAGTTATGCTGAAACTGGTTCATGGGTGACTCTCTCTGATAATAATGGCTTGTTAGCAAACAGACCTCAAATTAATATACCCGCCTCAAGATGACTGCTAATGTCACAATTAGCAAATAGTCAGAAAATTTTCTGCAAAACATTAAATTCCGTTCCATTTTCAACAACATAAAAAGACATCAAGAAAATCGTGATAAAATCGCAGAAAACACTTGAAATATATACTCAACACAGTAATTTATCACAGGATACTTTAGGCAAAGTATGTATAACTACCAAACTTTCTTTCAGGAACATTCACCATCTCCATAATTTTGTGTGTCGAATATAGATTTAGGTCAAACAATACATAAACAACTTTTTTAAGTTTGTTCCTTAAGTACATAGTTTATATACGTTTACATATGCATGTATATAACAGTTGTGAGTTTTTATCCTCTCTACAAACAACAATAAATTAAATTCTACCTTCATTTCTATCTTCATTTTGCCTATTTAGAAAGGAAACCAGGAGGAAAAATACTATTAAAGCTTTTGGTTGTTATTTTTATATTTGGTGTATTCCCGTAGTTATCTCTCTTGAACAATAACCAAAAAATATAAATTAAAATGAGAAATGAGAAAATTCTCTACTAACACAAGGGCAGATATTTTTATATAGGCCATGGTCCAACGATGAAAAAAATGTATGTGTACATTACTATACTACACATAAAAAATATTGGGGCAAAATTAAGAAGAAAATGTTAACAACAGCTGGAGTGGATTTTTGTTTGCTGTTGTAGCATTTTCCTCTCTATGAAAATCAGGTCATCAAAATAATCACATATTTTACTCTTTTTTATTTCTACCTGTTACGATGAATCAAAAATATTAAAATAAACCCCAACATAGCACAGAGAAAATACCTTTTGGAATATTATACCAATAAAATAGTTTATATGTATAAGTCAATGTTATGTTACTCGTATGTAAAATGATGAAATATTTTATGTGCTCGAAAATAAATATGGCAACAACAACTAGACAATGGAATTTAATGGGAAGAAAATATGTGTCACTAAAACAACTTTGTTGAACGGGACGTTTTCTTCAATATATGGATACGATTGTGATTGGAAGGCCAAATGCGTTTAAGCGTACCAACAGTTGAAGTTGTAGAATACACATTCAACGAATATGTGGTATATTAATTAGACGAGAAGCTAAATAGGGCAAATTATTTAAAAATACTACATATATGCGCTAGACTTGGCTAACACGTATGCAACTATATAGTTGCTAAATATTTTCTCCTAGCTACCTTACTTAAGCTATTTTCCTTATTTAGAAACGATACTGCTGTTACGGCAAATATTTAGTTCCAGCCCTAAACCTAGGCAGTAAGCATATTGGGAAAACCAATAAGTTTAAAAATGTACTATGTAGAATAAAATTGGAATGAACAATATTTTGACATTTTTTTTCTAATTTTCAGCTTGGATGTTGGGATGGTTAATGTGTAAAACAGTGCCGTATATCCAAGGCGTTTCAGTTGCGGCTTCAGTTTACAGTTTAATAGCTGTTTCATTAGATAGGTAAGTGTAACAAATTATTATTACAAGTTTTTTAAAATAAATATAAATAAAAACTGGAAAAGTAATTGCCTACAGAAATCCATTGTCGCAATGTCAGAATTCTTGATCTTCCGTACTTCCGTTAGTTAAGATAATGTTACTAGATATCACCACAATAAATATGTATATATAGTCGTACTGGTATGTATATATAGTTTTATTTAGGTATTTAAAGAAAACTTGTTAAAAATAATTAGTTTTGGAACCTGAAACTATAATTGGTTCAGTTGAAAGAAATGCTTATAAATACCAATAATAAATTTAGAAAAGAATTGTGTTTGCATTTTTTAAGACAAAAATGGGTTATTCAACCGAAAAAGAATTTATAAGTTGGTCACACTTAATGGGCTGAAGTCAGTTTTCCGAGGCAGCTCTCAGTCCAATCCAATCAGTTCGTTCATATGTAATCGCCGTTTAAAAAAAACGATGCCATCTTAAAATCATGCCATTTCATCAGTGACTATCAGTAACTAAAACGTTTTGTACTGCGAAGATCGAAATCTATGTAGAGTTCCAGTGAGAAGCTTCTTGAACCCATCTCGGGTAGAGATCGATTAAAATTATGCAATATCGCTAATTAGCAAAAATCGGTAGCGAATAAATGATACCTAATGGCTGCGGGCCAATAGTCGGGTAAATCGTTTACTATGGTAAAAATCGGATTTAGAACAGATTTTTCGATCAAAAATAAATGAATTTACCGAAAAATTTACTTAAAATTGACTTTTACCCGACTATTGGCCCGCAGCCAATGTATGCGAAGTTAATTTGTAAGAACCAAGTGGAGACAAGGCATACCCTGAAACTTTCGCCTTTTGACATACTAAAAAACATTAAGCAGGAATTAATTTAATTATCAATGTCTGAGATGAGTTAGGTTTCGATAGCAAATATACCGATATAAAGCGTTATAACAGTTATGAAATTGACGAGCGATAAAAAAACGTAGATAAGTGGCTTTTGATTCATGAACAATGCCTCGACCTTTGCTAAAAGAGATATATTGTCAATCAATATGTCCCGAGACTGACACATAGATGGCGTGTTTAATAAAAAATTCATATGATTTTTAGAAAGTACCAACTTTCAAACGATGTGTGATCAAAATTGTATTACCTTCGGACCATATTTTACAAGTTACAGTCGTTTTAGTAGCGCTATAGGGAGCCGGATCTGAAGAATATGGCGGATGGTGAAGCAATGCGTTCAATTTTACCATCGTAGCTAATGACACCAGATAATATTCTATTTTTTCGAATAAAATTCCTTGTGTACACAAAAATACGGAGGCCTAAACCTTTAGCTTCCAACATTTGCTGCCGCTATCTACTCAGCTGACTGTCATTTTGATTCCGGAATGTAGTGACTAGTGATGGATCCATGTTTCATCGATCACACATATCGATGCAAAAAATAGTGTTTATTACATGATTTATTTGATATCTTTCAGGTATCAGCTATCTCACGAAACTTCATTTTACAGTTTTTCTAAACGATTTTGTGCACTTTTTTATCAACTGCCGAATTCAGGAGACCAGAGCGTTCATCATCATCGGTATTTGTACGGCCACTTTAAAACTCAGAAAACAAACGTTAATAATTTCGTGAGACCTGATGATCGCTGATAATTTTTTGATCATGTTTGTCAAAAGATGATGGCTGCATGATTGACTCGAATCAATCCTCCTTGATGTGCAATTAGCTGGTTTATCTGGAATATCTTCCATGTTTTAATAATTTTACGGGTTATCCTTCAAGATCGGGTGTATTTTCGGTTTTTTAATCTACTAATAGCTGCCCTCTCCTCAGAGGTCACTTCGTTATTCCGATTTATGGAAGAAACATTGCCATACTGAGAGAACTTCAGCCACGTTTTTTCTCAACTCTCCATTCGTGTCTTTGATGAGTGTGAATCGGGATGGAAATCCTTAGTAAAATTTCTGATACTAGCAAAACAGTTTCTTCAGTTACCGTTTGCCGCTTGGAAGCTGATGTTTCTCAAACAGGATCTCATATATCCGCGCTTCTTTTTCCGGATTTATTTTGTCGCATCTTTCTTGGCGCGATATTACTCTGAGTATTCTTAGTGTTTGGAACTAATAATATTTCATGCAGCTTATGCTTATTTTCGACGATTTGACGGCATTGACCGTCGAACCAATCAATTTTCAATTTATAGTGGATGTGGATGACAATCTGTCTTCGGTGGGTGCATGGGTATTCAAAATCTTAATATTAAATTTCTTTGTACGAAGCCTTACCGAGTAAAGCCGCATGCTGACCGTGCGGAAGTCGATGATACACTGTCGCGCTCGTCTGTGTATGAGAAAGCCGACTCCAAAATCTCCTCAACTCTGATGACCACTGTATAGTGGCAAGTATAAACATTGGTGGTATTTTGTATCCCGCAACCAGGCCATAAGCTCTTGTAGTATGGCCAATGTCTAAATTTCCTACTCGTTCGAAAGGTTCTGCAGACCACCAAGTTTTAAAACTCTTAGCACATTTCATGCTCCCATTTTTGTAGCGTTGCCCAAGTACAATTTCCGAAGTCGTTGTTGTGATGAATCCGCTAAATTAATCCGAGCCGAGCTTCTTATATGGGGTTCGTAACTTGGTTGTTACTGGTTTTTTGTGAAAGTAGGTTGTTGGTCCACCTGAGTAGAGTGGTGATTACGTGTGTGAGTCATTTACTGGTTATAGATCTTAAGGCAGAACAGAGAACAGACGCTGGTGTGGTATTAATATTATGGAGCCAATAACTCACTGTAACATGTAGTATCAATGAATAAGCAGAATTTCCCTTGCATCCACTACACAGCATGGGTCATTTAGAGTTAACATAAAGCATCGCGTGTAGGTATGAATCCAAGACTTTGCCTCCCTTGTTTCTTCTACAACTTGCCAAAATGGATTTTCCCGCCTTCAATTGAAAGAAATGAAAGTTTATTCATTTGTACAACTTGTTATGTGAACATTTCTTTTAAACGCCGAAAAATTGAAACAGATACATCACCTTCTTCACCATCAAGTTCCGCAGTTACACCGAAATTGTTATCAACTGCGGTAGAATCTGAAATAAATTCCATTAAGAGTGATACTGAAGAACGCAAAATACAAAAAGCGAGCGTTCTTCAAAATATCAATGAGATTTTTCGAGCCCCTTGTGAATCAATCAATGGACAACGCAATGAAGGCTAATTTATATGACAAATTCATGAATCAACTGAAAAGTAAATTCAAGTAATTGGAGAAAAATTGTGATAAGATACAGCTGCTGACTACACTGCAGAAGTCACTAACTATACAACAAATGCAACAGTAATACAACATAACACAATAGTTGGTGCCTAAAGCTAAATATATTCAGAAAACGAACAGTCCACTTGGTCTTCCTTTACCTATAAAGTGGGAAACGAATAAGTGATGAACTAAAGCAATCATTGATAGATTATTATAAAGGCGATGTAGAAATTTTTTCTTTCAGACATAAACAATAATCGCTCTGATTGGTTAATATATTTGTTTGTCTTATACAATAAAAACGAAATTCATACTTAACAAATTTTGTCGTATGAACATTTTTTGACATTTTATAAAGCAAGCAAAATAAAAAGTGTTTTTATTTTTGTTATTTTTGATTTTTTTTTATATTTTAGAATATGTATTCTTTTGTTCTCACTGCCGTCAAATATTATATAAAATTGAGCAATGTTCAATTTTGATTTTGTCGTACGATAAAAAAATATGGCCGACATTCAACCAATCAGAGCAATTATTATTTATGTTTGTCAGACAAAATTTATACATGAATCACTGCCTTAACGATGATGAAGTCGGTCGGATAATGCCTGGAAAAAACGATTGCTTAACTGTTCAAAAAGATAAAGTTCAGAAACGTCTAATGATGAGTACATTAAAAGAATGCTACGAGAGTCACAAGATTATCCACCAGAATGACGAGTCAAAAAAAATCGGATTTTCCAAATTTTGCTTGCTTCGTCCAAAAAACTGTGTGCAACCAGGAAGCAGTGGAACGCATACAGTGTGTGTTTGAATAATACATCAAAATGTAAAATTGATTGTTTATGGAACCAAAATAGAAACTATTACAAATGGAAAGATATCAAAATACCAAGATTGCATTTGATCTATTTTATGTCCAGATCCTAGGCCCGAGCCGACATGTTATCTTCTAAAATGGAAAAATTGTCCAGGATTAAGTTTATTTCGAGAATATTTGAAAAACGCTTTTCTGGAACAACTCTACGAGGATGCTGATTTATTATTCAGTCAGTGGACCTCAACTGACAGATGCAATTTGGAAAAGTACTCAAAATCGTTAGAAGAATTTATGGATTACTTCATAAAGAAGCTGGAAAATCTGATTCCTCATTACTTCATTTCACTTCAACAATCTACCTTCATAAAAAATAAAAAACTTATTCTGGACTATACAAAAGCACTTGTTTCATTGGAATTGGATTTTCATTGGAATAATAAGCAAGCGACTATTCATCCATTTGTAATTTACATAAATGTAGATGGGAAATTGCAGCACTACAGCTTCATTGTTATATCGCATTGTGACATGCCTAAGTCACTGTGGCAGTTCATCTGTTCATCGAAAAAATGATCCTGTTCTTGAAAACTAAACTGAGGAGTTTAACCAAAATTTATTATATTACTGATGGTGCTGTAACACATTACAAAAATAAAAATAATAAATTTTATGAATATAATGAAACACAAAGAGGATTTCGAAGTCGATCGTGATGGAATTTTCATGCTACAGCACATGGAAAGGGACCATGCGATGGAGTAGGAGGTTCTATCAAGAGAATGCCGTTCAGAGCAAGTCTCACTGATGAATTTGACGGTATCATTACAAATGCAGCAGAATTATTTAAATGGGATAAAACTTTAAAGATTGATATGGTTTTTTAGTTTTGTTCCGACATTGAATATAACTCGAAAAAAATTCAACTTGCCAGTAGGTTCAAAAAATTGAAAACTGTAAAAGGAACTCACGTTTTCCATGCAGATATTCCTTCAGGAGAATGTTACATTAATTTTAAGAAATATTCAAATAGTGAAGATTATATTGTATTTAAAATGTAATTAATTACTAAATTAATTTTTAATAAAAAAACCAATAAAGTTTGTTTGATTTATTTATTTATTCATTTAAATTTAAATTTATATATAATATATAAAGAGTTGGTGGTCTTATTTAGTTGTATTTTGCAAGAAAATGGTATGTTGGAGTGAAAATAAAATAAAATTTAAAAAAGTTAAAAAATTTATATGGAGAAATAGAGTAAGTCATGATATTCAAACGTGTTTTGCTAGAAAACAAAAATATCATCCAATGTTTTTTCTTATGAAAAATAAGTTTTTCAGAAAATTGAGAAAAACCAGTTTGGTGGCCATTTTGAAAATGAAAAACTTAAAGATGATATTTTACCTTTAAAATGAGCCCTATATTATATTTTTCGGATAAATACTTTTTTTATATTTGTATAAATGCATCATAATTTTCAACAAATTCTTAAATTTTTGGCCGACTGTATCTTATGCAACAACAAAAACTCGAGTTCTACAATATTTTTTTTACCCAGTACTATACACATTCAAAACATAAAAATCACAAAATTGAAACATGACTTCCACAAATATTTGATTTCACGAATTTTTCACCGTATGTATTTTGTTGAGAAAAATTTAATTAAATATTGCTTTGCCTCTTATATGAGTATTTTAAACAAAAAAATACCCAATGGTTTTTGTATTAATATTATAAAAATAAGCTTTATAATTACACATACATATTTATATATGCATATATAAAAACTAAAATAATCGGAATTCAAATTCGGAATGAAATATAAATTTAAAATATATTTTAACATCTAGTGGCAAACATTATAAAGAAAAATATGATTTATATGATTTAAATAAAGCAAACATTTTTGTTGAATTAATTTTTACCACGCAATGCTTTATCCAATGGAATTGTTATTGTCACGCTGTCAAGAAAATACGCCTACTGTTTCGTTGTAACGAGAAATACAAATAAAAATAAAATCCATTTTTCGTTTAGGTACTGGTAAGTCAAAGAATTTAGTTAAGAATTACACCGCATACCCAATGGAAAATTTGTTTCTTACGACTTATGACTTATGACTAACGAAGAGCATACCCAATGAATAGGAAAAAATTAAAGCAAAACTAACTTCATTGAACAAAATAATTTTTTGTTTATTTGTCAAAATCTGAAACATCAAAATAAAATGTTTGTGTGATTTTTGAAATTATTAATATTTAATAAGAAATAACTTTTATTGATAGATATTTTTATTTCTACATATTTTATTTGTACCTACACATATATTTGTACCTATATACATATACCTATTTGTACCTATACAACCTATACATATTTTTCAAGCAAATTAGAATGATTAAATGATTCTGTTGTCATTAGCAACAGATAAAATCAAATTAAAAAAAAACAAAAACAACAATTTTACAAACACGGTTTATTTCATTGCATTTCTCATAAGCAAAATGTTAAAAGCTTGATAATTTTTTTCATAAGTTTTTTACCAAAATATCGAGCTAAATTTTTTTTTTCTCAAAATATTTTTCATACTGTTCTGTATGTCATAAGTCATAAGTTTTCCATTGGGTATGCGGTGTTAGTTTTATTTTTTATATTTTAGTTGTCGTTACAACGAACCAGTGCTGGGCCTTTGAGAAAATTGTTTTGCTTTAATGCAGATTAATTTTTGTTCTCATCTCTGAAACCCTACGTAAAAAATAGCTGTATTCAAGATCACCACTAAACGTTCCCCTCGACACTGAACAATTTTCTTTTTAAGTAATTTTCTCCTATCGTTCACCGTTTTCAAAATATGTAAAAGGCTTTTATCTTGGACAACAATGCCTTATTTCGGAAATTCATAACAAATATCATACATTCCAACCAAACAAAATTCTTACAACCCTCACAGCCACATCCAGTCTGTATTTGTTCCATTATTTTCTGAAATTGTTGAACAATCTGATGAAACGTCTTTCGAACAACCAATTTTGGAAAAAGTTTTGCTCCACCGGTATTTGGTATTAAGTCATCATCAATAATAGATAATGGATAATCTTAATTGCCAAATCTACTCTTACTAATGAGGGCATCCATTCTGAAGAGTCTTTTATAGGTCCAATAATATCTTTAAGTTTTTAATTCTATGACCCACAGTGTGTTTTATTATACACCAATCACAGATATATAGTACTTTCAAATAAAAAAATGCGCGTTAGTGCGTTAATTTCCCAAAAATTCGAGAACGGCTGGACCAATTTGGATATTTTTTTTTTATTTTGTTCGTCTCAAAACTGGGGTAGTTTAAAAAAAGATAAAAAACTCAAAGGAAAATCCGGAAAATCAAAATTTACGTTTTGTATGGGAATTTTATATGAAAATTTTCTATGGGTATGCAGTTAACACAACCCTTGAGAAATATTGTTGGATTACTTTCAATATATTGCGTTGGTAGCGGAGCTATCATTTGACAGCTGCGCAATGCATTACATATTTCTAATTCGATTATTTACAACGTGCGGTTGTGCTCAAACATTTCAGCGAGAATTTGTGAAATCTAATAGATTTCAAATTATTTTTCCGTAAAAAATGTAGTTGATTTTGAGATTTAATTACATTTTGCGAACAATCATTTTGATCGGCTATTCTATTAAGGTAAATTGACTTTGAAGGCTTAGCCATAATCACAAATTCATTTTAATGATTTTTTTGAATCGAGGCTCGATTAGTTTTGATACACGAGGATTTCAATAGATAAAGTAGAGTTCTCAGTGAAGAATATCAAGTTAATTTTTGATAGATTTGGTTCGTGTACAGTGTACAAGTGATTATGAAAACAATTCCGTGCCATTTTACAGTGCCCATTACAATATATAAGCAAGCATAGGTTGTTGCAGTAAGTCAAATGCACGGCAATGTACTGCACCTACGAACCGCACTGATGGCCGGCACACGACGGATAGTGAAAATACTCGTATTGGCATGTCCCAATTATTTAGTTTATTAATTTATTTATTTTAAATATTATTTATTTATTTATTTGCTTATAGAATTTTGGAAAAGCCGCACATCCTATTTTGAGCTTTAACCTCATTTTATTTTTTATTTATTTATTTTTTTTATTTATTCAATTAAAAAAAACAATAACGAATTTTGTGCCGCAAAAACAGCAGAAGCAAATTCGCGTTTACATAAAAAATTCGACATAATCCTAATATTTACAAAATAAAATAATTAAAATAAGAATAAAAAGAGATAAAAGCTTACAACAATATGATCAAGATATCAAAACTATTAATACTATTACTACCATTACCATTACTACTACTAATAACAATAAATATACTAAAAATAACAATAATATTTAAATTTCAACTTCATAATGTGTGACTAAATACAACAATTTTTATGTAATAACCCTGAATACAAAGGAGATATCAACAGTTTCAAATAGCCATTGTTTAACTTTAAGTCAAAAGGACTTCAAATGAATGTCCTTCCTAATGTAAATTGGTAACGCATTAAAGAAGGTTGGTGCAGCGATAAGACTAGAGCGACAGAAGTGGTCGTTGTTAAATCTGGGGATGTTACACAGAAATAGGTGGTTATGAAAATCGTTTCTCACTACATGTTGACCACTTCGATTAAAAAAACTCTCAATACCTTATAAACATACAAATGTTTTAAGGGTAAGATATTCGATGTAAGCAATAAATTCCAAGATGGTTCAGTTCTTGGTTTCTTTAGGAATATTCTCAACATCATTTTCTGTTGAACATATAAAGGATACAAAGTAGCAGAATAACCACCACCCCAGCACGACAACCCATATTCCAATTTAGCCATAACTAGTGCATGGTATTTTTAGAACCGGAGTAGGACAATAGTCACGAAGAAGGTAGAAAATTCTAGCAGTTGATGACAGATACTGGTTGACTGAATTAACATTTCCAATTAAGACAAGTGTCCAAGTGAACACCAAGATATTTAAACGAGTCAACTGGTTCGATGTTTTCCGGCTTAAAATAAAATCAGGCGATGCTTGTTGAACCATGAGAGTAAAACTTTTAGATCAGAATTGATCATTGAAATAACGTTACTGGACGAATTTCCATAATAAGCCAGAGCTATGTCATCAGCAAAACCGGTAGAATAACCGTGAAGATTCAATTTAAACACAGAGTTAGTATAAATAAGAAACAGCAGAGAGCCTAATACTGAACCCTGGGGAACACCAACGTCAATAAATTTCGGATCGCTTAACTTATCATTTATCTTAACTCTCACCGATCTGCCATCTAAATACGATGCTAACCACTTATTTGCCACTCCCCTAAACCCTATATCATACATAATAGAGAGCAGAAGCTTATGATCAACCATATCGAAGGCTTTTGCTGTATCAATAAATAAAGCACCGCAACTGTTACCTTTATTTAAACTAATGTCTAATATTGATTGTATTTAGGAATTCCAACAAGGCCGATTCGGTACTCATACCTGGACGAAAACCATGTTGATGAATACTCAGCACACCCGTTTGAACTAAGAAACTGGAAAACCTATTTTTAACCACCTTTTTAAGAACTTTTAGGATTACTGGCTGTAAGGCAATAGGTCTATAATTACCTTTATCAAGGCGATTACCATTCTTGAAAAGGGGAATTATAGTTGCTGTTTTCAGTGGATCGGGTACAACTCCCAACTCAAGGGAAAGGTTGAAAAGTGTGCAAGAACGGGACTAGTATGTCCAGCAATGGCTTTTAATATATAATTACTCAGGCCAACGTTATCAATTGAGTATTTAGATTATAAAGCACAAATAATTGAAAAAACTTCATAACTAGACACTGGGGTCATAAAAAACGTTGTCGGACCGAAATCAAAAGGCAAATCGAAACTAGATGACGTGTTGCTAGAGTTAAATTTAGCACCTAAGTCTTTAGCAACACTAGAAAAATAACAATTAAACTCATTAGCAATTTCTAGATCACTCGTAAGAAGTTCTCCGTTCTGTGCTAAAATAGATTTGACTAGTGACGTTTTAGGTTTACGAGTCAGAATCTCGTTCACTAAAATCCATTTTTGCACATTCTATTATAGCTTTCGTGAACTACTGCATTATCAGAACGCTTATTTAACTTCGACCGCAGTTTGTTCCTTTTATTAATACGTCGCGTAAGTTCAGAGGAGACCCTAGGCTGCAAGCGTTTGATTTTAGACGAGCAGTATGTATAGCAGCGTTCTAAAATAGTTAAAACATTATCCAAAAATACATCAAGAGCTAGCGATGGATTGTCGATGTTAAAAATGAACCACCAGTCCATATGATCCAACCTTTCATCTAACAACAACAGATTGAGCTTCTTTCTTCTTCTCGTGGAATTTTGGTTCAAATTAGAGCCTGATAACGGTATCTGAGAAGCCTTAAACCATACCTCAATCAAGTGGTGGTCAGAAATTTTTAAGTCCACAGCCGACGCTGTTATACCTGAAAGATCATTAGAACTAAGTCTAGCAAAAAAAATAGTCAATGCACGTTGAAGAAAAAGCAGTAACCGGAGTGGGAGTACCAATCAATGACTCAAGCCCAAAGCCCAAATAAGGTTTATATAATCAATGCAGCTTCGAAAACAAACAGATTTTTTGTCCTAATACTGCCCAAAACCTCGGCCACTTCCCGAACAAAAACATTCACAGCTGTAGATTGAAGCCGATAAATGCATAAAAAGACATATAAATCAAAAGAAAATCTACATTCAAATAATGGTAGTAAGAACAATAATAAATGGTAGAACTTGAGGTGAATAAATTAACAATTGTAGGATTTTATATTAATTTTACAATGAAAATATATATGAAATGTAAGATTACCGTAAAAATGAAAATGAAATCTTGTATAGTAAAATTTGACAGTCACCAAAAATAAAAATAAAAACAAATTTGACACAAGTACAAGATTAAAAGCAATAAAACTGATTGTAATAAAGTATGATAAATTGTCAAAAATAAAATGAAATTTAACAGTGGTGGTTAAAAACAAAAGTGTGGTGAATAAAAATATTAAAAAGTAATTTAAGAGTGAAATGTCGGAAATGTTTGAAAACAAACTTGTGTAAATAAAAATAAAAATAAAAATGTTAAACTTAATGGATAGAAAAATATGGCTCAGATGCTCATTGTTGCGTATGAGAAAAATATCATTCATTAAATGAATACGGTCAACATCACTTTCTGCTGATTTACGTAAATATATTTCACCAGATTTGCACAATAGATATTTGTAATTATAGTTTGACTTTATATTTTTAGCTTCACGGTAGAGATACGTTTGGTACATCGTTATAGTTGGTGCATGATGTAAATTCGCTGCTTGGGATGGTTTTGCGGTAGAGAGACATCCAGATCCGTAGTACTTAGTGATTTAAGCTTACGCATTTTTAAAAGAATACTGTCTTTAATAGTTATAGATTTTAGTTTGACAATATAAAAATCACTCATAATTGAATGACTTTTTATTTGATGTACAGTGCCTTTTCTGTTTACCTGCTCTATAGCATCGATTAAATCCGCCTCGAAAGATTGCTCCAGTTTAGAGAGTGTATATTAACAATGACCGATTCAATGTTATCGTGCTTCGTTGGTAATTCAGCAATAGTAATGCAGGCAGCACATTGAATTCGGTTTGGTTTATCCAATTGAGCGTCCTGTGCGTGTAATTTAGTGTTTTGTATGCCAACTTGTTCTTCTAGGTTACTAATTCGATTGATCAAGGCACTATTTTCCAATTTTAAATTGTTAATGATGGATCGAAGCTCATCTAGTGCAGCCAGTTTTTTAGTCATTTTCTTATATTCCGAATAAGAAGCATCAGTTTCAAGAAACGAATGACTAAATATATCCCGACACTGGTCATAAAGCCAGTTTGCGGACCGATCTTTTTTGTCTTCCAACAAATCCACAGAAATATTTGCACATTTAACAAGAAATGATTTGCCACATGGACCGCCGCACTTGATACCAGAATAACGAGATTTAGAAATATTTTCTTTACACTTATGGCATTTGGCAGACATATTGACTATACAAGATTGTGGTAAGGTGATAACACTTAATCACGTATTTAATTATACGACACGATTGGACACACTTGAAGTTAAATTGATTTAATAAAAAAAAAATTTATTTAATTAATATGTAATTATTTACTATTTTAATATTATTTAATTTCATCTAATTGATTTTTTATTTTTAATATTATATTTTTATGACTGATCACTGTGACACTTCGTGACCTTGTTCGTGTCGAACATTTATGCTGCAGATGAACGACAAGCGAATAAATTCAGAACGCCACAAGTTCATCCACTTCAAAGACAATGCCAGCGAGCACAACACAATGAACATGACCGATTGCGCCGATGCGGTGCTCCTATAAACCTAGAACGAGCGGAATTCATTACGATTCGGAATTCGATTACAGTGCGGACAGAACAGTAATAATTGGAGAAATGTCAGTCGTTTGTCCATATTGTAAGGCGTTGAAAATCAGCGGCGAAACTCCTGGATTGTGTTGCAATGTTCCACAATTAAATCAACAACAAATGACTGCGTACGACTTTTTGATGGAAGCTGTGAATAATTGAATTGGTGACATTTACTTCCTGGATGCTCCCGAAAGGACTGTAAAAACGTTCTTAATTTCATTGCTTTCGGCGTCGATTCGATCACAGTATGAAGTTGCCCTGACATTGGCTTCATCTGGAAAAGCAGCGACTTTGTTAGAAGGCGGGCGAACTGCACATTCTACCTTAAAACTGCCACTGAACATGAAAATCAACGAGATACCAACTTGCAACATCGCTTAAAACAGCGCAATGGCGAAGGTTCTATAGAGATGCAAATTGATCGTTTGGGACGTATAGACGATGTTCCACTAAAGGTCACTGGATGCGATAGAGAGGCAATCAAAACATTATTAGTGGAACCATAATTAAGTTGTTCGGTAATTTTCGTTAGACTTTTCCTGTTATTCCAAGTTCAACTGCGCAGTTGATGAACTAAACGCGTGCTTGAAATTATGAAATTTGTAGTTTCATGTGAGAACCCTCTGATCGACGACTCGCAGTTGACATCTCGACTGGATTCATCACATTGCTCTCTGATTTCTACCAGTTGACCGAAGACAGAGCTCATTCGACGTGTTTTCCGAAGATAGTGCAAAACTTAAAGAAACATAATTGGCAGAGCGAACTACGCATATTGGCGCCGAAAAACAAAGATATCGGTGATGTCAAAGCGACTATTCAAAATTTCATTCCGGGATAGTTGTTTTCCTTTAAATCGGTTGACACAATTATCAACCAGGATGAAGTAGTCAACTATCCCACAGAATTCTTGAATTCGCTGGAATTGCTCGGATTACCACCTCATGGTTTGCAATTGATAGTAGGCTCACTCATCAACATGTTGCGTAACATTAATCGACCTTGACTGTGCAATGGAGCTAGACTGGCTATGAAAAAGCTTATGAACAACATCATCGAGGCGACGATTATCAAGCGAAAGTACAAATGAGAGGATGTTTTGATTCCGCGTATACCGATAATTCCAACGGGCTTGCCATGTAAGTTTTTTAAATTGGGAATGTTTTTAATATCGAAACTGTCAGGGAAATTTATTTTGTTTTCAACAAAATTACCTCTAACTATCTTATAGTAAGCCAGAAAAAATGTCTCAAATTAAAATTATATGTAAAAAACTTTCCCAATTCACAGTGAATTAATTTCTCTCTCTCAATCTCTCTAGCACTATATTCCATCAAGGGATTTGGCCGTCCCAAATGAGGTTTCATAATTATATTTTCATTTCGGATAATGAGTGATTAATTCATTGATCCTAAACCAGCCTTGAAATTGTTTCCTTGTCACCACCGGGAATCGAACCCGGGACCTCCGGTTGCTGGAACAAGCATGCTGACCACTTTGCCATCGGGGCAGCGGAATGAATTAATCCTTTAACTAAATAATACCAGAATAGGGATACATCTCTATCTAAATCGGTATGCGTTATTTCAATAAAAAAAAGTTGGGCATGTCTGAGAAATTACTGGATATCATAATAATGCGATTGGGATTGCACGCACATCATACAAATTAATAACATATCAGACAACATCTAAGCAAAACTACAATGGACAAGAGACACTCAGACCTATCTAAATTAAAATGTATTCTTATCCAATAAAGTAGGTTATTTCTCATTTTTGTTTATAGGTATGATATGCAGACAATCTCTTTCGTAGTGGTGTTTTTTTATTATGAGCACACATAATTATTTGGAGGGTTGTAAATTTCAAATTAACAAAAACTTTATCAAGAACTTCACATGGGTGGTTCTTTATAATACCATAATAATTTCATAAACCGTATCTATAATTGAAACGTTATAGAAAATAATTATTATACCTTTTAGTGATTGCTTTTGCAAATACCTAAACTGTCGTTTTGATTAACTCAAAAAGCTTGTCATTGTAATAAAATAAAGAAAACACTTTGTGGGGTTTAAATATCTTCCATTAAATTTCTTAGAAAAAAGGATTAATCCTTTAACTAAATAATTAAATTTTTTTTCGTATATAACAAATTAAATTAAAAAAAAAATTTTGTGCGGAAAATTTAATAAAAGTTAAAAACCATTTTCGTCTTTTTGTGGAAAATTAATATCGACAACGTTACAATAATTGAAATATGTTCTAAGGATTTTTTTATAGCTCCGAAGCTTTATTCAGAGAAATTGGTATACTATGTATTTTATTCAAAGTATTGTCCATCGTTAGCTACGACTTTTTCATCTTTCATGCAGCACACGAAAAAATTCCTCGTGTTTTGAGGTGATCCAAATATCGACCCAATTCATGGTTTCTTCGTAAGTAATGCAGTGCTGCTCGGCCAATCCATGAGTCATCGACCGGAACAAGTTTCAGTCGGAAGGAGCAATGTCTGGAGAATACGGTGGGTGGGGTATGACATCTCCCATTGAAGCACCTCCCCAGTTTCCTTGGTGGCTCTTGCAACATGTGGCCGAGCGTTGTCGTGCTGAAAGATCCCTTTTCATATCTTTTGGCATATTGTAGACATTTGAGCTTCATTGCTCGGCTTAATTACATCAATTGTTGTTGATAACGTTCTCCAATGATGGTTTCGTTAAGCTGGAGTAGCTCGTAATAGTTTACGCCGAACTGATCTCACCAGATGCACAGCATTAGCTTCTTGCCATGAATATGCGGTTTGGTGAATGAGGTTGATGCGTGACCGGGCTTAACCCACGATTTTGTGTTCTTTGAGTTGTCGTAGTGATGTCCTAATTTCTTCATTTTTACCAATGGTCTCAATTTCACATTTTAATTTCTTTTATGGAAAAAATGTTGACACAGTCAAAATTTTTTAAATGCGCCTTAATATAAAGACCCTAACCAACATTTGTGGAATGAAATTACAAACGAATTAAATTCAGTCGGCCCATCTCAAAAATCTGTTGATGGTTGAAATTTTAGCTAAAACAACACAAAAACAGCAAACTTCAAGGTCTTAAATTTTACGACGAAAAAAGGTTTCATAACAGGAATATTCGCGGCGGATCGAATTTACGATTTCGTATTTTACGAAATCGAAAACAAATTTCATAATAGCCCCCTGTTAAAATCGCCACTTTTAAAATGGCGGAATCAGTTTTCATGTTTTTATTGATGGAGAATGCTTCTCATTAAAAAAGCACCACTTCCCGCAAATTGTATTTTGGTGGCACGGCGGTTGGCACATTGATTTTCATAGGGAAATGAAATTTCTTAGTTATATATTTTATAAATCCCTTACACCATATTTTAGAAATCCCTCAAAACTTTCTTGTACCCCCAATAATAATTTGGACATTCAAAATAAAACGTTTAAAATTTTAATTACTTGTAAGGATAATGATGGTCTGTTAAATATTTGTTCACATTTTCTATCTCTCTCCCCTGTAGTTTTAAGCAATTATGACTTCTTTGTCGTGTTGATGTATTTTAGCAGACGAAAATGTATTGAAAACTTTTAAATATAGTCAATCATTATTTCATATTTATTGTATTTAGACAATTTCGACGCCATAAAACATATTTAAAATTTAGCAGGTTCCGTTGTTGTCTCAGATATTCTTGGGACTTTAAAATATAATTTAAAAATATTTCCCAAATTGCCGCGATCATTAATTTCAATGGAATCAGCAATTTCAGGATTTAATTTTTGTTTCAACAATGGAGAAAATGTGTCTACGTCAATGCTGCGGTGATTATACTGGTCTAAGAAATGAATTCTAATCGAATAACTGCGGTTTCCTTTTAAAAGAAGTGTTTCGCCAAGACTTATAATATAATCTCGTACGTTACTTACTAATCTGAATGCGATTGGTGATTCAAATGATGATTGATATGGAGAAATCACTAGACTCATGTTGATGGGTTTACCATTTATATCATATATAGACCCTAGCCACAATCCAATGAAAATTAAATCAACTTTTGATTTAATATATCTAACTAAACCGTTTGGAAAATTCACTGTAATGCTGAGCTTTTCTTTTGATCTCATAATTGTTCGGGTATTTGAGTCCCATGCGTCCAATGTAGAACCATCAAAAAATGCTGAATATTCAGTAATACTAAACAAATCTCGATTTGCTTTAATTACTTTACTAAATTCATTCACAGACATCACTGGAAATCGGACCAAATGTATTATTTTGGAAAACCTAGTCCGGCGTACACGTAAATCAAGATTATTATCCTCACAATATTTATTCATCCATTTTAAGATCGCATTAAAAATATCAATTTCTCTCAAAAATTCCGACACGTAATTAAATCTTAAAATGTGTTCTACTGTATCAGGTTTTAAGCTTAAAAAATAAGGCGATTGGATCACGTTAAGATAATCATGCGCCACATTATCATTCATCCAGTCGCGTAATAATTCATAATTTGTAGTCAAACAAAACTCGAATATTTTTATTTTAAGTTCGAGCCCCAATATGCCGTAATTCACAATTATGTGTGAAATTAATAAGTTTTCCAGTTTTGGTACTTTATACATAATCGCTAATTGAAGTAATTCAATTAAAATTTCTTCCGTTATTGAGCAATCATCTTGATATATAAAACGAAGGAATTCATGAAATGATGTGTACTGGAAATTAGTGATGGTAAATAGTTTATGGGTTCCATGCAAGTTTAGTAACTTTTCTGCAAATACAATACTTCGGCACATTAACAAAATGCTATGGGAATGTAACATCTGATCGCCTAATATAAATTCAACATCACATAACAGATGATTATTAAAGAGTCGCGATACAATATGGTTAGTACAAAATATTGGGGAATTATTCATTGCCGTCATTTTTGTATATAATTCTGATCTGGAATAGAAACAAAAATTACAATCACATATCAACTTTCAATTTCAGGAGTGAATAATAAGCAACATTATCTTAAAACGAATTAATTATTAATTAATTGACTCACAACTATTTTTTAAAAATATTATACGGAATTTTTTGACATAAAATGAATATAAATAAAATCGGACAAAGCTCCAGCAAAATAACTCAACGCCGCTAAAACAAAATTAATTCGGCAACAAGTTCATAGAAGATATGATTTGGCATTAATTGCAGGACGGCGCAATTAGCTATTAAATATATATCACATCGTCAGTAGAAATGTTTTGGTATTCTAAACGCTTGCTAATTTTATTTCTTCTGATGCATTACACATACATGCTAAAGGACCAACTAATCGAAAGATTTGATAGTGATCATATCGCAAACTGAAGTACGAAACCTGTTAAGTATTTTTTCTAGTACGAGATAAAAATACACGCACAAGTTGATGATATGAAAAAGATAGGAGATATGAGACATTTTACTGTGGGTACGTACCTATAGCTGCCATTATTAAATTTTTAGCTATGTGTGAGCAAAGTGAATGGATAGTGAGTTGCTATTCCAAGAGATAATTCTTTATTGCATACTGTTAAAGTAAGCTGGAAATTTAACCAAATAAAGAAAGTGATACGAGTCTAATAACTGAAGGTCACAAAACTTAACAAAAACATACGTGTCTGCTTTTCCTGTAAAAATAACACTTATTAATGGTCGGAATAACTTTCTTATGATATTGTTTATCTACTGGAATGTCTTTGACTAATGTCAAAAATAACTTTATTTCAAATTTGAAGTCATGTTAGGCTCGAAAAAAACATTTTTTATTCTAAAAAATTACTCATTTTAAAAAAAGGTCAATTATCTATCATTATCTATACCAATAGGCCCAAATTTAGGAATTTTTTTCTTTTTTTACTAGAGTTTTGTAAGAAAAACGAAGAAAAAAGTACTAGATTTTTGAACTTTAAACCGTTGTACTGGCTAAATGACTTCTTGTATATCTACAAGATATATATCAGTAAAAAGGTGGAAGCTTTACCTTTCCAACGGTAGGTAAACTTTTTTATGGATTGGTACCAGCGCCCTTTACAGGTCAAAACATTTGGATACATGCATTTCACTAAAAATCTTAAAATAACGGTACCTTCATGAAATTGTTTGGGTTGAAAAGGTCTTTCTAAAGTGATACCTTTTTAATGATATAAAATATAATATACCGATATAATATACCAATTTAATGTAAACTCCGAAAATTTTTTTATTTAAACTGGGAAAAACTGACCAGTTTCCTAACCGTATAACGAGACAACTGAAGGTCACAAAACTTAACAAAAACTACGTGTCGGTTTTTTTGGTTCATGCAACACGATAAAAGCAAAAAAAAATGAAATAAGATGAAAACGTAACCGTTGCTGAAATACTATATAATGATTCAAACGGTAGGGGATAAAGTTCATGTCCTTTTTCCCGGTAGATGGCTTTACATTCATATATCTCAGTAACCATTGATCGTATCAGGCAATTCTTATTTGTGTTTGAAAGGTGACATTTTAATTTGCTTGACATACAAAACATTAAAATTGTTGAAGTGAATAAAAGTTACAACATATTAAACATGGAGATAAATTATGAAAAAATTCGATATATTTTGCAATTTTATTACGACAAAAGTAAAAACGCGGCTCAGGCTTCCGAAAAAATTTGTACTGTTTATGGAGAAGGTGCTTTATCAAAATCAGCAGCAATGAAATGGTTCGAGCGCTTTCGTTCTGGAAATAAGGATGTCAAAGATGCACCTCGTTCTGGAAAATTTGGAAAAATTGTATGATGAGTTGAAAAATCTTCTAAAGAATAAAAATAAACCTTCAAAACTTAACCGTGAAAGCAAAATTGCCTTTAATAGTAAACTGGATGATATTTTCGGTATCGCACACACTAATGCCTTGTTCATGATGACTAGTGAAGACGACAAGCGATTCCTCTTGTCACAGCTTGAGAAAGGGCGCCCCGGATATTTGGCTGGAGCCAGTCGATATGAAATTGAAAAAGAAAAATGGAAATCGGAACGTATGAAGGCAGATAAAAATCGTAAACGAAGATATCTTGAAGAAAAAGTAAATCAATGCCAATAGACTTACAAGCATTATTTTCGTCATCGGAGAGCGACAGCGAAAGGATATATATATTAGTCCAGGACTTTGGACATTCTATTGATGAATTCGTTTTGAATCGAACAACAGCATCAGTTAAATCGACTTTCAAGTTTACAACAGGTGTAGCACATTGGGATGGAAAAAATCTTCCGGAGTTGTCTGGAACGGAGACCGTGGATCATTTACCGGTGATTATTTTCCATATAGATGGAGAACAGTTACTGGGCATTCCCAAAATATCGAGATTAACTGGTTTGGAAATGGCGGAGGCTGTTTTCTAATGCTTATTCGATTAGAGAGCAGCTGACGGTGTCGTGATGGCTTGGTTCGATACAACATATACAAATACAGGAAGATAATATGGAGTAGCTATTATATTAGAGCAGAAACTGGATTGAAGCTTATTATATCTTCCTTATCGACATCTCGACTTGTTGCCAAACACTGGCGATTTTTGAAACAGTTCAAGATTTTCACAAATTTTCTTATACAAAATCCGAATATGTGGCCTCAAGATGATAATTTCAAGAACGGAAACATAATTATCAGTCAAATAAAAGTCGCATATGATATCGCAGAACGTGGTGTTAAGTTAATACAAGATTAAAATAAGAAATTAACAAGAAATGTTGATGACATGCAATATTTTACTACAAGTCGTAACTGACTACACACAGAAGTTTGCAACATATAACAAAACATCCTTAATGAGTAGAAGGTTATCCTAGATTGATTATTTTCATCATAAAAATTAATTCATAATATCATTGTATAGAAGAAACATTATGCATTAATAATAAAAAAAATATAGTAAATAGTTGGTCTTGTTTTTGTATTTTGGAAATTTAGCAATTATCTCGCTATTTGTTAACCGATTTTCGTTATTTTTGATGTTTTGGAAAGGTAATTATCTCCTCTATTCATCACAATTTTTATTACGTCTAAAAAAAAATTTTAAAAATATTTTGTTTGTTTGAAAGTGAAAAATTGAAAAAAATACCGTTTTTATCGAACTTCGCGCTCAAGTTGCGACCTCTAAACGACCTTCGATCGACCCAATATTTTTTCTGTTTTAGTTTTTAGCATAACCTCACATTTCTAGGGGTGTCCCGTTAGAAATTGAAACTATCGAAAATTTGGTCCACCCTAATATATATATATATATATATATATATTATATTATATATATATATATATACAGTACAAACTCGATAATTGCAACCAATTAAAGTTCGCATGCGTTGCAAAAATCGAAAAGTTGCAAATATCGAGTAAAAGTTAAACATCGAAAAATTTAATGAAAACTGTTGATTTTTCAACAAAGATATGTCTTGAAAATAAAAATCACAGAAATTTATAACTTCGTTCGTATACAATTCAATTTAATTCAGAGACATTCAGACTCTTTACGTTCATGTTTAACTTGAACATTTTCCAAATTTTTGATTTCTTTTTTGGATTTCGTTTAAAATTTAAATAGAAAAATTTTGTTAGGCGAAATTTTATATAGTAAAGTCAATATTGGATTAAAATTGTCTGCACTCTCTTCTGTCGTTCTATTACGGATTACAATTAATGGGATGTCATGTTCGGAGTCATAATCATCAATTCCCGGCATTATTCGTTTCCAATACTTAGCAACTTTTTGCTGACTCGAGATTTTCCCAGGCCCGAGTTAATGCAGTCTCAAAATCGTGTTCACTTGATTTCTTGTGCAAATCATCTAATACATTTTTTTATATGTTAATTTGGTTAAATTGATTACGTTTTGATACATTGCCTGAATCAATTCGGTATAGATTGGTGGAAGGCACATTATAAGTCCATCAAAAGTAAACATCATAAACTTTTGGGTGACAGGAAGTGTTATCTAACAATAAGAGTGCCTTTTCTTCCAGTTCATTTTGTTTCAAAAATGAGTGACCGAAAACAACAAAAAATATATTTTAAGTTTTTGTTAAGTGTAGCAAGTAATCCAAATTACTGAATTTCTTGCATCCGTAATAAAATGTTTTTCAAGCTATTCTTTGAACATCTCTAAGGTCATCAACTCTAAGGTTTAGCTTTCCGATTACAGAAGGTTTTAATTTGCGACTGCCCGAGGCATATGTGCATGCCAAAAAATAATCTGTTCGTTAGAGACTTTTCGGCCTAGTGCACAAATTTATTTATGGCGAACAAGCGTTTTATTTGGGAGACTTCTCTAAAATAAACCAGATTCATCCGCATTGTATACCTTATCGAATGATTAATTGAATGTTTCATTTTATCATGCAACCATAATCCTTTTCTTTTTAATGATATTGAACAGGAAAATTTATCGAATAGTGTTTATTCGCGAAATCGAATAATGTTTATTAAAATTGCAATTATCGAGGTAACATTTTATTCGGTTGCAATTCTAAAGTTTTATAATAGAAAATTTACATTGTTGCAAGTATTGAGTATTGCAATTACCAAGGGTTGCGTTTATCGACTTTGTACTGTATATAAATATCTGTACTATATATATAAGTTAACGAACCGTGGTTTCGGAGAGTTAAAAAAATGAATTTTATTGGTCAAATTTTTTACGTCAATACAATTTTAGGTATAAACTTACTCTAACTCTAACTACATAATGTTAGGAATTTGGTTGACTCAGCGGTTGGCGTGTATTTCATTTTGCTAACTCTTCCCCCTTTAAAGATCTACGGCTCGTGGGTCACGTGTTGAGGGTAACCGTGTGAACTTCTGGTAGGCAGCTGAAGATCCCTTGTTGTTGAGCTGGTTTCTGATGTCGTATTTTATAGAAATGATTCCTTCTTTTGATTAAAAAAATCGAGATAATCGTTAAAATCAAACCAATGGTTGCGAGATCTATGAGACCTGATTTTTCCTAGTTTGTGAACAATTTCTGTAGTTTTTCTACGTTGTTCAGATGCAGGCTGTGAAGATAGTCTGGATTTATCTTCATACTTTTCTCTGTTATGTTTGACTGAAGCACTAATGGTAATATTTAAAATGTATGTGTTTCCCGGTTAGTGAACGTTATGTTGTTGATTATTATGTGCGGTCTTACTTTGAGAAATTTACAACAACAATCCCATATTTGTAATTCCAAATTGGAATTATTTTAAACCAACTTTTCTGCTGGTATAGAATTATTCTATTCTACATGTAGTTTGAATGTTCACCATCAGGGCAGTTTTATTGAACACTTTTATTTTTAAATGTTGGCAATAAAAATATAAAAGTGATTTTTGTTATTTTGAAATCGAACTTTTCTAAACAAGACGAAAAATTAGTTATGATTTGTAATAATATTCAATAGCAACTAGCACATTACTATTTAATTGAATATATTTAGTTGAATTTTTACGTTGTTTTCAAATTCAAAATGTAATTGCTACCAACTAATAAAAATAAATTAAAAAATATCTTTGGTTGTTACTTTGAGCACAATATTCTGGAATAGAGAATGGATTTAACTTGTACGAAAGTAAGACCACAATGGTCTCGTTGTTGAATTATATTAAAAAACTTCTCTCTAGGTCTTTGTTTGTATTGTTGCCGTAGATCTAACCGTTAAAGTTGTTCAGGTAGTTTGTATTGTCAGTCAGTGTCTCAATTACTTGATTTTTGTTGAATAGGTAATTACAATTTGCGTGCGTACCTCGTATGAGCTGGCTGATGTAATGGTCATCGTTGATTTCTTCTAAGCAGTTTCTCTCACAGATGGTGGTCTCGTGGAACGAGTTGCACTTCTGTGTTATCCCGAATAGCAGATGTTGATTTAGGATAAGTTCCTTATATTCTAAGTAGACCTGGTTATTTTGTTTAATTGTTGATCTAATAAGGACATGATTATAGTCCTGCATGCTTGTTTTTAGTATTGCTATTGCATATAGTATTATGGAACCTTTTACCAGCATTGTTGGTTCTGCTTATTCAATCGCTTCTTTTTCATTTGCATATGGTAGATTTGTATTTATTATCTTTGTTTTTGCTAATTGTGCGCGTCTAATTATTTCCTTTATTTCCTTTTTTATGATTGTGAGTTTGTTGAACAGAATCTGCTGTGTTTTATCATCCGCCCGCGTCTTCGTGTAGTGAGTCAAGGATTTGGTTATATTTGGCAAGGATTTTGTTTGCTGTTTTCATCAAGGCTGTGTTGATTTGGTATTGTTCGTTGTTATTGTTGATGAGTTTGTTCTGACTGTCGACAATCTGGTTGGCTACCCATTTCCAGGCTGCTCAAATCTAATCGATCGATCGTTTAGTCCTTGTATTTTTACCTTTTTTGCGCCATATAGGTAATTTCACAGGCTGTCCAATGACCAGATGATAGCTAGCATCTAATTCTCATGTGTAGCATAATTTTCCTCCGTTCTATTTAACGATCTGGAGATGAATGTGCTTGCCGAGTTTACCCTGCGATAATACTGCTCCAATCGCTGTGTCCGATGCATCCGTTGTTAATATAAATGGCTTCTCAAAGTTAGAGAATATGAGTATTTCTGTTGATGACAATAACTCTTTGAGTTGCCGGAATGCGTGGATTTCCTTTCTGAAAGGTTGATTTTGACCTTTTTTGACGCATTTGCCTTGATTTGAGCATTTTCTCCCCTGCGGTCAGGCTTGTGAGTGGTTTTGCTAACTTGGCGAAGTTCTTTATAAAGCGTCTATAATATGACGTCAACCCAAGGAATGACTTTAGATCTTCCAAGTTCTCTGGAATTTTAATATTTTGGATTGCATGCACCTTCCGTTCGTCGGGTTTGATACCCTGGTTGGTTATGACGTAACCGAGAAATTCGGTTTCACTCTTGAGAAATTTCGTTTTATTGAGGTCCACGCGCAAATTCGCCTTTTCTAGTTTGGAGAATATCTTCTCTACATTGTATAGATAGGTGTTCTCCTTCTGCATTCCCTCCAAATATGATAATGTCATCAATATAGACATAACATATGTTTCCAATGAACTCCTTTAGCACATTGTCTATCATTTTCTGGAAAATCGCCGGTGCGTTTTTTAACCCAAACGGAAGCCTTAGGAATTCGTACTTCCCGTTCATTGTTGAGAATGATGTTTTTTTATATCTGAGTCCTTCATTCGAATCTGTTTAGGGTTGGATGACGAACTTCCATCGGACAACTGAAAAATGAAATGAAATACACGGATTACTATTGGGTGTCGAAGACTTTCGGACACCGCGGTTCCTAAATACAGGATCAACACTGCAATTTCACGGATTCTCAGAAGCGAGTAAAGTAGCATATTCGGCAGAAGTATACAGTCATGACATAGATTGGAAACTGTATATATTATAGTCTCGTTGTTGCTAAAACTTGAGCCGCTACTATTTCCAATCCAAGGTTCCTAGGCTAGAACTTTCTAGGTTCATCCTGAAAAATGAAATATATTTGCGTGACGTGGAAATTGTTCTCCATTGGCTGACCAAGTTTCTTTGCCGTCTACCATTTTTTATCGGCAACAGAACCGCTCAAATCAATGATAAAATTGATAACGTTTTGGGACCACGTTTGATCTACAGATAAACCCGCTGATTGTCCTCCAATGGAATTCTTTCGATTAAACTTGTCAATTACAAACTCTAGTGGCGTGGACCGCATTGAACACTACCAGTGATGTACTTTACTAACGCCAATGAAACCCGATTATCTAATTTGATGAGTTTGAGTGAGAATTATTATGAATCTTATACAGAGTGAACCCCTTCACCACAAAATGGTAGAGGCTAATAATTTTCAAATGGCACGGCAGGTCGTATGATAAATCGTTTGAAAGGTATTAGAATTCTGGGTAGAATGGTATGTGCACTAATTAAACTAATTTGCTGGCATACGGCTAAATTAGCTGTGATCCGTTTTATGCCCTACATTTTCATTTGTCTTATTAACCAAAATTTTGATCATGGCTTTAACTTTATAATACCTCTTAAAGTAACCAATACATAACATTTTAAAATGTTTGCAGACGCGATTTAATGATATATTGTCGATTACCACTTGTAACGAATTTCTTTCGCTCCAATTTGTCCATAGTTTACCCAGCACTGATTATTAATTTTTCATCGATTGTTTTGCGGTTTATATATATAAATGTGTATGGGTTTGATGATGATCACTTGTCTCAAACGAGAGAGAAATTGTGTTTAACGGGGTTTGCGATTGATATAAAAAGATTAATTTGGAACAACGCGAGGAGTAGAGTTTTGATTTTTGATCATACTAGGTATTTTATTGTTAGTGAAGTTAAAACGTTGATATAAATTTTATTTAACTCAAAATGTTATAATTTAGTCTTTATATATAATAAACCAATAATATAATATACAATTAATTAAAAACATAAACTATAATTTCAAACTTAATAATTTCGTCGTTTAATTAAATAAATTGTTTAATACTAATAATATAAACTAATCTAGTTTATAAAAATAATTTTTCGCGCATTTTAATATTATTATGTGAAAGACAAAAATGTGCGTTAGTTTAGATTAAATTTAAAATAACTGTGATGATGATCAGATTGATTAGTGGCATTACGAACTCATTATTTTTTTCTTGATTGATACGAAAATTTTTGGAATGAACATAATTTGAATCTATTAAATTACGCCAATAAAATAATTGCCTGTGATTGTAGTTTTAAAGGCGTGCATATAGCCATAAATAATATGCCTACCGTCTTCCCCCGAACAAAAGAACCGGGTCTTATGAACGAATAGAAGAACGGCTAGTTCTTTTATTCGTTTAAAAGAACCGGTTCTTATAATCGGGGTGATTATACCAACATTAAAAAAATTAAAACATTGCATTTCCGGAACTCCATCATTAAAAGGACCTAAATGATTGGTACAATGTGGTTTTCTAGAGTGCAATCATATCTAAAAAAGAGTAATTAAAAAATAAAAATTTATATTAACAAAATCATCGATCTACAAGTACGACATACTTACATACAAACAAAGGAAAACATTAAAAAAGCTTTCAATACATGCGGGATCGGGCCGAAAGAGGACTTTTGCATAACTGCGCTTCATAAACCACTGCATGACATATTATCGCCTAAATTCGATTGTTTCGAATGGATTGAAATATATGGCGACTTATTATCTGGCGAGTGCTATTTCGACGATGACATCAGTAACTGGCTTTAGCCACCAACGGAAGTTGCTACAGATATTAAAACAAGTTTTTTCAAGTGCGTAATGCACGCTATACAACATTCAGAAGAAGATAGGGCCCTAATTGAAAAAGGACAAAGTACCTCATCAGGAATCGAAATTGTAGCAGTCTCTAATCTACAACAATGGCGAATTCGGATAATCGAGCTGAATGAGGAGTGCGTTAAAGTTGATGAGCGCTTATTTGAACCTGTTTTAACTAAAAAAGAAATATTATTAGTTAACAGCATGGGTTATTTTGGCATTAAAATGTAAAAATAATTTGTTAATTGTGATTTATTTGTAAGAATTTATACTGGCATGCGTATTAAGTTTTTATTATTTTATATTTTATTTGTTTTAAACTATGAAAACCTTGAAGGACAAGGAAATTTCGGTTACATTAATGGATGTGATAATTAAATATAATTTTGTTTTATTATTTATAAAAAATTCTGTTTTTTATTTGGTGTCATTTTTGAATCAAATCTTCTAATTGAATGTTCTTCTAATTGAAGGTTCTTTTATTTGAGGTAAATTGGTTAACATCAAAATTAAGCGAAACTTTTTCTTTCCCGAATAGAAGAACCGGTTCTTATGTTCGGGGGAAGACGGTAGTATTGTATGAGTGTATCAATTAAATTCCTGAGAGGAAGGAAAAATAGACTAAACGTACATAAATTAATTGGTGAATGAGTACAGTGTGATCTACGAAACGGTAGACAAATTGTATGGACAGTGACGATATGTGCTAATACGGTACTACAGAAAAGTACCAATGTGTTTAATTATAATTCTATATAAACGATTCTAATAAAAAAAGGGAAAAACTACTAAATAAATATTAAAATTAATTAATTTGATACTTAAACTAAAAATAACTATATTAAAACGAAAAAAAAAAAAAATGTGTGTAAAGCGTGCACTATAAAATCATGTACATGAGGTGTCAACGGTACCATGGATAACCGCAAGTTCCCGAAATTCATGCTCCGCAAGGATAAATGCTAGCACAGGTTTTTATACAAGTTTTTTTTTTCTCGAAACTAACTGGATCCAATAATTAAATCGACGTAATAATAATTTAAAATGATACGCCTGATAAAATTAGATTAAATTTTATTTAATTAAGTTAATATTTTTTTTTTCTCTATATAAAAATTTAAAAATTTATAAATTTCTTATTGTTAGTTTTAGGTAACAGTAAACTCATTTAAGCGAATTATTATTTTTTTTCTCCCGTTGGGTGGTTGTTAAATAGAATTATCCAAGTACATATAATAATTCTAGTCTTAGATAAATTTGCTATTATCTTATATATCATCTAGCTTAGTATTACTAACCCCTTACTATATTTCTATATATTTTTATTATACTTCTTTTTCGCTCAATGTTAAATAAAAAATTAGTTTATTTTATGGTTCAAAATTCAAACTGTTAGTTTTCTACTTATTGTTCATGCCGTTGTTGGTTGTGTTTGTTCTTTCTCTCTCGTTTAAAGTGATTATTCAGTGAAAAGTGTGATTATGGACTCTAAAATGGAATAAATCGGGGGTTTCGCCTGGAGGATGTGACGGAAGCACGTAAGTAGATGCTGGTGGGTATATTATTGTCTGGTGTCTTTTCCTATCCTATTTCCTTTCCTAACTTCATAAATTTTCTATCTGTTCCTTGCGGTCTAACAAGATCCACCTATGCTTCGAGAAACCCCACGCCCATTACCCTGAGCCCTAGCTGGAGCCAAGATGACCGCCTCGAAGCCTCTAAGTGGGTAACAAATTCTGTCAACACCCGGTAGTAGCTATCGGTGTCGTTACACACTATAAAATTTGAATTACATAATCCAGTGTAAGTTATTAATTTTTCCTTCTATGGAACTATTTTCAGTTGTCCCAAACATATTAACCTGTATAATGCGTCAATCAAAATTCATTTCCAATAATGCCTTATTTTAAAATTGTCCACCTTCCCGAATTGTGAGTCTGCATTGGGCGGATATTGGTTGAAAATTGATACTGAAACTTGGAGTTTTACTATTGTTTTATGGACGTGCTAGATGACCAAATCGTAATACTGTTTGATACTAACAGTGGAAATGTTTAATATGTAAATATTTATATCTAGTGTGTACACTACCGCTCAAAAGTGTTTAGGCACAACTCAGTAAAAAAATAAAAAAAATATTTATTTTTTAGGTACATACACACACATATATTAATGGCAATGAATATACTAAATAATTGTCAAAATTAAAATGCTCAATTTAAATTTTATTTTCATTTATGTGACCATTTATTGATTGAACAATCACAGCGCACAGTCGAGGCATTCTCGCAATAAGTTTTACCAAAGTTTCTGGCATTATTGAGTTCCAAATTGATTGAAGTTTGTTCCACATAACAGTAGCTGATGTTGGGAGCTGTTTGCTTTACTTAGCGATTCAAATCTTCCCGCAGTAACTCAATAGGGTTCAAGTCAGGGCTCTGGGGAAGCCATTCCATAATTTTAATCGTTCCTTCATCCTCTTAATGTTGAAGATGTAAAGGCTACATAATTTACATGAATGTTTTGGATCATTATCTTGTTGAAAGATAAAATTTTGACTTAAAAGTCGAATTCCTGAAGATATTAAGTGGTTCTCCAAAATTTGCCGGTACCCTTCTTTTCTCAGTATTCCATCAATTTTCACAACATCACCTTCACTAGTACCAGCAAACTAGTCCCAAATCATCACAGAACCACCTTCATGCTTTACGGTAGCGACAATACACTCTTTACTGGCACTTTCACCCATAGATCATATCACGAATATTCGTTGTCGGTTACCGTAAATTTAAATTTGAGCTCATCCATCCATAAAACCTTGTTGCAATCTTCTATCGTCCAATGTTGGTGTTCATGGGCCCATTTAAGTCGCTTTTGCTTATTTTATTACTAGTAATGGTTTTTTAATAGCAACACGGCCATGGAGTTCGGATTCCTGCAGACGACGTTTACCCGTATAAACACTATCTAGTTTTGGATGACGAACATTTAATTCTGCGGTTATTTCCGGGGCTGTTTTGTGCCTTTCATCTTTCTAGTAATCACTATTCTATGATCATCTAAAGATGTTGTCGCTCTTGGTCTTCCACTGCGTCTTTTATTTAAAAAAAACTGTATCTTTCCCGATATTTTTCAACATTACAGTAGACCGTAGCGTGGTTTAATTTCATTTTTTTGGCAATCTGTTAATTAGTTGTACCCGCTTTATTTTAAGGTATTATAAGCGCACGTGTTTCAGTACTAAGTTTTTTTTCTTGAAAGCCTTTTAAATAATTGTCATTCGATATTTCGCTTATGATGTTAACAGTGTAAATATGAGACTACAATTGATTGTATTTGACTCATTTCCCTGACATTTTTTCAAAAAGCAATTTAAACATCATTACGTAGCATAAACGTGACTGATAAATTTTTCTGGAAAATTCCTACAAACTATTATTCTAGCGGTACCGTAATAAACTGTTTACGACAATCCGACCAAGAGCAGGTAGAGGGTTGTAAAATTAACTAGCCAATTAGCCAATTGGTGGCTACACATTGAAACTGTGTTTCAGAAAAGTATTTCATTTTATTCTAATGTTGTTTTGTAAACAGAAAAAGAGGGGCCTCATAAGGGTGCCTAAACACTTAAGAGCGGTAATGTATATTGTAAAATTTATAATCGTTCTGAGTTTGCTGTGTGATACCAATTTTAGACAATTAAATATATTTTCTAATGTTAAGTACATCGTTGTTTTTAAATTGTGTACACACATGCAACTAAATTAAATTGCATAACTGTTGTGGTTCAAATGATTTTGGGCCCTGTACTTGGTTTCGTGATATTAAAGCTCTCGTGTGCAATGTACCGCATCCTTTATTTCAAACTAATTCGGTCTTTTTTAACCTAGTTATAAAATAGTCGCAATGGAAATTTCAAACACTTTTTGTGATATTCGAAGTCGAGAATCATCGAGTAAATTAATAAAATCATTATTCTACTGTCTCTAGAGCTTTTATTATAGTTCTTTGTAACTGCGGGAATTGAAATTGCGTTTTTTGCTCGTTATGCTGAAGTAGAAAAAATTATGAAAACCAGAAACAAAAAGAAAAAAATTATAGTGTCTTAGATTTAGTTTCTTAGTTGAATAAACTAATAAATTCAAAATGAATTACTTTGTGAGCGTATACTTGTATGTATGTATTTACAATTTATATTGCAATATAACATGCAAACTTACGAGGCGGGAAATTTTTGTCATAACTTCTTTCAATTTTTGTTAGATAATCGACACTTTGGAACTGCTTATAACAAATAAATGTAAATTATTTCAAGTCTTATGATTACAATTTGATCATGACCATAAAATACAAATTATACTTTGCTCTACAATTTCAAGTTGTTTTCTTATATAAAAATTCCGTGGGTAGTTGGCGCCAATAAATTTAATTTTAGATAAATCAAAATGTAAACCATGAAAGATTTATGTGATAATAGAGGCATGTACTTAGAATTAACAGTAGTAGGTATATATGTACTGTGTCTAATATATACATATTTATTTACACTGAGTATGGTATTTAAAGATCCAAAATTAATTTCGTGTTTAAAAAATTTTATTTCGTGGTAATTTAAAAAGCCAGCTTAAAGGCATTGTAAAAAAATTTTTGTCGCTAAGTTACTACAAGCATATATTATAAAGTATATATATATACGCTACTAAGTGGACCAAAAAAATATTTGACTCTACCCTTATTGAATGTAAAAAAGTTCAGTGCACAATTTTTTTCACTACTACATTCTACCCTTTTCCATACAAATCAAGGTTAAAAATAACGGTCGAAATTTTTCCATAGAAAAATCGGGTTATGTCCCTTCTGTTTGTATTATATATTCTGTGCTACAAGTGTCCTCTATCTTGACGTGAAGCTTGAGCGCGATCTGTCATTTAGTTTGTTTGCAATGCTCTATTTTGTCAGTTCATCTTAAGTATGTTTTGCGATTTTTATAATGAATAAAAATATCGAACAAAGAATTTTCTCAAATTTTATATTGCAAATAGAATTTCGTATGCCGAATCGGTGAAAACATTACAGAAGACTTATGCGGGAACTATAGATAGAATAAAAAAAATAAAAAAAATAACGTAAGAGAGCGAGAGATAGGATTTATATGTATTCGACCATACTCAGAATAAGAAAAATAAAAACTATAAGAAAAATTGCGTTTTATTTTGCTGTCATTTAAAAAGAATAACCGAGCGAAAATTTTCGTCCAAGAATAAAAAACTTAACAAATACAACAACAAAACTCGAACAAATTTTTGTGCGTTGAATGTAATATGCATGTTTATTATTTTATGTATGGTAATTTTGAATTGTCCGTGTATATTATCTTTTCTATTTATAAAATATTCATGCACACATATACAAATATGAATATAAAATCACAAATAATTTTCACTACACCGTAGAATTGTATTTTTCTAAACCTAACCTAAAAAAATAATTTATCGAATTGCGGTAATTCAAACCGCATATAAATATTTTTTATAATTTTAAACACATATATTTGTTGATATTAAATATCAATATCTAGTAATACATTTATACTCAAAACTATTGTAGTTTCACTCAAAATTTTAGGAAATACATGAAAAAAAATATTACATGAAAAATATGAATGAACTTAATATTTTAAGTAATCTATAGCCGAAAAGTCAAATTGGAAAAATAATTTTTTGTCTTCGTTTCTTACGTTATTTCTGTTATTTTTTTTATTCTACCTATAGTTGGCCCATTACGGTGAATCAACTTTATCAAAAACACCTATATATGAGTAGTACAGTACATTCAAAAGCGGTCGTGATGTGGTGGAAGATTTGCCTCGCTCTGGTTGGCCTCTCCGAAGTTAACACCAATAAAGTGAAGGAAATGGTGACAAAAAATCATCATGTAAATTTGAGAGGGATAGCCACTGAACTTTCTGAAACTCATGCATCAATCCGTACAATTGTACACCATTGGTTGGGCATGAAAGGCGTTTCCGCCCGACTAGTTCCGAAAGTCCTGAATTTTCTTCAAAAACTCAATCGTGTAATGGTCGCCACAAACATACTAGAATTCCGACCCTACATTCATAAAACGCATTGTAACTGGTGATGATACATGCAAACCAGTCAACAAGCTTCAGAATGGTGCCTTCAAACTTAGCCGAAACTGAAAAAACCACATCAAAGTTGATCAAAACAGACGGTGAATAAAATCAGACGGCAAATAAAAAACATTATTTTTGTGTTGTGCGGCAGTTGAGAGAGCAAATTTGTTGAAAAAGGCCAGGTTTGTGGAAAAAACGCACATGGATTTTGCACCACGTCAATATACCAACTCACAAGCCTATCATTGTGAGCGAATTTCGGGTCAAAAACTCAACAAATATCATCGAAAAACCACTATATGCTCTTGATATGGCCCCGGCTGACTATTTTCTCGTTTTTCTCTTTCTCTTTCTCTTTTATTTTCGATATTTTTATTCATTATAAAAATCGCGAAACACATATGCAGTTTAGATTGCGAGTCGAGTTAACTTGTCTCAGGTTAACCTTTAACCATCTTCAGGTTAACCTTGAAGTTAACTTCTATTGTTTATATTGGCAGAGTTATCTTGGTTCGAGTCCAAAAAATTTAAAATAATTCTAGATAAATGGAATTAATTTTAAGGAAAACTTAATAAATTAAAATCGGAAAAAATCACAAAAAACATGCTTTTATAATTAGATACCACTGCTCACACAAAAAATTAATATTTTTTTTGTTTTTTTTTATTTTAGTTTTATTTTTGTTGTTGTTTTTCGACTCGACCCAAGAAATTTTTTGGATTGAGTCGAGTTACCTCCAAGTTAACTTTTCGTGTTTATATCGAAGGTTCAACCCAGGTTGTACCAAGGTTCAACCTCCAATATAAATAGTATAACATTTGAGATGAACTGACAAAATAGAGCACTGTAAACAAACTAAATGACAGATCGCGTTCAAACTTCACATCAAGATAGAGGACAAGTGTGCCAACTCACCGAGAAAAACAATTTTTACAATGCCTTTAAGTGGGCCTTTTAAATGACCAATTCCCGTTACTTTTTTGACAGCATGTACGCTCATGAACTAGATAGTTTTATCAGATGACAATTTATCAATATAATATAGCGTTTGAGTATAGATTGTTTTGTCTGTTTGAATGAAAATATTAATGGTATCAAGACCAGAAGTGAGAAAAATAATATGTATACGTAATATTAAAAAGAATGATCTCATACAACATATCAGAAATTGTATACAAAAATTGAGCAAAACAGCCGCCCAACGAGCAAATCTAGAAGCTTAGAATTATATTGTAATATTTTTTTTATCAAATATAGTCAAAACGAATATTTTTATGTGAATTCAATAACAATATTTTATTCTAGAACTATTAGAAGGGATTTGATAACCGTTTCAAGTACTTTTTAACAATTTTATTGGTACACAAAATGTTTGCTTACCAACAAAATATACATAACATTTGAAAAATTGTGTTGTCTCTTTCGTTTTAGTTGTTTCCGTCCTAGTTACCGTTTACTTTTTTATTACAATTTTTTCAAGCCAGTGTCATAATCTATTTACTCTATCCTAAATTTCATAGAATATTAGAAACTAATAACGTGGTTGTTTAGTTTAAATAATATTTGAACTACTCTTAACTATATTTATCTGAACTGAAATCTCATTCTTTCAAAAAATTTATTTATATAATCATAAGGATTTTCATTAAAAGGAAAATTTACAAAATTTAAAACCGGAGTTTTTCCGAAAGAATCGAGATGCAAGGAAAAATAACTGAATATCGGAGCGCAAATCTCCGTCCAAACGTTGCCCTGCTTATTCTGTTATGATTTATGGTCAAGAGGGTTCTGTTGGTGTCCAAAAAATCTAATTTTTATATTAAGGCTCATGACACCACCTTCATTAACCTACAAACTAGAGCTCTGCATCGGATAGTAATATACGCGAGTATCCGCAATTATCCGCTATCCGCGGATAAAAGCGGATGTATCCGCATTAATCTCTGGCGGATGAGTGCGGATGCGGATTTAGAAATCATATCTGCACGATGCGGATTATCCGCACGGTTACGGATAAACCTATTGTATACACATCCGCACACATAACATTTTCAATTTGTTTTTCTTTTTACCTTGAAAAATTACAAAATTTTTCTATTTCGGTTAATACTATTCCAGTTAATAACAACCATCAAAATTGTATATTTTGTAATTTATTTATCTGGCATCCTATTTAGGATTTGGCCGCCTCAAATGAGGTTGCAATATCATGTTGATCTCAGATTAATGATTGATAAGTTCATTAAATCCTAGCCAGACCCCAAGGCCGTTGGAAGGGGCAGGCTGCTGCTGGATGATACATAATTGCACACTGGCATATCGTGGGGAGGGATGATATCAGAGCCATCTATGATTTTGAAGAGCCATAATATTAAAAAGAGAGCTTTCAGTAGAGGGGAAGCTTTTATTGAATTACTATAAGAAACCGTAGTAATTGGAAAATTTTTGAACATGAATTTATGAATAAAAAATTAAACAAATCATCTAAATTTTAATTTTATATTTTTAATAAACTATTCAAAGAACACATATTTGAAAATCAGCCATCATAATGTAGTATTTATTTGGTAAATTTAAACTAAAGCGGAGCATAAATTTATTAATTTTCTATAAAAATGAGCTTTCCGTTTAGTTGTGTAGGTTTATAAAGTAAGATAATAAAGGGTGGTGCCGCGGATTCCTCTTACACCCAATTTAAAATTTAGTTTTATAAAAATGTAACTTATTTGGTAAATTCTGGTCACATGCACCTCAGAATTTTTGAGATGAACGATGCACTTAATAGCAATCTAAACATTCTCCATTTATAACAAAATTAAAGAGAAAACGTGAGCTGAAACGAAATTTTATGAATCACCATGTTGAAACAATAATATTATTCATACAATAAAATTTTTACATCAAAATCTATTATTATTTTGTATACAAAAAATCAACGTTGTCATGGTTTTCTTAATTAAATATTATTACAAAACAGAACAAAACGTAAAAAACTTCAATTTTATTCGATTGTAAAACCGAGCTTTCTGTAATTTGAAAATCCGTTTACAGATGTCTCTGTAATAAATTTACTTGAAATTACAGAAAATTGTAAAATAATTAAATAACTATTTGCGAAAATAAACCATTATTATTGTAAGTTAAGCGTGAAATCTTTAATATAATAATTTAACATAAATAATAAAACTCAAAACAATTATAATTTTTATTTATAAAACGGTTGGCATAAATAAAGCTTTTCATCTCAAAATATTTATCATCGTAGTTGCTGCGCGCTGAAAAACAATAATAGAAAAATATCACATTTTTCCAAATTTTTTCTATTCTTATTTCAATTCGCTCGTTTTCGGTTATTTTCAGTTCCAGGAGATTTCAATAATCTATTGAACCAGGCAGTATACATAATAAATTGTTAAATTTTAGTTAACAAACGTTTAGGTTTTAATATTTAGCTTTAATTTATACTTGGCAACATCTTTTGATTGGTTTTTTATTGCGAAAAGCTCTATAATATAATGTTTTTATTTTATGAAGCTCCATTTTGTTTATACTACATGATGAAACAATGTAGGCTGCAAATTTGTTACCATGAAAAATCAAATTTTTAACAAATAACGAAAAAAGAGTGTTCGAAGTTTATTCATCAACAATGTTGTAATAGAATCCAGAGCACAATAAACCCCATATTACATAGCTACTCAAAAAGCATTTTTTAACCAACGTTTGTTTTTGGAAAGAAATGCTGAAATTTTTGATGGAACACTCTATATTAATTTCTTACATACACATATAAACAAATTCTTATTTCTACAATAAAAAAAAAAATTTGTGGTAGACTAATTTAAATATGTTTGCGTTAATTCGACATAATATGACTCAATTTTAAAATATGCTTTTCCTGAATATTGAACTAACCATTCAAACTAAAAATTGAAACGAAACATTAATGTTTTTATATACAAAAAAGCTTCTAAAAAAATATTAAAATACACTGATTGGTATGAAAAAGAACAAAAAGCTTCCCCTCTATGAAAAGCTCATGGAAAAAAATGGCGGAATGTTACGGCTCTTATATTAAGGAGGCTCTGATGATATCGTTTTCTCCTTCTATTTTACCAATTGCTTATGTGCTGTTTCCATACGGCTACCCTAATTTGTACTAAGGCAAAGAATGGTTTGCTGTCGTGTATGATGAAGTGGTTATCACATTTTCTCTCTTTAATACGCGTCGTCCCCCTAAAATTGTATAGACTTCTCATCAAAATTAAACAATCCGTTCCTAAAATACTGGTGGTCGTACCGATCATGCAAATCGCCCAAAAGAATACAACTTAAACTCTTGTGTGTTCACTGATTGGGACTTTATGTAAAGCAAATTCATAAACAATTAACGATTTTGCGGATGCGGATGAATGCGGATGCAGATTTTAAAATTTTTCGCGAGTGCTTTATGCGGATAAATTTATATTTTTTTCGGCGGATGCGGATTGGATGCGGATACGAAAAAACGTATCCACGCAGGGCTCTACTACAAACTATGCAGTTGACACAACTTGACAAAGAAAAGTTACAAACTTTGCTGATGATTCAAACATTGAGTAGCAATGACGAATGTGATATAAATAAGAACAATTTTATCAAAATTAAATTAAAAAAAAATTGTTTTCATTTATTTAAATAATATAATATTTTTCGAAGATAAATGACAACAATATCTTTAATTTCAAAAGAATATTATTTGTAATTTCATGTGAAAAGTATAATTTCACGCAGAAAAGTATGAAAAAGTGTATGGGAAAAAAGCCGAGTTCCCAACGAAATTCCACTTTCTTTCCTATTTGAGTTTTTCTTTTTTTAGTTGGGCTTCACACCGACCCGACACCGGAATGTTTGTGATAGTTTTCTTTGGCGAGTAGTACAGATCCGTGTGCTTTACATTGCTCTTTCCATAGATAAAGTGTGGTTGTTGTACGCGAATTTAAACAAAACTCCGTTGACATTGCATCCCAATATACAACACCCTGTCTATACAAAAAATAAGATTAGATTTTGCGCGTGAATATTTAGTCAGAAAAATCCAATGACGTATTTTAACAAACACGACATTTTTGTTGTTCTTTTTGTATAGTTTGTTTATAACCCTTTGAGGGCTGGTGTGAACAGATGTTGACATGTTTTTATAGTCATTTTCCGCTTTATTATTTCTGTGTATTCGGTGTGTTAGATATTATATCTGTCCTGTTACTATTTGGAAGTCAAAATGTATTCTGTGTTTGAGTGTAGTACTAAATTTGAAAGAGCTATAATTATTTTTGTGTCAAACGTTCTCGCCAAAATATTACTTCCTCGTGAGGTAAGCAAACTGTTTTGTTAGCACAACATGAAGTTAAAAGATTTCAAATAGAGTAGGGATGGTGTTTCACCAAAATGAGTTACAAGAAAGATTCCAACAAAAGGAAAAATGATGAACCATCGGTTACAACGGAAATTCGTCCACAAAATGATGTTCGGTTTGATGGAGTGGACCATCTGCCTTTATTCCAAGAAAGCCATTCGGCTAGCAGATGCAAAACTACTGATTGCAAGGGTTCATCACGAGTGATTTGTACGAAGTGCAACTAAGGTTAGTTTAACAAAATCTACGAATAAAAGAAAATACAAAGAGACATTTACAATTACAACATCATCACCAACGACCACTGTACCCTCGACGGAAGTTCGACCGGAAATAGATATCCGCTATGATGGAGATCACCTTCCCTTGTTTCAACAAAACCATTCATCGAGTAGATGTAAAAATCCGAATTGTAAAGGATCATCTAGAGTACCTTGTACTAAGTGCAAAGTTCATTTGTGCATTAATTCTAAGAACCATTGCTTTCATGATTTTCATTCTAAATAAATTTGTATGTGAGATTTAATTTAGATACAGTTATGAACAATGTGAACTAATTATTATTTTTTAATTTTATAAATCTTAAAACCTTGAATGAATAACAAACTGTGGTGAAATTACCAGAATAAGCATTAAATCTAATTAAGTATTGAAATGTACTAAATAAACTATTAGCTAGCTATTATTAGATATACATACTTATAATTTACTATAAAATACTTATACATAGGTGAATTGATAAATAATATGTAAATAAATCGAAAAATATATGGAGTAAATACATCCCAACTTGTTTGATTATTACAACCGATGAGTCAGATTGTCGACATATGTTGATGGAAGATGGCGCCGGAACCATTCATCGGAGGTCAATTTGGCCAACGGATTTGAATTCAGCGCCCAGCATTAAAATTAAAATTGAGTGGCGAAGAATTTTGTTAAAAAAATAACACAGTATTCTTTTTATTAATTTCGTTTCATGTATTCAATATTACAACTAATTCGGGGATCATCTTGTAATTTATCTATCATAAATTAGTTTCTCGGATTAAGATGAGTAACCTGTTGGTTCAAGTACTACAAACTGCAAAGTATTGCAAATTTATTTATTTATGTAGATAGCACTACATATGTGTGTTTATCATATGGTTTACAACGTTTTACCATTAATTACGTGAAAAATGTAAACCGTTTTTTTTTTCACGCCAATTTGCACATCGCTGCCAACATTGTTTCAGGGACACAAACCTGAAAAAATTACCTTACATACAAAATACCATTGAAATTTCATTAACATTTCCTTAAACCCTTCTATTGAATCTTTTATGTTGTAAATAATCAAATCATAATAGTAATGATTTTGCAGTTTTGTTCTGTGTGTAAATAACCAAATGGTACAAGTTATTTTAGAGGCCAATCAGTATTCTAATAAATTATTGTTTTGGTTTAGTTGTGCTTTTATGCTGTATCGATGTTTTATTATGTTGTAACTGTGCATATATGCCAGTTTGATTGATGAATTAAAGTACGATGATAATAAATTTAAACAATTGACTATTTTTCATTTTTTATTTTGACAAAAGCCCTTGAATTCTGTCAAAGATTAAAATTTAGACAATACTTTCACTTCTGGAGTTCAGTTTCAATTCGAAATATTTTTTCTGCCATGCTAATGCTTAAGTCCGTTCGCTTCTATACATACTGTATTATTGTCTTTGGAAATATAGCTGATTTGAAGTTTATTATTCGTATCAAATTAACCTATATTTTTGCGTCTTTCTATCAAATTCTTACTGTACTCGTAGTACATATATTGGTTGAAGTTAATCAACCCACACATTTAGTTCTTTTTTTAGATTATGCTCGTAAATATGTATATAGACAAAGCAATTTTCAATTTATTTTTTGATCATTCTAAAATGAGGTCAAAAAAACCAATATAATAGCAAAAAATAGTTGTATGAGGACGATTTCACTATCTTTATAGTGGATTCTAGGAATGGTGGAAAATTTAATTAAATTCATTCATTCTAAAAGAAAAGTCTAATACATTTCAGCTATACATTTCTTATACATTTTCGTCGTTAGCTGTAATCGGTCTCATCAAAAAGACAATTTTCTTATTTATTTTGCGCGTGACGGGTTATTTGTACAAGTTGAATCTTATTCCCATGCGTATTATAAAATATTCAAAATAATAAATTTCGAAACCAAATTTACTTATTTTAAATAATAAGGGATTAAACAAATGCGTAAATTGTCCACACTATACACTAAGATATGATAAGATAAGATATGATTACAACGCAAGGCAGCTATTATGATTTTCCCGAACAACGCAATAACACAATTTCTTGAGCACATGCATACTACCGTTACTCCATTCGATTATCACTTATGTCCAATTCTTTGGAAGCCGAAAATCAAAAAAAAAAAATTGATTATAATCAACAAATTTTGATCACAAATACCTTGTCATGTTCTTTGGAAGAAAATAATTGATTTTGTTTTTTTGATCTGTGATCAAATTTCAAAACCCCAAATTTTTGGAGACAAATCCTCAAATCAAAGGAGGTCAAAAAATATGACTCACGTCAATGTCAAAAACAAACAAACAAAAGACGCGCCATTTTCATTATCGGCATTATAATTTGGTGTTTATATTTTGACGTGCGTTACTACATAAGATAACAGCGTTTATTTAAATTAAATATTATAAATAATATTAATTTTTGTGTAATTTAAAGTGAATTTGGTGGTGTAATTAAAAGTATTTTTTTACGTGTAAAACATTTTTTGTTGTTGTTTGTTTTGATTTCCCCTTAACAAATGTAAACAAACCATTTTTTGTTTTCGTGTTCTTTCGACCACAAAATAATTGATCTAATTTCATTTCTTCCAAAGAATTTGACATTAATTATTCGAAGAAATGAGCCACGTAAGACACGATTCGGTGTCCAAACTGACTAGGAATCCTGAACTTGCGAGGGTCTCTGATACAATGGAATAAGGATGTGTAAAATGGTGTAACTTATTTTATTTATTTATTTATATAGTTACGCAATTTGTTGAAGCCCAACCCAATTTTGAGCTTATAAGCTCATTTATAACGAAGTTTTTGTACTTCATAAAAATTTTCAAAATGACGTGTCAAATTTAAAATTGGTTTCTGTATAACAATTTCGTGCATCCTTAGATCATATCACAATTTTACTAGGCTCTTTTCTATTGCACAATGGCAAAATAGTTCAATCCTTATGAGTAACAATCTTCGCAGCTCAATACGGTAAAAGTAACATTAGTAGAAATAACCGAAAATATAAAGTTTGAAAAATAAGGAACAAAAATAATTGTGATTACGGATCGGCGTTTCTCTCTACAAGTACACCATCACCTTTTTTAAATTCTCGTGTTAGTAAGTAATTATTGTTACGGTGATACCTAGATTAGATTAGAATAAGTTATTTCTTTAATTGTTCAATTGTATTTGTGATTTGGTTCAACATTTAGGCGTCATTTGTATACTAACATATTTGCTCGATTCTCGAAACGCATTAAGGATTATTCTAGAAACAAATATTTTGGTATATAAAGACGTACATTGACGTGGAATGCTGAGTCTTATTTTAAACGTATGTGAAGGTTAAATAGAGTGATTATTAAAGTGATTATTAAAGTGATTATTAAAGCGATTATTAAAGTGATAATTAAATAGTGTGTTATAATTGTAATAATCAATTGTTAATTTTGTGTTGTACAATTATTGTGTGGTGTAAATAAATTTGTGTGAGTACAAATTTGAAGCAGTTGTATTTAATCACAATCCATGAGTGATTCGAACCTTGAGTGACAAGGCAAAAACGTAACAATATTATATAAAAAAGTCTATGAAGTTAGCCCGAGTCCGAATTTTTTGGTGGATTTCTTGGATAAGTGTAGCCATCCCGAAAAAGTGTAAATATATTAAAAAATGTAGCACCATCCCGAAAAACCATGTATACGTAAAAAAAACAAACAATACACAAAAAAAAATAATGGAAAGAAAATTACTAGTAAAACTTTTTTTTAATGTATTTAACCCGAATAGCGATAATTTGTGTAGTTACTATGGGTCCACATTAAATTCTGTACCGCAATATCTGGAGATAAAGCCACCAAGCGATATATGCCGCACAGGTCACGATATTAGCTAAGATGCAGAGTTGACACCAAGTCCATATCAGATGGAAATAACCTTTTTTCACATTTATTTGTTTAACCCGAATAGCGATAATTTGAGTAAACAAATTAATTTTAACAAATAAATTTAAAAAAAGGTTATTTCCACCTGACATGGACTTAGAACCAATTCTACATCTTAGCTAGTATTGTGACCTGTCTGGCCATATATGCCACTTGGTGGCTTATCTCCAGGTATTGCGGTACAGAATTTAATGTGGGCCCATAGTAACTACACAAATTATCGCTATTCGGGTTAAATAGTGTTTCGTTTTTGCCTTGTCACTTCACACTGTATGCAATTTGTTTAACTGCATCGTGAAACCAAAATTTGTTATTTTTGTTGTCTCGTAATGGAAATACTTTTCTTGGTTTTTATTTTTGTTTTGTTTTCTACGTTCTGTTTCATATGCATTATATCGATACCAACAACAATAATGCCATAAAAACAGAAAAATAACAAAAGTAATTTGACGAAATTTGATGGTATAAGTATGTTTGTGGTAGTGGATCACTTAAGCTGTGAGGTGGTTTTGAGTTGAAATAAAGAACTTTTTAATGTAATTTTGATATGCATTAGAATTTTTATTTTATTTTTTGTGTTTTATAATAAAAATAAAAATAGCTTTCATATTACATTTAGTTTTTTTCAAAAAAAAAAAAATAAGACATCGCGAGATATTTACAATTTTGTTCATAAAATGCGACTGGATCAAATAAGCTGTGAGTCACTGTAGGTGTCATCGTTACATAACCCCTCCCCCCCCCCACCTAAGCCTGTTCGTCCCGAACAGGATCCAGATCACCTCCTCTGTAGAGCACCAACCGCTCTAAATGCAACACCTCTGGATTACCTTTTCGTCCTTTCTGTATGCGATAAACCACGTCTTTCAACCTTTTAATGACAGTGTAAGGTCCTTCCCATGTGGGTTGTAACCTTGTAACATCGATGATAATCCTTTCTGCCGTTGCGGGTTGTGAAGCAATACCAATTGCCCTTCCTCTAAGCCTTGATTGTTTGCTCGTATGTCATATCGAGCTTTCATTCGATCACTTGATATTCGAATTTTCTCCCGTACAAATTGATGTATTTTATTGAGTTTCTCTTTCATCCGGTCGACGTAATCCTGTCCGCATAGAGCTGCTGATGGAACAGCTCCAAACTTTAAATCTACCGGTAATCGCAGATTGTTCCCAAATATGGTTTTAGCTGGTGTCACTCCTGTTGTGTCATCGGTAGGCCATCAGGATCATCGGTATATGTCGATACCAATTGCTTTGATTCGTTTCCACAACCTTTGCTAGATATTCCTCCAATGTGCCATTGAATCTTTCCATCATACCGTCCGGCTGCGGGTGTAGAGGCGTTGTTGTGGTTTTATTGATACCAAGCATCTGACATATTTCCTGAAATACCACTGATTCGAAATTCCTTCCTTGATCCGTGTGAATTTCCATCGGTACACCAAATCTGCTAACCCAGTTGTTGACCATGGCATCAGCTATTGTTATTTTCTCCTAATTGGGTATGGGATACACTTGCGGCCATTTACTAAAATAATCCATTATTACTAGCACATATTTATTTCCGCTCTCGGTGGTCGGAAATTGCCCCGCCACATTCATGGCAATTCCTTCAAATGGTGCCCCGACATTATATTGTTTCATGGTTCCACGGCTTTTTCGTGCTGGTCCCTTTACTACCTCACATTGGTCACATCTTCGACACCATTCTACTACTGACTGTCCACATCCAGACCAGTAGAAACGTTGGCGAATTTCGGCTAGTGTTTTATTAATCCCTAGTTGACCTCCACTTGCTCCTCCATGATACTCCTGGAGGATTTCCGCTATCCGACCTTTTGGCACCACTACCAACAATTGTTTTACTTTACCATCCGTGCTTTCCCACTTTCTTTTTAAAGATCCATTTTCTTTGTGGAAAATGGATGTTTAAAATAATGCGTCGTATTGATAATGCGTCAGCATTTCCATGTGTGCTTCCCTTCCGATGTTCAATTTGGAAATCGAAGCTTTGCAAACGTTCGATCCAACGTGCTACATGTCCTTCTGGATTTTTGAATTGTAACAACCACCTTAAAGCTCCATGATCCGTCCGTAGAAGAAATGTTTGGCCATAGAGGTACTTATGGAAATGCTTTACACATTCCACTATAGCCAACAACTCTTTCCGTGTCACACAATAATTTCGTTCCGGTTTTGATAACATCTTGGAGTAATATGCAATAACTCGCTCTTCACAATTTGTTGTCTGCGATAATACTCCTCCTATACCATCATTGCTGCGATCTTATCTTCATCAGTATGGATTCCATTAGTTGTTACCTTATGACCCAAATATTTTACTTCCGTTCTAAATAGTTTACATTTTTTTAGGCTTAGCTTTAATCAGGCGGCCTGTATCCGATCCAAAACCTCTGCCAAATTCCTTATATGTTCGTCAAAATCCTTGCCCATGACGATGATGTCATCCAAATATACGAGGCACGTCCTCCAATGTCATCCCTTTAGTACGCGCTCCATTAGCCGTTCAAAAGTTGCAGGGGCGTTACATAATTCGAAGGGCATAACGTTAAATTGCCATAATCCGTTACCCACACTGAATGCCGTTTTCTCGCGACATACCACCTCGACTTCCACTTGCCAATAGCCGCTTTGCAGATCTAATGTCGAAAAGATTCGAGCACCTGATAAAGTGATAATGTGTCTAACGTGTCATCGATCCTTGACAATGGGTAACTATCCTTTTTCGTCACAGCATTTAATTTTCGGTAATCCACGCAGAATCTCATGCTACCATCCTTTTTCTCGACTAACACCACTGGTGAACTCCATGGACTGATTGATGTTTCGATTACCCCTGCTGCTTGCATATCTCTTACAATTCGAACCACTTCTCCTGGCTTTGCCAATGGTAATCTCCTGGGTGGTTTGCGAATTGGCGTTTCTGCTCCTGTATCTATTCGATGTTTTATACCATTGTGGTTCTCTCATTATTGTCTGATGTACTGCAGAAAATTGGCATTACCGCTCGAGCAATTGTTTTGCCAAATTTTTCTGTTCCATGGTAAGATATTCGGTCCATTTCTCTATGAGTTGTTCTACAACCTCTTTCTGGCCTTGCGAGTTAGCCGTCTTAATCGGATTTTTCTGCTCGCACTTCACTATCACAGATATTTCTTCGCATTTTCCGATTATTGTCCCTTTCTTGATGGTTTTCGTCTTATCCGCGAGATTTAGAGTCCTAATTGGTACTCTATTATCGCTGTCTGGTTTCAGCAGAACTTTCCCGGCCATAATTTCTCTGGCTCTGGTCCCCGCTTCATTGGCTTCCACAACCCACAACCTGCGTGACCTAGAATCTCCCTCCAATCTTGCCCATACTATTGTTTCCGAGTTCGGTGGCAGCTTCTCCCGATGATCCATTATAATTTGCCTGGTCGTTTCTCCTATAGCGCTAACTTGAAGTGGCAACTCGATATTATCGTAGGTTAATACACCCCGTCCAACATCCATCACGAAGCCATTCGTTCTCATGAAGTCCATTCCCAAGATGATTTCGTCTACAATATCTGCAACCAGTACCTCGAGTTGTAAGTGATTTCATCCAATCCTTATTTTTACGACCTTTTTCCCTTTTATTGCTGAATTTTCTCCAGTCGCCGTTCGTAATTTCATTCCAGCATTGTTCTGTTAGCCATTTATGTTGCGAACTATACGTTTACACATATTGCGGTTGGATAGTATAGAAACATTTTCAAATCTTCAAAATTTGGCCGGTACATCCTAAAATGTGAGCTACCGATACCCATTGATACCCACAGAGATATAAGTTTTCTACTGAAAACCCCATATAGTGCTGGATTTATAGGGTTCCGGCTTAAAAACTATATAGTGTACAATGATGCACAATGCATCGTAGTGCATGTGCCATAGTTGTTCAGGACACATAGTGTTCAGGACACGGCGTGTAATAGAAAACGCTTTTGGCATATTGGTAACCGTTGGAGACTTCTTCGAAATCCTATTAACATGATGTCACCAAATGTAGCTTTGCATAATTTTAACGACAATTTTAGCCTTATCGCCACTTCAAATAAATACATACCTCAGCACTTTACCGAGTGGTGGTGCCGAAACGTTACGCCACATCGATCAATTTCAGAGCAAACCATCAATTCGACGAGGGTTTGAATGCAACCACAATTTAAGAAATCATCTTAAAGATTATTTTTGTAATGAAGGTGCTGCTACGTTTCATTATAGGAACATTTAAAATGAAATAAATTTTTTTGATAACTTTATTACATTTCGTTTAAAAATCGCAAGTTATTTCAATATCGCTTATTAAAATAAAACTAACCAAAATACAAATTAATAAATTGGTTTTTGTTGTACAATTTATGACGGCCTCTTGAGCATTATTATTATTTCGATTTTAAATTTTGATTTTTCGTCGTAATTTATTTTTTTTATATCAAAACATATCTAGTTTAAAATGCACGGACCTCAATATCACTCCCGGCTGTAAATCTTGGATATTTTGGTCTTCTTTCGCATTTTCATTTATGAAACATACGATTATGACATCGAGGCCGACAAAATAGAATTCATGTCCATGTCTTCTAATTCGGAATATGAATTAGAGATTTCCATATTTTCGGAAATTACAATCTCCATCATTCTTTGAAAATAAAAAAACAAAACATAAAAATGTATTATATATGATACATTTCTTCCTAATAAAACCATGCTTTTGTGGTTTAATGCTGCAATTTAAATATGTGAAGTTACTAAATAGTTCCCATACTTAGGTAAATTACAAAGCTGAGCTCGACGGCATTTCCAATTTTTTCTTTTCTCAAGCATACTTGTCTCGGAGGTAAGTCGACTTTTTTTGCCGCAAAACATAGTTAAATCATTATTTTATTAATTTTATCGACTGGAATCAATTACATTTTACTTACCATCTTATTCAAACTTAGCAATGAGGTCTTTCCAAATTTCGTGCGCGTGTTTCTTATCGTACAACTGGTACAACTGTAGATATGATTTTACAATTTCATCATTTTAATTTAAATTAAAAATTTATTATTTTTTCACGATAGTCCCGAATATCATTGTCTAAGAAACAAACTAGAGGGCTGTGTAGCACTTTTATTTATTTTAATATTTAATTTTAATGACCTTTATTATATTTACTTGAAATATTATTATTATTATTATTATTATTATTATTATTATTATTATTATTATTATTATTATTATTATTATTATTATTATTATTATTATTATTATTATTATTCTCTTTATTTAGAAAAAAAACAGGTTACATACATTAATACAAATCATAAACTATTTCTAATAAAGTTAGAGCTCCTAATAGGTTTTTAGAATCTGTGGGGGAGCAAGAAAGAAAAAAATCATGAAATTTAGGTTGCCAAAAGTGTACAAATAAAAATAATAAATTAAAAACTATCATAAAAGAATAAATAAATAATACATACAATAAAATTAAAATTCCAGCTCATATTTAGTGAATACAATACAAAAAAGAAAAATTAGAAGTAGGTTTCAATGTTGTCTATATTAATCAGCCAATGTCGAATCATTTTATCAAAATAGTGTTTGCGGCCAATCGGAATGGATTTCAACTCTATTGGTAATTTGTGAAACCAATACAATCCCATATAAAAGTAAGACCTTCTGAACCTTTCATTATTACAACGTAAACCGGCAAAGTTGTTCGGATTCCTTAAAGTATACGTGTGATGAATACGACTATGGCAACTGGAACTCCGAACAAAAAACATCTTTAATACCTTATAAACATAGAGATATCTTAAAGGTAATAATTTCAAATCTCGAAATAAGGGAATTGTTGGAGTTGTTAAAGGCCGACAATAAATCAATTTAATAATCCGTTTTTGTGAAATGTATAGGTCCTCTATATTGGAAAAATAAATCCCACCCCAGCTTGATATACCATACATAGTGTTGTGCAATTGTATGTAAAAAACTGTTTTATACATTTTTTACGTAAAAATGGTAAATTACTGTATAAAACGTATAATATTGTATAAAATCAAACGCGTATTAAAAAACCTTAGTAAAGTCGCAAACCTTAATATACGAAACGTAAATTTGTATCATATTAATACATTTAATTTTATTCGAGAAAAACTATATTAATAAAAGATGCTAAGTTAAATTAATATAAAATACGACATAAGCATAACTACAAAAGTCGTTATCCAAATATACACTTCGCAAATGCGATTACTGCGAGGAACACTGCGTAAAATATTCGTAACTAATTCAAAAACATCAATTCTTACGTATATGAAAAAAATTGGATATTGATGTAAAATGCGAAATGGATTTAAAATTTTTGAATTTATTTATATTATTTCTAATTTATTAATTATAATTAAAAGTAAAATATTTTTAGAAAAACATAAAATAATATTTTTTTTTCAAATAAAATATGGTTTGTTTCTCAGCTACTAACTTATTTTTTAGAATAGAAAAACAAAATCCACAACACTATGGGATTGAAGTGTAAAACGATTAATCATCGAACTCATTCAATAGTAATGCTATCATTTTAATGTAATCTGTTACAAAAATTGTTTATATTTATATTTTTGTACAAATATTTTACTTTTAATTATAATTATTAAATTAGAAGAATTATAAACAAATTCAATTTAATTCAATTATTTAAAGTTCAATTCTCATTTTACATCATACCTATATCCAATTTCCTTTATAGATACGTAAGAATTGAGCTTATGAACTATAAGTAATTTTGAATTAGTTACGAATAGTTTTTGTATTTTACATTTTGTAAAAAATTGTTATGTGTAAAATACGTATTTTACATGTAAAAAACCGAGTATATTACGTAACGTAAAAAACAGGCACAACACTGCCGGGATAATAGATTCAACTAGTGCATGATATAGAACTCGCAGTGTTGACGGTGGGCATAATTGCTTCAGATGGTAGAATTTATAAGCCGCAGTAATAACATTTTTTCTGACAATGGTGAGATGAGAATTCCATTTCAACTGCGAATCGATGGTAACTCCTAAGTACTTAAACTCATTTACGAGGGAAATTTCAAAGCACTGCGATGAACATGAGTGTCCAGAGCAAAATGGAACATGATACAAAACCTTAGAATTGGGAGATGCGGCCTGACCAAAAAACATTACTCTGGATTTATTACTAAGAGCCAGGCGATGGTAGTAAAACCAATTACCAAGATTCACTAAGTCTGTGCAAACTAGGTTCTGTAATTCCGAAGGGTTTGCTGAAGTGTAACTTAATGCTAAATCGTCCGCAAATGCAGTGGTGTGCCCCAGAAGATCGATGTCGAATAAAGAATTTATGTAGATTAAGAATAGAATAGGTCCTAATACTGATCACTGCGGAACACCGCAATTTAAGTAACTAGGTTCACTAAATTTATCATTTATTTTAACAATTTGGCTACGATTGTTGAAATAACTAACAAACCAGTCAAAAACTTTACCTCTGATACCTATATTTAATAATTTGTTTGCAAGAACCTCGTGATCCACCGTGTCAAACGCTTTTGCAATGTCTAAAAATAACGAAGCGGATTTTTGCGAATTGTTGAAAGCCGAGTAAACATAACTGAGGTGATGTAGTTGTGCTTCTTCAGAGGATCTTCCTGCTAAGAAACCAAATTGACTACGGCTAAAAAAATTGATTTTCTCCAGATAACCGAGCAATCTACGTTTTATTATTTTCTCAAATAGTTTGGAGAAGGAACTTAGCAACGAAATAGGTCGATAATTATTTAGTAATAGCACATCACCTTTCTTATGAATTGGAATTACAAGGGCTGATTTGAAAACATCTGGAAATACACCACTTTCTAGGCTGAAATTGAAGAGGTAAGCTAAAACATCTACTAGATACCACACGCAATTTTTTAAGATTAGGTTGTCGATTCCGTCAATTCAAACTACTAATCTCTTTTATAATCTCTCTGGCGCTAATCGAATCAAACACACAAGACATACTAGGTGAAGTGGTTGAGCCTAAAACATATCTGCTATAGCCTGGAGAATTAGGCGAGAAGTTAGTGTTGTTCAAATTATTTGTTATCTCCGATGGAACGTTGAGGAAATAAGTATTGAATTCATTACTTATAGATTGATAATTTGAAATAAGAACATCAGATTGGTATTTGTAAATTTTGGTGATTCGGTTTTTGTCTTTATTTGTTCCCGGAACTTCATCAATAGCCTTCCATGTGAGTTTAGAACTATTTTTAACATACTCAAATTTCTTCTTGTAAAATGAATTTTTGACAAATTTAATTGTAGCATTTACTTCCTTGGAGAGTTTCTTGACAAATTTTTCCAAACGTGCATTAGTGGGATTATGGCGTAATTTTCTAGAGAATTTTTTTAATTTATGAACCTTCGAAAGGAGATAAGAATTCATCCACGGTTTCAGTTTTTTTAATGTAGGGGCAGAAGATTCGACCTTAGATTCACGAATGTGCGATTTCAGAATAAATAAAAACCTATCAAAAGCGATATTGCAGTTATTCTCACCATAAACAGTCGCCCAACTTTCAGATTGTAGACGAGCATTCAGACGGCTATAGTCAACTCTCGAAAAATTAGCAGCTACACTATTTTGAAGCACAGGGATCTGAGATGCAAAAATGTTTAGCTTTATCAAGTTGTGGTCAGATAGATGAATCGGTGTGTTTTCCACAGTAAAAATAAACGAATTTGTTGATTTGATGAACACATGATCAAGACAAGATGAATGTCTAGTAGCTTCATTTAAAAGACTTAGAAATCCGTGGGAGGCTAACATGGTAAGGTAACTATAGCATTCATTGATATTAAGTAAATTTATGTTGATGTCTCCCAGAATAACTATGTTATTATTATTAATTGATAGAAGTAACTCCTCAATATCGACACAAAACGCGTTTACCGGTTTATTACAAAATCTATAAATGCAGATAAAGGTCCAATCATGACGCCCCAAGGTAACATTTAAAATTAAAACATCAGCTGTGGTCCAGTTGTAACAATGAAAAGAAGATACAGTTAAATTTTGATTGATAAACACACCAACACCACCAGATCTATAATCATCATTACAGCAAGCAATGAAATTATAATTTGGCAGTCTGTAATATGAAGATTCGTGTGAGTAAATCCAGATTTCCGAAACAAATATTAATAGTGGTTGCACTTTTAAACTAGATAAATAAGCACTGAAAATGTCGAAGTTTGCTCTCAATCTTTGAATGTTTTGGTGAATTACACTACTCATAATATAAGACTAACAATTCAATATGCATACAACAAATACCGAAAAACAAATTTTGAAGAGTGAGAGCAAAGTACAACATTTTCAATACAGCCAGATAAATCACAACAACGAGTAATCTATTCCAAGTAAATTTCAAAATATTCCGACTAATTATAAATAAATTTGAAAATGTTAAAAAAATAAGTTTTAAGTTTTTTGAGTAAATCACTAAAAAATAACTCAAACAGTGTTTAAACATCATCCAAATCATAACAAACACTACCACCATAAAAATAATAATTACCGGAATCAAAACAGCTGACTGATTAATATAAACAAATATTATTTTTGACAACAAAATGTATAAAGAGTTAAGCTGGAATATGGAAAAAATATATGAAAAACAAATATGAGCTAATAAAGGTAAGATAAAAAAACTACTTAACGTTACATTATTTAATTCTAGATACCGAAGCAGCAACCGCTTTATCCAATTGCTAGTGTATGATGTTCTGGATATGAAAAATATCGTTCATGGTGTGAATACGATAGACGTCAGAATCATCCGATTTCTTTAGGTAAATTTGTCCGGCTTTGCACCATAAATATTTAAAGTTTGATGACAGTTTTATGTTTTTAGCCTCATGATACAGCTGTGATTGGAATTTTGAAAGGCGGTGCATTATATGGATTTGATGCTCCCGGTGGTTTTGCGGCAAGATGATATCCAGATCTTTAGTGTAAAGTGTTTTAATTTTGCGCATTTGCGTTAAAACTTTTTGTTGTAGATCGATGGATTTTAGTTTAACAATAAAGAAGTTGTGACGAGTTACATAATTGTTGGTTTTATTCAGTGTGGTTTTGCTAACGTTTCTACGAATGGGTTCGATCGATAAAATATCATCCGGTTGAATGGAATTTTCGACTTTACTAATAGTATTGGAAATTATTCCACTAATGTCAACATGTTCCATCGGCAAGCCACTGATTGTAATGCTTGAAGCGTTTAGCATTTGAGCTGGTTTGTCATTTACAGCCTCCATTTGATGTAATTTTGCAGAGTGGATACTAAACTGGTCTTCTAGATGTTTAAGTTTCGAAGTGACATATTTCTGTTGTTAATGTCCGTTATTCTTTCGACCACATGTCATGTGTTCAAAAATACTGTATTATAGAGATTAAAGGAAATAAAATTTCGGCTTAAAGGAAATAAAGTTAGGCAATTTTTCATTAAGTTTTATTTTTTATTTTGTTCCAGTGAAAAGACGTACTTTTCAAAATGTATCGAATTCAAATTCGTTAAATTTTTTAACATATAAATATAATAAAATATCTGATCTAGCTCAACTTTGAAAGATTGTATACAAATGATTCTAATCCGAGGAGGACGATGGAAATAAAAGAGCGGAACATGGATATCTTCGATACCATGGTCCTTGTTGTCGCTGTAATGGTTACGGACCACCACTCGGGCCTTATTATTATAGTTTCGCGATCTATTTGGCATACAGAAGCACCAATTTGAATGGTTATATTGCCTCCGTTTACACTTCTGTCTGTGCCATTGTCCTCTTAGGAAGTAACACTTATAACAAAATGGTACTACTTTTCTACATATATACGAATCAATTAAGTAATATCACTTTGAATTTATAATAATGTACTTTTAAAAATAGAAATTGAACTTGAAATGTTGATTTGTTACCTTAATCATATCAGCTGATTTGTGTTACACTACTCTAATTACTATGTTGATAAATGAATGTTATACATATTTTTTATGGCTGTGTTCTTTCTACTAACCTTAGACGAAGGCAAACTATAATCTAATTTATGTATATTAAAAAATTGAAAATCTTAAAGTTTTCATTGCACAGTGTACAAGTAAGACAAAATATGGAAAAGAAGAAATCATGAATTATATTTAACAACGATTTAAGTTAAATTGACACACGGTAGATTATAACTCAAGGTAATTGATTTGTTGCGATTTAAATTAGAAAATCATGTCAGATGGGATTTTTTTTTATTGCTTATTTTTCCTCCAACTTGTTTTGAGAGGTAATTATTTCAATTATATTTCAAATATCACAGACCGTTTGGCAATGCACTACGCATTTCATTATTTTTTTATGTATACACATGCCATTTCAAAATCAGGGTTGATCGAAACTTGATTAGTATTTTAATTGCATATAATCGAATCCGCCTTCATTGGATCATATAGAAATTTAAAAGATGACAAATAAAATTCAAAATTAGAATATGATTGGTCTTAAAATAAACAAACTTTTATCTTCCGTAAAGGTGGCTACATACCTCAATCAAATGGTTTACGTCACGTCAATTTTTATGTGCACGTGCCTCCCAATAATCCTAAAATTTAAAAATAATTTCCCAAAATATTTGTCATTTACAGGAAACCAAAATCCATTTTTAACATTCGCCTACAACATAAACATATTTCATACATAATAAATAAAAATGCGAAGTGGATAATGTACCGAGAATTATATGTACATTTTCATCTTTGTTATGTAGTCAATCAACTAATAATTTTACATATGATGAAAATTTGCATGAAATGGTGCAAATATTATCCTTAATATTGAGCTACATTATATAACCTAACAACGATTAATAATCCTAATCTCTAATTAAAACTGTCTGGTGTGATTCATGGAATGCAACTGTATAATTATTAAAATTCCTCTAATTTATTATTAATTTTGTGCGAAATTTTAATTTGATGAAATTAAAAAATTGTGACATTATAATATGAAATATTAATTTAAATTATTAACAATTCATTAAGTACAAAAATATTATATTAAGAAATGTGCTGTCGCAAAGAAAAGAATTTTGCTTTTTCGTTTCTTCTACAATTTATTATGAAGAGCACTTTACAATAACAATGTAAATATAAATCTAAACTTTTTTTTTGGATTGGATTTGCTCTCGGTTCAGCTTATGCAAGATAAGTGAATATATGATTCTTTTATGGTTTTGTGTTGGTTGAACGTATTACAGTGGCTTTAAATAAGATAAATTACTTCTTATATTCACTTGAATATTTTTTGTTGTTTGTCTTTCGATTATCTGTTAGTGTATCAAAATACGCTACATGTAGATTCATATGATATAACTTCTGAAGTGATAAATTTATTTAATTTGTCTGAAAAAAAAAATTTATTGGGCATAATTTCTTATCGCTGATTTTTTAGTGATTCATTTTGTGGTGTTTGGGAACCCAAAAATCGCGAGAAACATGGAACAAAACAAATTGAAAATTTGTCTTACTTACAAAATTGGTCATGATTTCATGTATTATATAAATTTATCATATATAAATCACGTGTAGTAAGGTGGAGTTAACGTTTTTGTTAAATCCGCTATATTAGAGTCGCAATCTTTATATTTTAGAAAAGTAAAAAGTGATAGTTAAAATTTGCTGGCCATGTCGGCAAAACATAAAAAAAACGCAAATGCCAGTTTAGAATTTGCAGACTTTAAAAATCTTAAACATTTAAATATTCTAAATTTAATTTAATTTTTACTTAAATATTCACGACACAATTTATAATTTTTCTCCGGGATTGATAACAATAATTGATTAAAACGAAACAGATTTTTATTTGCCAATTATTTATGACCAAATTTATTCATAATAAATGGATAGCGATGTGTTATTTAGTAATATTTAGTAGTTAATTAGTACTTTTCGATTTTGGTTAGATGACATTAATTAAATAAAAATCCTAGGGCTATAAAATAATGTTTTGGTTGAGATAGCAAAGTATTACCATTTTTATTTTTTTCTAATTGGAAACTTTCGGCTAAGTTTAGCAGCTTCTTAGACTGTAGATTTTGGAATATTTTAAAATAAAAATTCGCCTGAATGTCTACTTTTAACTACCATCGGGCGGCTTCAGTACATTCGTATGCTGTTTACTTTAACAATTCGATCTTTCTTTAATGGAACCCTATCCTCCCCCATATGCAGGTTTACTTCAAAATTTTTGTTTTTCTAACTGAGTTTACCATCGAACACAACTTCATAACTTTGAATTAAATTGCTTTAATGAAAAACACTTGTAAAACTTTCTTAGAGCGACAATATTTGTTTGTTTTAGGAATATCGATTTCGAAAATTAAGTTTCTTCTACAGTTCCTTTTTTACAACTAATACCTTATTAGTTGTAAAAAAGGAACTGAAGAAGAAATTTAATTTTTGAAATCGATATTCCTAAAAACAAATAAACATAGTCACTCTAAGGAAATTTTACAAATGTTTTCCATTAAAGCAATTTAATTCAATTTTATAAGAAACAAAAGTTAACAGTAAGGCTAAAAAATGAATTTCAACCAGCACAAATTCATAATTTTCTTTAATTTTGTAACTTTCTTCTTTCGATATACCTCGGACCTGCTTACCATATTTATGTTAAAAAGATCACATCAATTTTTAACAACAAATCCAACCTACCCCTTGTAGTGGATCTCTCCGTTGCAGGTGTTTGCGTAGAGGTTGCTGGGCGGTGATACCTAGCTAGGCTATAGCTCAGAGGGTTGGTCGTGGGCAAATTCCAGCAACATACCGCAAATCTCGAATACACCACTCGAAGTACAACGGATCACCATTTCTGCACGTTACTTACCTTCTACCCAACATCAAGAGAATTTTCACCCTTTCGCTTAATTATTTTTTTAATTTATATGAAAATAAATTTTATCCACAAATCAACAACACCTCAAAAAAAATAACAAGCAAACCGAAACGTGAAAAAATCGCAGGCTAACCAATTAAAAATGAACATTTAATAAAAATCGCAAGAATAAATGTTTCCTACCAATTTCTGATAACAGGCTTTATATTTCACTAAAAATAGCGGAACAAGAAATTTTATATTAATAACTTAATTGACCTAACCGAAAATTTTACAAAAAAACTCAATTTTAGAATCTCAACTAAATTAACTCAAACAAAAAATAAGAGGAAAGTCCGGACTATATTTTTTCTGAAGTAGCTATCTATATTAAATTTAAGGTTAACTATAGTAAGGATTAATATATACAATTAGACAAAAATTATAAGTAATCAAAATTTGACGTTAGTCGAATGAAGGCGATGATCATCGGAATTGATTGCATACTATCCAAAACATCTGAGCGATTTGTTATACTGCCGGTTTCGACATACACTTTATTAGGTTGTATAGGCACGATTGTAATTAACGTTGTTGTTGTATTATATATTATTGTAGTAGGTATTATTTATTTATGTCTACACGACTTAATAATTTATTCTTTTTTATGTTCTTAAATTCACTGTTCATAACTTAGGAGTCCATATGGCTATTTTATTTTTATGTATAGAACGCCGCCACCATTTCTTTTTTTTAATTAAACTTATAGTATTTTCGTTTATTTAACTTTATTATTACTATTTATTTAGGTTGATAATTAGACACTTGGCGCAGAATTTACTCTTGTGATTACCCGTTGCCGATTATTATTATTATTATTATTATTTTTTTTTAGAACACACTATGGCTTACTTCGCAAATTTTTCACATGTGTTATTTTTTTGTAACCCTCATCATAAATCGTGATCGTCATGTTTTCGAAATTATAATTATACCCATAAAAGCACAGAGCTTCAACACCGAAAAAAAGCACAGATTCACCAAAAATTAGTTTACTCGACTACAATACTGCGATGCACAATTCCCACGCGAGGCGCTACACAGGTAACATCGTCAGCCGACGCTTGCGTCGTTACACCCTTCTGCAGCATATAGTCATAACCTGGTAGTCTCTATCAACTAAATCAGCGAAAAATGGGTTTCCGTTATTTTATATATATGTGAGGACCGATTACGGAACAAAAACCTCAAAATAGTTTAAATATGCATATTTCTTGTAATGCTCTATTTTAAACAAACTAACATACACGCATCCGTATATTATCCACCATTTAAAGTTTTATTCTTTCAATAAACACATACACCTAAATCTGTTTATGCACGGTAGATACGTTCTAAACTTCACCGTGTAATCAAAACTCGTGTAATCAAAAAAGACGTTTAGTGTAATTGTAAAATAATATTTAAACATGTTCCAAAAGGCGTCTTTCTTAAAACGTCCAAACGGCGTCTCTCTTTTATTTCGCCGCTTTTGATCACAATTTCCAATGAAAGAGTTCGACTATTATTAACCGTAAATACTTAAATTCATCGTTGCGATACTTATTTGGAAAGCGCTTTGTACAATTCCTTGTATCAAGCTATGCAAGATTTTAACCGTTGGATTAAACAAGTTGGTATTCCTATTTGTTTGCAATTTCAAAGCCGTTTAGAATTAAATTAGATATTAAAGACTGTTGCTAACTTTTGGTTGGAGTTTCTCAATTATGATCACTACAGCAGTTCATTTCCAGTAACCAAACTAATAATCATAGACAATCTCCACACGATTGTATGCCCGAAATACACCATTCATATTTATTTTGAAGTATTGGTGCTATCAATCACAAATCCTGAATCTTGCCAACTTCGTTCAATACGAATTAAAATGACTCGATTGTAAGAGGTTCTAAACATTGCAATAAATCAATTCTTGCTAGTTCTTCTTGGCCTGCTTTTCCAGAACCAGGGTTTTCGCTCTCATTAAATATTTCATTGGTATGGTAGCCCCTTTCTCGATTGCCTTAAATTACCAGCTCCGTGAATAAGCTCTAGCCGTTGTTTGGAGCGAATTTAATATTCCTTTCATTATCTGGTTACCCAAACGTCCCTGTTGTAATATTATGTTTTATAAAAATATTTTAACGCGTTTTTATAGTAATCATCTGCCGTGACCATATTCTGGTAATTCTCGGCAATAGGGAATTGTTAAAAGAATTTACATGTAATTTCTATTTAAATTATTTTTTCTGGCTAACTAAGGTAAAAGGTTAGTGATAATTATTTTGAAAACAAAATAATATTGGGAATATCTTTCCCTGCCAATTTCACTATGGAAAAACTATTCTCATTGAAAAACATTAAAAAAATTTCTTCCGTAGTTCTTTATTCCTAGGGAATTGCCAGAATATGGCCACTAGTTTCCGTTTTACTGGTTATCCCAAGTTGCTAATGCCGTATCTTTAAAATACGATGTGTTTCAGGAAGAAGTTTAGAACCTCAAGAAATTTTTACATAATTTTCATCTTTCCTTCGTATTTTTATTGTTCTGGTGTTCGTCTAATCGAAATTAAAAGATTTTCAAACTATGATGATTTCTCGCAAGACGATCATTTATTTTTATGAGGATTTCTAACGAAATCCTCTTTGAATTCATTATTATTGACGTTAATCATAAATTCATTGAAATAATTGTGCAAAGAGATCCAGGATAGGAGCCAAGTACAATAAGTTAATAAAAACTATCAACATGAAAAAATATTTTTTTTAGAAGAAGTCGGAGAAAGCATAAAGGCTGCTAAATTTATTTGGGTTTCAAAGTGAACATATTTATTGAGAAAAAATATTTATTTATTTTTTTTTTTGATCACCCAGTAAAATCAAAGGCCTGCTGCAATTTTATTTGGGGTTTGATAAAATTTGTGATTGGTTTCTTTCTCTTTATGATGAGTTTATTAATTACCAGTGCCGAATGCCCTATTTCAACTTCAGAAAGATGAATGTATCCAACTTAAAACTATATCTGCTCAAAATTAAACTGGGATAATGATTTAATAAGCAGCTACATTAACAAAAACTTAGAGAAACTTTATAATAAATTATATAGAGCCACCCATCTAGCTAATATCCATCTTGGTATCGATAAGCTCATCAATTCAAAGAACTGGGAATATATAAGGCTTATAAAGAAGCTCTTCAGTTCGAAGAAGAACGTACATATAAGTTCGCAATGAGTAATCAAAATGTTGAAAGTTATTTTGACTAAAATTACATCAGCAGTATTAATGAAAAACTAGAAATAGTTCGAAACAATTCTGAGCTTATTCTAAATCAAAACGAGAGCAAAAGGTTATCCTGCAACCTGCACATATAGGGCGCTTAATGGAGAAAATCCTGCGACTTTCATACCATATCAAATATTTTCCGATTTCGTTCAATCAGTTTATAATCAGAGAAACATTCACAGTTATAAAAACTTAAAAAGCGACGACATCTATTACCTGTAATTACGTACCATATTACATGAAAAAATCCGTTGTGCTCTTTTCAACGTTCGGCGAAAGATCATCAACAACAAGCCTCATAGTTACCAGTAATATATCTAAGCAATTGAAAAACGCAAGTTGATGTTATCTATGCTGGGGGATTACTATGTATTGCACCGAAAGCTGTTTTACAAGTATTCGGAAATTAGTTACGAATAAAAATTAAAATGTTTGAAACAATATTTTAGCAACAGGGAAATTTGTATTCGGTATTAATGAAGTAGATACTCGATCGGCTAGCAATTTACTAGCTGAAATCCTGACTACTCACCTGATATTACTATCTAGTTATTCTAGAAAATTTTGATCAAATGGCAATTGGAGACTCGCAATAATATTTATATGCTTTCTTTGTGCTATGAATTTTTAATCCCTTTCATACAAAAAATGATGTCAAAAGACGACAAAAAATGATTTCTTAACGTTAAATTATAGAAAGTTTACCACACCAGACTCCATTTTGGTAATTTTTGATAGAAAGAGAAAATAGATTGCAATAGTATTCAGATAAGTAGCAGGTGGAGAGCCGTGTGAATGTTTCACTTCTCAAGTTAAATTGATAGATTTTTCTCTAAATAAATTAATAAACAGCAGGCCGGTTTTTTTATTTAGGAAAGCATAAACTTTAAAAAAAACCTAAAACATATTTGATATTGTATAACAATACACCCGATTACACCCATTGATCCGGATCAGTTCAAATTTTATATGGAAAACCTAATCTAAATTTTGATTTAGACGAATTGAGTGATAAATATTTTCTAGCAAAAATATTTGACACTAACGTGAAAATTTTTTCCTTTAGTGAAATTTTTGTCGTTGTGCTGCCCGAATTGTGTGATAATTTTTTTTGATAATTTAATTTAATTTTCATTTAAAAATTATGATTGTTAAGATTTATAAATTTAAGATAACTCTATAAATAAAAAAAAGATTTAAATAATAAACACAATTTTATTTTAACTATGTATTAAATTAATTTTATAAAGCAAAATACAATATTGATGTTTAGTATTACATCCTTGAGTCGAGATCATTCATTTTAATCAGTTTCTAATCATAATAATCTGTTGAAAAGTGCTTACGAAAATTTTTCTCCAATTAAATTACCACGCAACTATCAAAAATTATTATACCTAACGACTGTGATAATTCGGGTGCGTTCAGTATTTTCACAAATTTAGTACTAAAAAATATTTATCACACAATTCGGACACAGTCTTAAGGGCTAGTTATATAGACGAAAACGAAACGGACTGAAATGAAACGAAACGAAAGACGAAAGAGATATGGTTATATAGACGAATTGTTGAAACGGTTTTGACATTTTCATATTTGTTTTTGATTTTATATTATTTGAAGTTTACTTCTCGTGTGTATGAAAACTAACGTGGAAAATCCATTTTATGTTTGGCAAACTAAATAGAAATATTCAAAATATGTAAATTTATACAAAATATAAAATATTTTGACAATTTGACATAAGTGCTACTAAGGATAACAAAAAAAAACATAACCGATAGTGTATAACCGCAAAGACGAAACGAAAGCAAATTGAATTGAATCAATTTCTCCGTTCGTTTCTTTTATATAATTGGTTTAGCATGTTTTCATATAATCAATTCGTTCGTTTCGTTTCGGTCCGTTTCGTTTTCGGCTATATAACTAGCCCTTTAGATTACAAATTTAGATCTAAATCTTTAAACCTAGTAAGCAGCTTTGCATAGTTTCATGAAACATGAACTGAATCGGATCAGATGAGATTAAACATCAAGAAACATAGCAGGCTAATATCTAAACATTCGAAATTGTTTTTTCTACGATTGCTATGGAAGGATGTACTCGAATTAACAATCAAGTAAACAATCAATTATAACGTTCGCCTATAAGACATTGAACGACAAAGCAGTTTGTCGCTCGCATGCCAGTACGAGTTGACAAAACATTTTTGTGTATTTAAATATTACTCGCCTGCTATGTATTCGAAAATTAATTTTTTTTTTTTTAGTTTTAACTAATGTGGCCACTTTTTGAAAAATGGTATAACTCGAATGCAATGAATTTTGTTGTTCTCGCGTAGTTGTCCAAACGCTTCGCTGGAGCAACAAAATGCTATTTTGCGCTCACGACACACAAATAACTACATATTGTAATTAATAATTATTTGCGTTGTATGACAAAACAAAATGCTTAGAATATAGCTTAGGCAGGCTATCTATATTTATTTATTTCGGAAAGGGCGCAACAGAGTATTTATATAAATAAAAAAAAACCTTTAGTAACAATTCCGATGATATCCACAAATTCGATTAATTCGTACATAATTAAATCACCTATAGTTCCAGGGCTAAGAAGATTTTTGAATCACGTGCGTCGCAATCAACAACACCATCAGAGTACAAAGCTGGGAATGGTTTCGAAACAGTTTTATATCGTTATTCAAAAGGCCGACTTCTTCGAGTGTCTCGGTATAAGGGTATAGGATTTTTTTGAATTTTAAATTATTCTATCATATCTTAAGATAAAAATTGTTGTTACTTCACTAATTACCTAATTAAAAAGTTTATATTTTAATTGAAGACAAATTTTTGCTCGCGGCACTAAAACGATTTTTAGTTTTTTTATTTATTTTGTAAAATCAACTTACGATGTAACCATTTTCATGTTACGACTTCAAATGAGGCCACTGTTGAAAATGGCAATAGAATGCTGGTAATTATTGATACTGTTTGTTGTTGTACCTAATATAATAAATTAACTCGCTGGTGGGGAATTCGATTAAATATGTGGAGTATATAGTATGTATTTTACTAGGGAAGTTTTCCCGGGTCGTCTTTTGAAAGTATAACCTAAACCGTTTGTTGTAGAATGTAGGATGAAGTTACAGACATGATGGTCTTTTAAACTACAGAAAGGTCTATTTATTTAAAAAAACCAGACTCAGACTATTTATTGCCATTGATATTTAATTTTTCAATTCACTTGATATCCGTATGACATAAATATCAGCCCTTCAGATATCACTCTCACACCTGTTTGTAGAAGGTCTATTATTATTTCTACATACTGCATGATACAAATAAAATATAGTTCACCTTAACACTATAAAAATAATTGAGGATCAAAATAAATACAAAAGCATTTCTATAAATAAAACTGGAATGTTGTTGTTTTTAATGATTTTAATAACCGTGTTACACCACCCTGACCTCCAACCTCCCCAATTATATTAACGCATAACGCAAAATAATATCAACAAAATATGACCAAGGTAACAGATATATTCTATACCTCGGGCAAATCGAGTTTTTATATCTTCTGTACATCGATTTTCAATCTATGTGGTATGTATCTCCCGAATATATGAGCCCCATTTAAAGAAAAGATTGAGCTTACTTCATATTCATTTCATAAAGGCAATATTTTTTTGATATTTTCAAGATCACTTTTGCTTTTCATGTTATTAATCGTGTCAGTCGATCTCTTATGTGGTTTTCTTATTCTTACACATTTTCTTATTACTTAACTAAAAAAATAACAAATAAAAAATTTATAAGAAAAGTAAAATGTAATTTCTTAAGATCTCTGTACGAATATGTACATAAATAATTTGGGGTAGGGAAGAGAATTATTATAAACTTACTCTACGAATTCTTATAAATTATTCTTAATTATTATTGATTGTCGAATGGTTTGAGCTTACGTTTATATAAGTTGTCTTTGTCTTACATATATCGATCGGTTTACACTTGAATCACACCTCATAACACTAAGTGCATACACACACGTATGCCAAGAAAATATGCTAATTATTATCTATTTATGCTCGCGTTCTCTCCGTCAAATGAAGAAATGTTCGGGGTTTCTTATATAAAAGCCATTCGCGATTTATGGTCAACCATCAGTTAAGTTTTAACTACTTTAGTGTTTATATCACAAAAACAAACACAAATAATAAATCAAAATGTTCAAATTGGTATGTTGTATTTACAAAGGGATTAGTGTGTATTATACCCAGGATGAAATAATTTATTAAAGTAAGATAATTATTAATCTATAGATCATTGTTGCTGCTTTCATCGCTGTTGCTTCAGCTCTTCCAGCACCAGGTCTAGTTGAACCAGTTCTTGTACACTCACCAGTCGTGCACGCACCAGTTGCTGTTAGTCATTCCTCATCGTAAGAATAATACTATATATGGGTGTAAAATGGTTTATTTTAATTGAAACTTTTATTATAATTAGCCATGTTGTACATCACTCACCAGCAATAAAGACTTATGTAGCACCAGTGCCAATTGTCAAAACAGTTGCTGTACACCATACACCAGTAGTAACAAAAGTTATTGCTCCAGCCCCAGTACTTGTGCACTCAGCTCCAGTAGTCAAACATGTTGTACATTCTGCACCAGTTGTTGCTGTCCATGCCCCAGTCGTACGAACTGTTCCAATTTTACATCATTCGCCAGCCGTTGTTGCCGTACATCATTAAGCAAAGATAAATGGATATTTGTTTTGCAACAAAATTTAAGACCTTACATAGCTTTATACAAACAAAAACATGAAAGACCGCGATTTTGTACAAAAAACTTAAAAAATATTTTGAACATTCCACCAATAGGTCCCAAACCTAGCACAAGTCAAATAAAATTAATTCAAACATTTCAAATCCAAATAGTTTCAATTAACCTGAATGTTATACGTTTTATGAAAAGTGGTTATATGTTTGTGATGTGAACGTAGCTCAAGCTAGTTTTAAATATGTTGTCAGTATAATTTTGTACTCATTTTTTGTTACAAATTTCTGCTACCAGGAAATTTTAGAATCCCAGTCTGATTTAATTTTGGTTAATTCTATAGGTCAAATAATTGCCGTAGAATAAATTTAATGCGATTCTGGCCACTTCCTATAGGTTGGCACTTTAAAAAGATTGCGTGGAGCTAGGTAATTAAAATACTAAATTAGCCAAATAGTGCCTATATTAATATTAGAACTTACATAGTTAAAGCTGATTACAGTTAAGTGTTTGCGTTAGACGCGAGAAAAATGGAACAATTTACGGAAAGCGTAACGATTAAATATATCACAGGTTTAATGCGAGTTGTTAACAAAACATACTATTTTGAGTTTAAAAAAAGTTGAACAAATTGGAATAGTTTTTAGAAAATAGCATACCAATCTTATGAAATTCTCTCTATAGTTGTCGGCATTTTGGTTGTGTCAGCTTAGCTGCCTTGTCGTCAAATATTTTACGTGAATATCTCCAATATGGGCGTTCGGCGAATTTATGTCTACTATAAACAAGTGCGGGTCGCATCGCCAACAAAAATTTCTTCTTATTTTATAGGGTCAACAGACAAATAACCACATTGCCAACACCCGGATAGGTCACACCACCGACAATAATTTCGCCGAACTCCCTTATTGCCGAAAAACAACGTCATAGACGACAGGGGTGTTAGCCTACAGGGCTAACAGGGTGACATAATCACATTAGTATACAGTAAACACAATAGTAAACATAACCAAACTGACGACGATGTGTTGCTGGTCACAACATCGCCGACACCCACATCTAGGACGCCATCGCCGAGAAAATGAACGACAATCGCCTATAGGACGACAATTACCTATAGCCACGTATTATAATCCCACATAATCCAACTAAAATTATTATTGCTGAAATAGCTTGCTGCCTATAAGAACTACATAAAAACCAAAATAAATCTAATTTTAGGAGCAAGAGGAAGACAAACTGGATTTTCAGCCAAAGAATTTACTTCCAGTACCTGTGTCAAAGGTGATGAAGATACGTGTCCCTTATTGGTCCTTTCAGTACACCTCGGCTACCTTGATGGTCAAAGGAACTCCAAAGCGCCCGTCAAAAATACAGGAAGCTTTCACAAAGGCCAAGAAAATAAGAGCTGCTGAAGAATGGATTTCCATAAGTAAGTCCTTAGAATGTACAAATAAGAACCAAGGAGTACTAGAATAAACGCATAGAGGCTATACTAGGAGAAAATAGAGGAGTCTTAGGAGGTATCTAGACCACGTAAACTCTAGCTTAAAGTCAATTCTTTGGAGCTGCTAGGGAGAGCCAAGGTCTACTAGGGCCCGGTCCTCAATAAATAGGACCAATAAATGGGGGAAAAAATCCTCTGTTCAATCTACAGCTTAAAGCCATTTAGATTTCTGGTGTGTTATGATATTATCCCCGCAAATATCTGACTGACTTTATGCTATAATCAAAGCCAGCCTGGAACTTTGTCACATTCCTAGGAAACGGATACTGAAGTGTAAAATCTATAAGTAAAGTTATATTTATACTGAAGGCGAGAAGAGTTTATTCTTTCTATCGAAAGGGTGTTAGACCTATAAGTTTTCGCACTGAAATTTTTTGGAAAGATAAATAGAAACTCACATCAGCTGTCGAATTCACAATATGTCTGGGCTGAGTTGATTCTCCTTTAATAGATTTGTAAGTAGTTATGTAGATTTGTAAGTTGTGTCTCTACTAATACAAAAAGTGATTTAGTGCATGTTACGTCTATAATAATGAGAAAAATTACATAAAAGAGTGATCAGTAAACTTACGCTTGAGAATTAAAAGTAACATTGGTGTGCGAAACGAAAAAATTATTTCCAAGAGCTAGTTTTACACACACACTCCATACAAACAAATAAATTTTTTTTTGTAACTATTGCCAAAGGCTTTATTCTTGAATCTTTCTTTATACGAAACTAACAAGAAGTGTGAAATTCTTAAAAACTATATTTTATTTTTGATTAAGCCTTAACCTATGTTAATACTTAATATCATTATTCATTATTATTATTAAATTATTATTATTTACTTAATTTTAGTGTGTTAGCTCACCATGCACGTAATTATTAGATTATATTTCTCAGTTAATTAAATCTAGAGGATCTGCCCTGCGCAGCCGTCTGTATTTCGGTTGCCTTAGTAGTTCTCTAGCTAATTCGTTAGGATGTGATTCCAGTTTCAGTTGGTACTTTAGACTGCATGATTTAATTGTCTCTTTAACAGTTTTGATTCCTAAATCTGTATGGATGTTGCTGTTTCGAATATACCAAGGGGCATTTGTAATGCTACGAAGTATCTTTGCTTGCGTTCTTTGTACAATATCTTTATTTGATGATTAGATCATGACCTGTGATAGTTGAGCCCCATAGTTGGATACCATATGTCCATATATGGGGATTAGGATCGCTTTGTATAGTAGAACCTTGCAGTCTAGAGACAGTTTCGATTTTCTACCGATTATCCAGTACATTTTAGAAAATTTTATTTTTAATTGATTGCGTTTTGTTTCAATATGCTTTTTCCATGTCAATCTTCTATCGAGATGAAGACCGAGATATTTGACGTTTGTTTGTTGAGGAATTGTGATATTGTTGAATTTTACTCCTGGACATGTACGTTTATTCAATGTGAATGTTACATGTGTTGATTTACATTCATTCGTCCTTATCCGCCAAGTTTTTAACCAGTCTTCTATTTTGTGTAGATGTTCTTGTAATTCTCTCGATGCTGTTTGAGGATTTTTGTGCGAAAATAATATAGCTGTGTCATCAGCAAAAGTTGAAGTGACAATTTTTTCAGTTATTGGTAAATCAGCTCTGAATAGCAAGTATAGCACAGGTCCCAATACACTACCTTGCGGTACTCCTGCCTTTATCTCGGCTAGATCAGTAGTGGCCGTATTTTGTTTCACCTGGAACATCCTTTGGGCTAAGTAGTTTTCAAGAATTGAATGAAATTGGCTAGGCAGAAGAGTTTTAATTTTGTAATTTAATCCTTCATGCCATACTTTGTCGAAAGCTTGCGCAATATCCAAGAAAACTGCCGAGTAATATTTCTTTTCTTCTAAGGAAAATTTAATTGTATTTACAATTCTGTGCACCTGTTCTATTGTGCCGTGTTGCTCTCTAAATCCAAATTGGTGATCTGGTAGAATGCGACCTTCAGATAGTATAGGTATTAGTTGTTGTAGTAGCATCTTTTCAAAAAGCTTTGAAATTATCGGAAGTAGACTTATTGGCCTGTACGACGAGACTTGGGTTTCGTCTTTACCTGGCTTACGAATCATGATAATTTGAGATATTTTCCATTTTTGGGGAAAGTATCCACATCTCATAATCGCGTTAAAAATATATGTTATATATTTTATGCAACTATCTGGTAATTCTTTGATCATTTTTCCAGTTATTAGATCATGACCTGGCGCTTTCTTAGGATTTATACTGTTTTTGATAACCGTTTTGACGCATTTCCATTTAAATTTTACTGGGTTTGGGTTCGACTCGCCCCTCGTAAACGGTAGTACGCAATCGTTATTTGGTTCATTTGGGGTGAACACTTTTTGTAGATGGTTAGAGAAAGCGATGGCCTTTTCTAAGTCACTTCTGGCGCAGTGACCATCTGGTTTCCTTATCGGCGGGTTCGATATCTCTGGCCTTTTTACATTTCTTGCTGCCTTCCACAGTGAGTAATCGGTTTTTTCTGTTACTGTGAGCTCACTTAGGTAATTCTGTATTCCAAAATTTTGTTCTTCCCGAATTGCTTCTCCCAGAGCTTTAATAGCTCTATTTAATTTCCATGTATGCAAAGGAGATCGGTGAAGCTGCCACAGCCGCCGAATTGCCCGCTTCTCTGCCAATAACTTTTGAATGTTACTTGAAAGCCTTGTATTATTTTCGGAATTTTTGTTCACCGGAGTAGCTTTTTTTGCAGCCATTTCCATTATTTGACTTAAGTTTTCTATGGTGTTACCTATATATTACCAATAGATTTGACATGGAAACCTTCCGCAGCAAGCGCAGCTTGTATGTCGCTAACATCTACGTAGCTTTCAATTTCTCTTGGCACAACAGTCAGCCCTTTTTGACTTTTTAGCTATTGGTAATATATTACCAATAGATTTGACATGGAAACCTTCCGCAGCAAGCGCAGCTTGTATGTCGCTAACCTCTACGTAGCTTTCAAATCCTCTTAGCACAACAGTCAGCCCTTTTTGACTTTTTAGCTGGTATGTGTAATATTTTTTACCAACTTCATCAAAATGTTTAACAAGGGCTCTGACGCCAGCGATTTCGAGTGTTTGAATCTTTGTTTCATTTATGTTACCTCTTTTGAGCGGGGCAATATAAAATTTTGAATCTGTTAATGTTGCGATGTTATTAACCAGATTATTGTTAGATGCTTCCCTTAAATAAATCGGATGCGGGTTCTCATTTTTCAAAGTCGGCGCTGCGTTGGGGTCAACGATCTCTAAACTAGAGAATCGGTTGTTAAGAAGTATTTGATTAACACCTTGTTCAGACCGTGACACTTTACTCCTGCCAGCAAACTGGGCAGATCTCGGGCTACGTTTTCTTTTAGATTGAACAGTGATATATCAAATATAACAAATAAATAAATTTAAGAACGTTTCAAATAAAATAATTATCAACAACTTCCTGGGTATTTAAATATTAACATAACTTTCTTTTAGGGGTATAAATTTTATAAACGCTCAAAAACTGTACGTAGGCAATGTTTTTAAGGAAATCATAAATTTCTCGTATAATTTTTTTTATTTTTATGTCTCGCATGTTATACAAATCGATGGTCTCCAAATTTTTTCACATTTTTTCGAGTAACCTTATAAAATTATCATTATCAAAAACCGCAGGATTTTTGTAAAACTAAATAAATATAATTATACTAATTTATGGTAATATGTGATGTTAGTATTAGCATAGAAAAATAAGTTAACTATAGATTTCTCATTTTGATAAATCGAACGATAAAAATGAATTGAGTAAAAAAGTTCTAACAATTCCAATGTCATCATTGTATTTGTGACATTACATTGCAAGTCACAAATACAATCATGACATTGGAATTATCAGAACTTTTTTACTCAACTCATTTTTGTTTCTTGATTTATAAAAATGAGAAATCTATGGTAAACTGATTTTTCTATGGTATTAGTCATCAGTCTATGATTTTCAGGTAGGCTACAAGGTCTTAGCTTTTACGAGTAAAAATTTCATCACAATGTGATGAGATCTTCATAGTTAGAATGGGTCATAGTCGCTATGAAAACAGCCATAATATCGTGCTGGAAGTTGAGATTTAGTGTATTGGTCATTGGTCCCATTATGAATTCTTGTATTACGAATAAAATATAAATTATTATAGCCAGAATCACCTATATCCCGCAACTTTCAAAACAACAATAATATCTTTGTAGAAAGTCAAACCGTTTGAAATTAACCAGGTTGCTAAAACATCCATGAACAGATTTAAAAAGAAGTGTTAGTCCCGCCTTTTCATCTACCCGGCCACTGCAACATGTGCGAAGCTGTAGTGATTGCGATAAGAGGAGCGATAGATACGTTGAAATATAATGTAATTTCTGAAAGGAAATTTTCTTAATTTTACGGTGTCACGATTCGATTAAAGTGGTAACATCAATTTCCCTTACGTTGAAAATAGGCAAAAATTATCTCGCAGAACGAGATCACAGAACTGTTCGATATCCAACAACAACACACTTAAGTGGATTACAGAGCATTTCTATATAACTGGGAATTTAAATGCGGATTATTTAAATACAGCCTGCCTTCTCTCACCAAGTTACAAGCTGACGTCAGGGGAATAGTTTGAGACTAACAAGTCATAAAAACTAATGTGATTGCTGAGACGTTATATCAGTTTGGTTCTGAGGGCTATTACAGGACATGCGAACAGGCTTTGTGTTCCCTCACGTGATTACTGTTTCATCTTCAAAGATCTACAAATACGAGGAGGAGGACACTTCATTGTTGCTTTCTACCCCTCCCCGTTTAGCGCTAAGAAGAATGAAATTTCTTAAAGCACTCTTCCAAATAACGTGACATACCTAAACAAGGCAGATGTTACATCCGTTCGCGCGGTGTGTGGTTTCGAACTAAATACCATTCCGTTAAGACAAATGCCTTATTGGGAATATTTTGTCTGTCTGAAGCAAAAATCGAGGAAACCTGCATAGTGTAAAACGTCTATACCAACAATATCACAACAAAATTTCAATTTTTGATTTCAATAAATTTTATTTTTAATACCAAATTTTAAAAACCAAAGCAAATAATTTTTTTGTGTTAGTGTTAGACCGGGATTCCTCGATTTTCGGACAAAAAAAATTTTCCCAATGATCTGAGTATTCTTCTCCATTGCACCATTGTAGTTGAAACTTCATTACCCCAAGCTTGTTTGATAGTAATGTACAATGTAGGCAGTTAATCTATTTTGTCGATTAACCGAGAAAGAACAATTAATCACTAATCCCTTTCTTTGGAAAACAGATTAATCAACAATTCCCTACTTCGCAAGTCACCTTCGAGATGTACTTATATTATAGTTTTAATAATATCCATGAAATTCATATTTGTTTGCCATCTGGTTCTTATGTCGTTAAATTTTAGGTCTGAATTTTTTTAAGAAACCAGCGTGGAATTTTAATCCACTAAAATCGTGTCTACTTGATACTTTGAGATAAATTACACCACCAAAACATCCGGTTTGTAACCGGAACAAAAAAATATTTAAATTTTAATTATGGCCAAGGTATATTTTTGATAAATTCAATTAAAACAAAATCGATTAATACAATTGTCGGTTCAAGTGATATTTGCATGTTTACCAACAACAGAAGCGGACCCCAAAGACAGTTTTTATGTACACACAAAACATTATATTTTATGCAAACACACCTTCTACATACAAATTTTTCAATTAATTTTATTTTATTCTTCCCTTCTAGTCAAAATAATAACCAGAATTCGTTTTTTCCCCAAAAAATTAAAGGTTTACTTCGTAAAGCGCTACTTTTTAAATAAATATATACGAAAGTAAATGGCACAAAAAAATATGATGATGGTAAAGTCCCACCAGACTTACTGAGTGGAATTGTGAGAACTGCTTAAAATAAAAAATTAATTTACAAAATTGCCTTGGCTCGTTTATTTTAGAAAGGACGAACGTACAAACATAAATGGACATATCACATCATTCGAGGTATTCCAGTGTACCAATACGTTTAGTGTCGTTCAAATCTGTAATATGAAGCGAAAATAATATTATAAATTGTCTAGACTTCTATTTTTCATTTAACTCTCGCTGATATTGTGTGTGAATCTTGTTGCTCAGTCTTTTTTTTTTTGCGAGAGATGTTGGCTAATTTATACATTTCCCAAACAAAATTGATTTTATAAAATCTTAAAAATAAATAAAAGGATAATAATATTTCTTTCGTTTCTGTTTTTCGACCATTTAACTAATTCGATTACTCTTTGTATTATGGGTACATAGAGTTGCTTTCACATAAAGATTTTTATCTTATTTGTTTTCGTTCATATACAACACTATTTATTATAATAATTAATGGTCACATAAAAATGAACCAAAATGAGTCGATTTAGTCGACAGAGTCTCATTGATAATAAAAACCAACGACAATAAAAATCGAACAAAACTATTAATTTTTATGATTATTTTTGACATCGATAATAATTTCGTCATTAATTTGTATAGTGACAAAATATTAATGTGAAATTTAAATGCCTATTACCTTATGATTAATGGGGATATCTTATCCAAGAAAATGTTAGAAAAGGTCAATAGCTCGGCTAATGTTGCCTACGCAACACAAATTTGTGTCCCGATTTGTCCAGACAAATGGGAGGGGGTGTACTCTTCTTTTCTTATTTTAATAAATTAAAGGCAATTATGTTTAGATTTTATTCTGAGTAAATTAGAATTTCGCAGAAAACTTTTTATTTAATTTAATTGAATGAAATTTATCACCTTAAAGAGAATTAAAAAAAAAATTTAAAACAATGAAACACGCGAATTATATAAGAAATGTTGTATAACTATGTTATATCATTATACCTTGCGAGTTTTGTGTTGTGAGGTTTTAACGCGTCTAAAGCGATTTACTAACCGTAAAGAAAATTTCAAGAAAAACTGCAGATTTCATAAAGCGAAATCCATTGTGCATCAGCATCACCCATTTATTAGCATTAAGTACAATTAGCTTATTACTCTGGTTGTACATCCCTTAAGTTGAACATCATTTCTCGTACATGTGTAAGTTTTTGGACAAATCCTTATTTTTCTTTGTTTCTCAAATAATTACAAATAGCAAGTCCCAACAAATCAAGCTTATTCGTCAGTTAAACAGCAATTGAATGAATTTATAAGGTTTTTGAAACAACGGAAAAAAGGCGGCAAAATTGATGTTCCTTTTCCATATAAAATTTCAATACCGTTTAAAGCAAAGTTTCCGGACGGATTTCATGATTTCCTGACAGGTCCCGTTCGTCCAGGTTTAATAGCCAATTTACCTTTTACTGAAATCCATAGTTAGTTCAGATTAATTATCCTGATTAGAATATTTCATTGGCTTGTTATAACATAAAGTTGTTATGCTGTGTCAGGTGCAGTCTAAAGTTGAGTTCGAATTTTTGTGTATCAATTCTCGTTTGAGTGAAAATATTGAATGACTAATAAATTCTTTCTCCAAAGAATTGAACTCAGATCGAAATAGCTTCGCATTGTCAAATGATGCAAATTTCAAAAATGGGGAAAAGGCCAGTCACATGTTATGGTGACGATGCACAGTAGCAAAAAAGAACAGCTCGTGAATGTTTCGCACAATTTAAAACAAAAATGTGATTCACTAAAAACTAGTCGGCTCATCACAGAGAAAATCAATTAAATAATGCAACAAGTGAAACAAAACAGCCAATTACTATCCATTACAATGCTAAGGAGCTGAAGATTCAGCATCACATATTTTAAAAACATTTGAAGAAAGCTGGATTGAAAAAGTAGCCGGATGTTTGGACTGTTGTGTTGAAAGGACGAAATCGTACCATTTCTTAAAATATAAAATAATGGGTGACGACTATTGGATCTCTTACAATAGTACAGTGCGAGAAAGATCTTACTTAAAATTTGGTAAGATCACATCCTTGTTATTCTTGAAACGAATTTATTGTTATGAAATGTGAGTTTCAGTGAATTTGTTAAATGAACTTATTAGGAATATGAACTAACCGCAGGAAAATATTTTGATTTGATGTTATTTGAATGAAGTATAAAATGAGGCAGAAATGTTGAAGAGCCAAAAATGTATGCCTAAATCCAAATATTTTAACTCTGGATCAGATAGAAATTACAACAGCTTACTCTATTACTCAGCTAGTCCAAATTAAGTTTCTAAGCCAACAAGATAATCTTAATACGAATCTTTGTTTATGAACTACGAGTTTGAGTGCCCCTTAAATGGCCATGACGTTACTGTATTCGATTCCTATACTGCGTCTTTCGTAATCTGCATATTTGGTCCGAATCCGGTATGCTTCGTTGAAACCTGTTCCCGACACTGCCGCTTGGAGGCACATACTCGTCTATTATCGTCATAATCGTTCTATTTTTAATTTTACACATATTTATTCATATACATACCAGTGGCCCTATTCTGTCTTTCCCTGGGAATAGGGAATTGGGAAAAATATTTTCATAGCATTTTTGTCTAAATTGTACTTTTCTGGCCTACTGAGGAAACATGTTTGGTGTTAATATTTTCAAAACAAAGTGAAATGGGAAAATATTTTTCCCAATAAAAATTTTGTGGAACAAAAGTTTCCCAATTCACTTTGTTTTGAAAATTTTTGCACTAAAATTTTTCTTTCAGTAGGCCAGAAAAATACAATTTAAAAAAAATGCTATGAAAATATTTTTCCCAATTCCATATTCCCAGGGAAAGACAGAATAGGGCCACAGGTGAGTTTTTTAAGCTGAAACTTTCAAATATCTCGGAAAATAAACACTCTACGATAAAAATGACCATTATAAAAATTAAATCATTCTGGAGGGAAAATACATTAGTTAATAAAGGTAAGAACACAAAGGAGGTTTGGGATTGGGACTCCTATAAGGAGGACCTCAGAAAGTACAAAAAAGATTTGATGAAGGCACAAAGGGAGTCTTGGGGACTCTTCTTTTGTAGGATGGAGGAGGTCTCTGAGACTTCTTGCCTTAGGAAAATTCTAGCTACTAACCCAACCAGTCCTAGTTATTTAATTAGACCACACGGGTCATGGACAGCTTCAAGTGCGGAATCATTGGAGCTCCTCATCGAGACCCATTTCCCTGGAAGCTTTGAAGACTCGACAGACCCTGGAGCTAATCGAGTAACACCTTCAATAGAGATGGAGGGCATGGTGGATAAGGAGCGAATCCGTTGGGCGCTGAACGGATTTAAACCTTATAAATCGGCAGGCCCGGATCGGATTATACCAGCAGAGGAACTTAGCAGCCATCCTCCCCTGGCTGGAAGGTATCTTCATGGGATGTCTGAAACTGGTCTATATTCCTAGAAAATGGACGGAGGTCAGAGTGGTCTTTATCCCGAAATCGGGAAAAAGCTCACATGCTTATTTAAAGGACCTGAGACCTATAACTCTATCATCATTTCTGTTGAAAACCTTGGAATGGTTGGTAGATATAGGTATTCGATCAAAAATTGAGCCCAGGAGTTGGGCAATGTCGCAGCATGCGTACTATAAAGGGAAGTCGGTAGACAAAGCTCTGCACGATCTGGTACGCATGATTGAGAAGTCAATTTACTCGCAAGAGTTCTGAATGGTAGCATTTCTTGACATTGAGGGTCCCTTTAATAATGTTAAAACGGAGGCGATCATGGAAGGATTGCTATTTTTGAACGTGGACTACCCCATATGTAGGTTGATAAATCAGATGCTGGTAAGCAGGATTATTACCTCGAAACTGGGGGAGGCTACCATTAGAAGGCGGGTGGTTAGAGGAACCTCGCAAGGAGGTATAATGTCCCCCTTTCTTTGGAATGTTGTGATGAATGGATTGCTCTTGGAAATGAAGTCACGGGTGGCGCTGAGCGAGTATTTCAGTATCAAGATAATCTGGGTCCCTGGTCACTCGGACAGCACGGGAAACTGCAGGGCGAATGAACTAGCTAGGTACGGTACGACTCTCCAGTTGCAGCCAGAAAGGGCAGGTCTGGGGAGGCCTATAGCAGCGCTTAAATCGGCGCTCAGTAAGAAGGCAATCGCCTTGGCAAACGAGAAGTGGACCAACACTCTCACGTGCAGGGTAGCAAAACAGGTTCAAAACTGCACTAGTATCCCTGGGAAAACAAGAGGTAGGATTGGTCGTAGGGATACTGATAGGACACTGCCTTTTTGGGGAACATGCAAGAAGGCTGGGTCTACATACGAATGACTTTTGTAGAAGTTGTTTAGACGAAGAGAAGGAAGAGACGTTCGATCACTTCCTATGCTCGTGTCCGGCACGATCATACAGAATGCATAAGTATTTAGGTGTGTACGGTATGGACAGCCTTTCGGAACTCGTGGGCTGTGGAATGCGAGATATTTTACGCTACATAAGTAGCTCTGGATGGTTTCAGCAGGAGTAAAGGGGAGATAGGATCCTATGGTATCACAATGAGCCACTAATGGCCTAAGTGTGCGATAACAGCCACTCTAACCTAACCTAACCTAACCTAAGTTCTGGTGATCTGGCAGGCCAATTTACCGAACCAGCTCTACCAATCCAGCGACCATTGAAATCACGATCAAGTACTTCACGTGCTACCGACGAATAGTGCGCTGGACATCCATCATGTTGAAGCCACATGTTCTGTCGCAATTCTAAGCTCAAGTTTTCAAATAATGTGGGCAGTTCATTTTCCAAAATGTCTCGGTACATTTGACCATTCAAGTTGCTTTCAATAATATGGGGGCCGATGATTTGGTTGCCAATTATTCCACACCACACATTGACAGTCTTAGGGCGATGATGTTCAACTTGGCGAAGCCAGTGTGGATTTTCAACACTACAGTAATGCATGTTGTGTGTGTGTCGATTAACCGTTCCATGGTTTGTAAAAGACGACTCATCAGAGAACAATACATAGCGAAAAAAATTGGGATTTTGCTGTATTTGTTCTACTGCCCACTGACAAAATGTTACCCGATTTTCAAAATCAACGCCATGAACATCTTCTGTGTAACTCATATGAAACGGATGATACTTATGTCGGTTCAAAATTTTGCAAACACTGGTCTGGGATAACCGGATTCGCTAGCTATTTCTCGTGTACTTATATGAGGATTATAAGCTACTGCAGCCAATACAGCAATTTCGTTATTTTCCTCAGTGACTGTTGCTCGACGGGTAGTTTTCTTCGGTCGAACACTTCCATCAGCAGTGAATTGTTTGATAGTCCGGTAAAATTAAGCATGTGACCGAATCCTATCTGGAAAACGCGAAGCGTAGAGATTGACCGCATTATCAAGACTACGGTCAGCTCCTCCATAAACCAGGACCATTTTAATTTTTTCTTGTAGGTACAGTTAAATACTCCATTTTGAATTTTAATAGCCTTACGCACACAGGTCTTATTGTTTTCAAAATAATCTTTGAACTGAATCGATATTTTTAAAACAAAAAATATTATTTATTTGAAAACAAATTTAGTCGCATGTTCCTATGCAAAATCATCGCCGTCGTTGTTCCTGGGTTATGCTAAAAGTAGTTTTTTTTTTAATTTAAGAAATACAATTTGTTTAAAACTAATTTCAAGTATTTACATTGAAAACGTGTTAATTTTAATGCAACCATATTGCAGAATCGTATGCATAGCCTTCTCAGTAGGAGAAATCGAAAAAAAATTTAATATCGCCTATTACAGCACCATCTATCATGAATCGAAAAAAAAGTTTCAAGGAAATCCTAAGTAGAATCCGAATCTGCAATAAAAATAGGGGTTCCTATCTAAGTTTCCAAGTTGCCTCCCACCCCCCTAACAAATAGGGGCAGGGGTCCTAATTTTAGCACTAATGTATTTTCCCTCCAGAATGATTTAATTTTGGTAATGGTCATTTTTATCGTAGAGTGCTTATTTACCGAAATATTTGAAAGTTTCAGCTTAAAAAACTCATGCGGTCTACATTCAGCGTCTCATGTAAATTAAACTTATAAAATTAAATTCTCTATAAAAAATGACGTTTGTGTTTGTAACATTAAAACTGAAGAACTGCTGTACCGATTTTGGTAAAAATTAGTGTATATATTCTATGAGTAATGAGAATGGGTTTTAGCCGAAAATGGTCCACCGGAAGTGGCAGCTCCCATGAGAGCTTTTTCGATTTTTGCAATTACATTGAAAAGATATGATTTACCAGAGAAACTACTAAGAACCCAAAGATTCTAAATTAATTTTGCAACGATACCGGTCCAGATCGGTTTTTCAAATTTTAAGTGGAAATGACTTTGACAAGAAACTATTTGTCAACAAAAATTCGGCCCGTGATTTTGGATTTCTCCAATGATGTAATTTTTGTGGTTTCCGGGAGTGCTAAATATGGCATCCCTATTAAGATCTGAATTTTGTTTTATGCGAGATGAGGCGGGGTCATTTTTGATACCTACCAATATCTACGCCTATTGCCGATATGTGTATCATTTTCGGAGTTTACGGAGTTCATTTTCGGAGTTTTAATATACTTAAAAAAAAGTTCTCATTTACTAACAAACATAATTCATCGGTCAGTTAAAAAAATTTTGATTATGCAAACCATCAATATCTGGTTGGGCCACCTTTTGCATCTAGGTCACACTGCAGTCTGTTTGTCATCGATAACATCAATTTCTGGGTAAACTGTGCTGGAACCTTATCCCATTCCGTTCTAATAGCTTGTCCCAAGGTTTTTGTTGGAGGTTATTACGTGGTTACATAGCTTTTTTCTACATAATCCCACAGATGCTTTATCAGATTTAGGTCTGGACTTTGCGGAGGTGAATTCAATTATTTGGGAGTGTTGTAGAGTAGCCCTTCCCAAACAATATGAGCAGTATGCTTGGGGTCATTGTCCTGTTCAAATATCCAATTCCTTGCTAAACCTAACATTTCTACTGATACATTCAAATTGCACCTTAAAATGTCGAGGTATTTATGCTTGTCCATAATACCGTCAATGAATACTAAATTTCCCACACCTGCGCCAGACATACGGTCTCAAGCCATTACACTTGCTTCACCATGTTTCACGGTACTTCTAAGACTAATCAACGGCTTTTTCCTTGCAGTTCTGGAGAAATAGCTGTGTCTGTTCAGCAGCCACTGCACAGTCCGAGAGCTCACGTTCTTTTTACAACTGGTCGCTACCATTTTCTGGACAGCCGAACTGGATGTTCTAGGATTTTGGCGAATCATTTGTACAACAGCACGTTAATTCCGCTCGTTCAAAATACGTTTTCGGCCTGGTCTTGTCCTATAACTTATGCTACCTGTTTTCTTGTACGTTTTATACTATGTGCTAAATGGTCAATTTCGGTTTGTTCACAATTTCAGAAAGAGATCGGCTTTCTACGTGCAGCTTTATTACGACTTTACGAAAATCAACGCTTTAATTTATATTTATTAGAATCACAATATAATATTACTTTACTAGTTCCCGCTTATAATTTAACTGAAGTAATTAGAGTTAATACATTTCGAGTTAATATAGGCACAGATCTAACGGTAAAAGCTATCGTACAATGAAATTTTCTTCACACAAACAGGACAAAAAATTAATTTGTTTTTTCCATTGTCTCAACGAAAATGAAAAAAAAAATGTGCTTATATTGTAACTGTATTTTAGGATTTTTTAATTTTCTGCAAATGTTTTAAAGATTAAATGGCTAAATACAGGGTAATTCGTTTTTTTCGCATTGTACGATGATTTTTGTCGAGGAGTGTACATAGCTACTATCTACGCCTATAATGCTGACAAGGGTGTTAGTTTTGGGATACTGATTAAGTAATGACTTTTGTTTTTCGCAATCCGAGATGGTGGATTTTAGTACCCAATCATACTAATTGAGGAGCCTATAATGAGGATATGGATTTCATTTTCGGGAGTAATTGCGTTACTGACTTTCATTTTTCGCAAGTAAAGATGGAGGTTTTTGTTACTTACCTACTATACCTATAATACCGATATGGTGGTCATTTTCGGAGAACTGATTACTTTATTGGCTTTTGCTTTTCGCAAATCGAGCTGTGGGGGCGGTGTCATTTTTGTTGTGGTGATGATTACACTGTTCTTGAATTTCAAACTTTTTTTGCGTGACAAGCTGGGCACCCGGGGGGTAAACCTAATTCGACTATGCTGAATTCATTGGTGCTAGTCCCATTTCAAAGTTAGTCCCCATTTTTGAAATATCGCTTTCGACATATTTTGCCTCTGAGACAAATATTTGTCAAAATATACACTCATATTCACGTTGATAGCTCCTGAACCATTAAGATTTTCGTTATGCTTTCTTCAGCAAAGTTGTTGCGCAAGCCAAGACCAACAACTTTGCTGAATATATCAAGGCCGAAAAACGACATCTACAATAACATTTTTGTGTTATTTTATTTTTTGAAACGCAAAAAAAATAAAATAACACGAAAATGTGATTGTAGATGTCGTTTTTCGGCCTTGATATGTTCAGCAAAATTGTTGCGCAAGCCAAGACCAACAACTTTGCTGAACATATCAAGACCGAAAAACGACATCTACATTCACATTTTTGTGTTATTTTTCCATATGTGTGTGTTTTACTTAGGCCAAGGTGAGCTTGGAGTGGCACTTCCGCACAATTAGACCAGGAGTGCCCCGTTGTGATACCACAGGAACATATTTCCCCTTTACCCCTGTTCAAAACCATTCGGAGCTACGTACGTACAGCAAAATATCTCGCACTCCACATTCAGCGAGATCTGAAAGGCTGGTCACGCCCAAATACTTATGCCTTCTGTATGATAGTGCCGGACACGAGCATAGGATGTTATCTAAAGTCTCTTCTTCCTTTTCGTCCATGCAACTTCTACAAAATCATTCGTCTGTAAACCCAGCCTTCTCGCATGTTCCCCAAAAAGGCAGGGTCTTGTCAGTTTTGGCAAAAGCTTCTCACAGAAGACTCCGGCTCCACCTTGCCGTTTCGAGAAACATAAGTGCACAGGTAAGGCTAAATACAACTGGAATTCGGCATACTTAGGCCAAACAAGACACTCATCTCAGATAAGATACAAAGAACACATCACAAGTACATAAAATCAAGTTTCGTACAACACATAAAAACTGAAACCATACACTATTCAATAAAAATATAACCATTTTGCACAGAATCAAAAAAGGACCGAAATTAGACAGGTGTCCCAATTTGACTCATGAGTCATGAGACATTTGTATTCTGCACGTATACGAATTACGGCCAAAATTCACACCCTGAAAATGTACAAAAACAAAAACACCCACAATTTACTTCGCGACAAAATCAACACAAAACCCCAATAAAATTTACGACCTCCATAACTTAAAAACAAAGCAGGTACCAAACAGCAGCGCCTTAGCTACAGTACATAAAGAGCTTCAAAATAGATTATGTAACAGTAGCAGAAAATAAACCGAAGAAGAGATTATTCTTGAAATTGATATTTCTAAAAAAGTTACAATAAAAAATTGGCACAAGAAGTAAGAACTAAAAACTGTAATATACAATTAAAAATAAAAAGTTATTCATCTAAATATATAAAGTGACAAAAGAATACAAAAAATAAAGTGAAAATCGTCTTGTGAATCTGGTGAAATAAATAATATGGATAGGTGTTATAAACTCAAGTGCTTTTGTTATGTGTGTGGAAAATTTACAATTATGAGCAATCGCCGCAAAATAAGTGGTGAAACCGCTGATTTATATCGACTATACTTTTCACAAAATGTTATTAGTGGTGTAAATTGGGTGCCGTCTTTTGTTTGTACAACATGCATTTCCCATCTGCATAGATGGCAAAACACTGGAGCCGCAATGCCATTTGGTGTCCCGATGATATGGATCGATCCACAAGGACATGATGCAGTTCAATGTTATGGGTGCATGAATTATATTTTCGGTACAAACAGAAACAAAAGTGGTTCTTTGACATACACTGCAACGAGAAATACACATCTACCGCTGCCGCATTCAGATGAAATGCCTGTTCCGGAAAGATCAAACCCAACCGAGGATTATTTACCAACAACATTTGAATCAGGTGAAACCGGAGAAACATCTGCATCAATATATCAACCATCAAATGTCACTGCGCCATGCAATCACATTGAAATCTCGCAAAGTCGTTTGGATATTATGGTACGACGCCTGAAACTATCTCAGCGGCAAGCCATTCTTTTGTCAAAGGATTTAAAACAAGTGAACATTTTGGCTCCAAATGTTCGGATATATGGAGCAATAAATCGTCATCGTCATTTTACGAATTTTTTCAAATCAATTGAGAATAATTCACTCGCTTTTTGCACTGATATCCGAGGTTTGGTATCCACAATGCACAATGCATATAATCCTGAAGATTGGCGATTGTTCATCGATTCCTCTAAAAGCAGCTTGAAGGCAGTTCTCCTTCACGTTACCAACTCAAAGAATTCCATTGAACAATCACCAGCCGAATCCGATGAGCACGGCGAGCGTTTTCACCAAGTGACGGCAAGGCTCGAACATTGCTACAGCGGCAAAAAGCTAGATGCACTCTTGGGTGACATTTGTTGGAATTTGCAAGAGGAAGAAGAACCCGAAGACGACACGAACAAATCAGAAAATTAAAATTAAAAGTTAAGAAAAATGTAAATTATTTAGGAAAAAATTGAGAAAAATCACAATAAAATCAACTGAATCAATCTAATTTTCTGTTAAATAGTTTCTATTGTATCTATATATGTCGATGAGGTGTTTATTCGATCAATTTAAATTCAATAAATGGACAAAAAATGATAAAAAACATGTTTTTCGTCGAGACAAATATTTGTCAAAATATACACTCATATTCACATTGATAGCTCCTGAACCATTAAGAATTTCGTCATGCTTTCTTCAGCAAAGTTGTTGCACAAGCCAAGACCAACAAGTTTGCTGAATATATCAAGACCGAAAAACGACATCTACAATCACATTTTTGTATTATTTTATTTTTTTGCGTTTCAAAAAAATAAAATAATACAAAAATGTGATTGTAGATGTCGTTTTTCGGCCTTGATATGTTCAGCAAAGTTGTTGGTCTTGGCTTGCGCAACAACTTTTCTGAAGAAAGCATAACAAAAATCTTAATGGTTCAGGAGCTATCAACGTGAATATGAGTGTATATTTTGACAAATATTTGTCTCAGAGGCAAAATATGTCGAAAGCGATATCTCGAAAATTGGGACTAACTTTGAAATGGGACTAGCACCAATGAATTCAGCATAGTCGAATTAGGTTTACCCCCCGGGTGCCCAGCTTGTTGCATTTTTCAACTAGCACAGTGTTATAGGTAGAAAGCCGATATGGGTGTCATTTTCCGGGTTCTGCTTCTAGGACATTTAACAGAGTTGATGAGTAAACATCACATGGTATAATTATCACACGATATCATCGGCGATCGTCTGTACAAGTTTAAATACATTATGATTTACAATGCATAACAGAAACGTATAATCAAACATTAATTTTAATTGAAGATTTTTGTTTATCAGTTGTAAACAAAACATTATCACAATTAAGATTGACAGCGCCCAGTCATTTAGTGAATGATATCACTAATACTAAAATCGTCAGCTGATAATTTCTTAGATGTTCCAACTGCACAAATATTTTTAATGTTTGAGTTGATGAGTAAACATCACATGGTATAATTATCACACGATATCATCGGCGATCGTGTGTACAAGTTTAAATACATTATGATTTACAATGCATAACAGAAACGTGTAATCAAACATTAATTTTAATTGAAGATTTTTGTTTATCCGTTGTAAACAAAACATTATCAAAATTAAGATTGGCAGCGCCCAGTCATTTAGTGAATGATATCACTAATATTAAAATCGTCAGCTGATAATTTCTTAGATGTTCCAACTGCACAAATATTTTTAATGTCATTACTTTTGGCCAAAAACAGATCTCAAAACAACATAGCATTAGCAGTTGCTTCTTCAGAAATAGCAACAACATTATTAGATGGCGATAAAACAGCCCAAACAGCACTAAAACACCCTTGAAATATGCAAATAATTAAACACCAACATGTAACATACCACAAACATCAGGAAAGGTATTGCAACAATGCAAAATAATAATCTGAGACGAATCAAGATGTAAACCAACAAATATTCGGTGATACAACAATATAATTATCAGATGATTTTAGACAGACATTACATGTTACAACACGATCAACTCCAAAGATTCAAAAAAATGCCATTCAAAAGAAAAATTTTTGTGAAACATTTCAATACAAACCAATTCATTGTGTTATAGACCTAGACGAAGTGGCTAATTCTCCTACAGAATTTTTACATTCATTAGATTTACCTGGAGTACCACCACGTATTCTTCAATTAAAAATTGGTATACCAACCAATTTAATACGAAATATTAACAGACCAAAACTTTATAATGGTACACGACTTTGTGTTAAAAATTGAATGACAAATTAAATTGGAGCAACCATATAAACTGTCAATTACAAAGAAGAAGAAGTTTTTATCCCACGCATTCCTATAATCCCGTCAACTATGCCACTTAATTTTAAAAGAATGCAATATCCAACTCGTTTAGCTTTTGACATGACCATCAACAAATCAAAAGGTCAGTTACTTGAAGTTTGTGGCTTAAATTTGGAGTATCCATGCTTCTAACACTGTCAATTATAAGGTGGACGCTCACTTGTCAGAAACCCGTCATCATTATATGTATATGACCGCACCTGAAGGAACAACAAAAAATGTTATATACCAAAGAGCAGTGGAGTAGATTAATCAATAAAAAATATATCAACATATAAAAATATGCGCCTGTGGTTTAACCTAGACTTTTTTACTATCCTAGCCTCTTTAAAATGCTGTAAAATAAACTCCTTAGGTCAAATTTTAAAATATTTAAAATAAATTAAAACCACTGTTGGTTATAAACCTGTCGTTAAAAAATAGAAACTTTTAAAATTTCCGAGAATATGCGAGATTAAAGCGTCGGCCTCGTGATTAAAATATTGTAACAAAATTTCCAGAACACACTGTCGTGATGAGCAACATAAGAGTCTGCTTGCCCAGCTGGCCAGACTAAATTTGTTTTTCTTCATAAATGATCTCTCGGCGAGATCACAATCGAATACTATATGTATCTTCAGCCAGCCGTTTCCGGGCTATTACCACATTCACAACTGCTTGTATTAATTATACCAGATCTATGCATGTAAACTGCAAAGTTTTCGTGCGAGGCTACACAGAACCTATACACTACACAGAACCTATACACCATATGCATTCTTTTTCCAACGGCCACCAAAGATGATCTCCTAATTAATGTCAAGTGAACCTAGAGGATGGCTTTAGTTTGTTTATGTTGCACCAATTTACCATCCTGTCTATGGTGTTCTGCGCCCTCCCTTGAATGCTCACTCTTGAGTGCTGCATCTTAGACATCATCCTGTATACTATGCTGTTGAAAACTATGTTCCAGAGATGCAGGCCCAGGAATGAACAACAACTTATGTTTACGCTTTGGAATGCGTACCTTGGTTTGACACAAACCACGGTAGCTGATCTGTCAGAGAAGCAGCAGTGAATGATCGAATAAAGATTAAATGGACAGTCCATTCTTCTCAGTCCAACTCTTTCGCTCAAAAGCTTCAGCCTCTGTGGACATATTTCAACTGAACTCGAGCTTAAACCACTCTGGAATATGTTTAACAATCAGCCGGTAATCAATTTCTCAAGTCATTTACATTTACGTGATTGTGATTGAATGAATTTTTAGACCTTTGAAAATATTTTTTAGTTTTTTTTACATATATCATTGCAGTATACTGTAATATTTTGAGCTCAGGCTGCCATGGAGGCTACCAATTACTACTTGTGTATATCATCGTCTCCGGTAATAATACGTGCCGACATAGCATGCTACCAACTAGTTACCAAGGGCTGCCAAGGGCTACCAAGGGCTAGTTATATAGACGGAAACGAAACGGACTGAAATGAAATGAAACGGAAAGACGAAGGAGGCATAGTTATATAGGCGAATTAGTGAAAACGGTTTTGACATTTTCATATTTTTTTCTAATTTTATATTATTTGAAGTTTACTTCCCGTGTGTGTGTTAACTTTCTCTGAAAATCCATGTTATGTTTGGCAAACTAAATACACTACCAATCAAAATACAAAATATTTTGATAATTTGACATGTGCTTGTAAGAATAACAAAAAAATAACCGATAATGTATAACCGCAAAGACGAAACGAAACCAAATTGAATTGAATCAATTTTTCCGTCCGTTTTCGTTTCGGTTCTTCTATAAAATTATTTTAGTATGTTTTTATGTATTCAATTCGTTCGTTTCGTTTTCGGCTATATAACTAGTCCTTTACAAAGGAGGTCAATGTTATGGTGATTGCGACATTGCCTGATCTTCTGTCCGACCACTTTAGCGTTTTGCATATTTAGTTGTATAATCCGCAATTTACAGATGCTTGATGAGTTTGTTGACATAAACTGTCGTTCTCATCATCAGGTTCAATGCCATTTTATATGCGGTAAACCTCCACTCCGTGATGAGTGGTTTAATACTTTATAACATTTTTGCAGCAGCACAATTGAGTGTTACGGTCTCTTTGGGCATACCTTCTGCTTATGTCCCTCTTTCCCTTTAAATTAATGACATTTGAAGCACCTTGTGATCCTAATGAAATTATGCACTCAGTATGAAAACTAACAAATACATATTCCGTAATTATTTATTAAGATATTTCGTGTGGAAGACATTCTTTCGCCCTGTTTTGAAACTGTGTTTCAAATCATCATTTTTATTGTTGCACTGTTCTGGTTGACGATCGACGCCTTAAAATTATAGATTTAGAATAAAGATTAGAATAAATCCTTACTTTTGAATCTATTTCCAGCCATGACACTTTAAACGATTCAATTTTAGAAATTTTCAAATTTTGTGTATGCGATATATTCAATCGAGTTTTCCCGGACTTCTAACATAGAAATTGCCCTTTTAAATTATAATTATTAGATGACGTGCCATTTAAAAGTTCTCATGTAACTATAAATGCATTTCATGTTTTAACTCCAAACGTGTAATGCAGCACTTAGAGAAATTTGGGTTTGTATATTAATTTTGTTTCGAATGAAAATTTCTTATTTTAAATTTTTTAGTTGGTTTTTAGGAAGAACAAAATAGAAATTTGCAATATAAATAATTACATTTCGACATAAAATTCGTATCTGCATTAACGATGTTACCGACAAAAATCATTATTTTGAATGATTATTTTGAATCTACATTATCGACATTTTTCGGCTGGAGTCCGCTAACTTTAATAGGGTGCCAATATTAATAAAAGGTTTTCCTATATACTCTAACCGACGCCAATTTTCCCGCGTTGGACTATCCGGTGGGTAAATACCCGTTAGAGCTTTTTATTTAATAACTTTAATATAGAAGTCTAAAGAAGAATTAATCCTGGTTATTGATATATCTAGAAAATTAATACATATATTTTCTTCCTTTTCCAACGTAAATTCAACGGTGGGATATTGAAAATTTAACCAAGTAAGGAATGAGTCTAACAGTCTATCAGTTCCACTCCATAGACATAGTATGTATGTCTTCAACATATACCAAAAGATTATATGAAGAAAATAAGATTGGTGTTTGATATAATCATTTGTTGGAAAAAATTCATGAAAATTTCAGCTAATAAAGTTGACAGAGGGGAGCCCATGGGTAGACCACAAGCGAATTTGAAATATGTATTATCAAAACAGAAATAATTTTGTTTGATAGAAGTCTCGAACACCAACTTCAGTTCACGACGTAAGCCCTAATCTACGACATCCCTATCTAAGTAAACTATTTGGGACAAACTATTAATTGGATAGAAGTGAAAAGACTGGCAACGTCAAACGAAACTAGTTTTGAATGTAATGGAATATCGACGTCTTGAATTTTATTAATCAATTCTACCGAGTTCTTAACCGAGTATAACCCGAAGTGAAATTAGTTTGACAATTGAAAACATTTATGAAACCCTTACATAACTTGTAGGCAGTAGCACTGCAATACGCGACTATTGGTCTAATCGGAATGCTTTCTTTATGGTAAACCATAAAGAATTGGAGCAGATGGATTCATGAGAGAATACTTTCAACCGATTTCATTAAATAACTTCTGGCATTAGTTGATACACTTACCAACCGAAGTCTTAAAAGACTTAGTTGGATCCCTGCCAAGCTCTATTGCTTCGCTTTATGTAATAAAATCAGAAACTGTATTACAGTAATCGACTTTTGTGAGCACGGTAATTGTATTGGCTTTGTCCGTTTTACACGCTATCAAGTAATGGTCACGTAGTTTTTCTTTATCGCACCAATCACTTTGAGGCTAGTATTACAAGCAACAGAAGAAGAGTTTGACGGAGAAGAAGAATTATCAATACCTTTCTTTATTTATATTTGAGACACTGATCACTGTTTGATGAAACTGGAAACCAGATGAACCACTATTACCTCTATGGTTAAATGGATAAGCCTTAACACGCAACACATCAAGCTTAGCTTTTTGTTTCACTAATTGAATATGTGAAATTTCCACTACGTCTGCACTAAAGTTTTGTTCAGCCAATCGAACTCAACAGAGTACAAACGAATCGCTAACTCAGTTTGAACAACTTTAAGATGAAGATATAAGTTGTTCTAGCATACCCTTTACGCAGCTCGTTATACCCCCAACAACAACGAGCTAGATTGATAGCTCTTCCCTCCAAAACTTTACTATTGCATTTAATATTAGTATAGTTAGGAAGTAAATTTAATTTTTACAACTACTATTAAACCATATTTGATTATTATTATAACTAGTTCTTACCAAGAAACGACGATAAATCACGGCGAGGGTGGCCAAATCTGCCAACTTAATACTTTTGACACTATTTGCCGTAGGCACTTGGCAAAATACACTAACACTTAATAAACACATTTCACTGAACACTTGTTTTTGAAATTTTTGAAAATTTTAATTAAAAAATGTATTTTGATTTGTTTGTATATTTAATTAAAATATAAAAAACACAAGTGTTAACTGAAATTTGTTTATTAAGTGAAATTTGTTTTAGTCGCCAAGTGCCTACGGCAAATAGTGTTAAAAGTAATTTTTTTTTTTATTATTGACTATGCGTTTATCTGTTTTGGGGCTCAAGGCTCACCCTGCTCTTCCGCGGTTATGCTTTTTACGTCCTTACTTTACGCCTTCCGGCCAACTCGAGGACGTACGGTTATAGGACCGATTTAAGACCATCTGCACATTGCAAGCTCCATGCCAGCCTATACTGGCATGGAAGATGGTTCGGCCCATAGGTTTTGCACACCGACAAGGGAGCATAGATGTGTTACATTACACTACAAAACAAAATCTGTTAATGGTACCTCCCGATCCAAACGCCAAAGCTTTAACCACTGTGCCATTTAGTCGATTAGGCTAAAAGAATACTAAATGGTAAAATACTAAAAAATACTAAATATTTCTCACTCACTTAAAGTAGTTTAAACTAGTTGATGTGAGTTGCTAAATAAGGTTTGAAATCTAGAAATAACTAAATTCTATAGTAGTTTTATGCTCAGTGTAGCCAAAAGTTGTACATATACGCGATTTACTAAATTTTTTACCATGCCGATTAAAGCGAATAACAGCTGATAACAGCTTGCAAGGTTGGAGAATAAAAGTGGATTAAATATTCATATATGATTAAGCAACCACCATGTCTCCAATACACCACCATCGTCAATAAAGCATGTGATTGACATTTTAAAAAACTTGAACTGTTGTCGCTTTTAATTAATTTTCCAACCAAAAATGTCAACACCTAAAATGGCTTATCTTAAATAACACGAAAACACCCAAACCAATTTATATACATATATGCTTGTTTCCCATTTTTTTGATTCATTCATTGCTACAATATTTCCATTCATAAAAGAAAATTTCGGGGTGTGAAGTTCTCTTTCGCTGTATATGTGTATTATACGCACAAATTTCCTTTTTGCGTTTAACAAGCGATTCCATCGATTTTTGTTCATTTCAATTTTAGATAAAATAATATTTTTCGGTATTTCATTGGTAAAACCGTTTCTTAATTAATTTACTATTGTATATAATAACATTTTTCGGTGTATGAACCCATACTGCTTAACGACATACATAGGTTCAAAGAAAATATCACTAAATATTCCTAGTAGTTCAAATACGAATAGTATTTCCAATCGTTAAAATTTACAAAATTTAATCAGCTAAAACCAAAATAAGCAACCGACAAAGAAGAGGATTTCTTCGACTTATACTATCAATTATTTTAAGAACAATTAAATAAATGAACTCAATTTATTTTCTATGTTTACTTAGAATCGTGGCCAATCTTCATTATCAAGATTTATTAATTCCAGAGTGGCTTACACGATGTTGACTTAGTATAGTTTTAGTATAATATTGTTCTTAGTCTGTACATAAGTAGATTTTGATGGTATGGCATATGAAAAGGTTTATACCAAATTTATTATTGCCTGCGGCAACCACGCCTTTCAAATTTACAATAAATACTGATTGTATACGAATTTTATCTCAGTTGGCCTCACAGGAATATTAAATAATTCCAACAACAGACAAATAAAACCAAAAAAACAAAATCTATTAAAATTTAAAGTTGGAATAAATGAGTGTTGCTTCCTCAACCTTGCCTCGTTCTCCGATAGAGAAGGGAAGGTTTTGTATAGGTTATAGTTTCAAAAATTAAATAAAATATTGAAAACTTTACGAAGTATTATTTCTAATATTAAAACGATGTATGTAATTACTAATGAACCTTACCCTAAACGAATTTGACTTTTGTGATGAATCAGTCGTAATCAGTTGCCTTTCAAGGTCAATATAATATCTAAAATTAAAATTTGATATACATATTATAAACATATAATCTTGAATAAATTAATTTTTAATGACAATTACATAATATAGTTTAGCGGTTCTTACTGGGCGGGACCCAGTTTCCACTTAAGCACCAAAAACACGTAAAATCACTTGCAACACGATATAAAATCGTTACATAATTTCATGGTTCCCAAATTTCGATTCATTGACCTGAATATACGGATTATACGATTATAAGTCATACTGTATCAAATAGTATATAGGAAGCAAATCCGCTTGAATTTATTTACAAAACATTTAGTTATTTCTCACTTTTCGAATACATATTTGAAATTATTATGGTTGGCGATCGGTGGCGGATAAAAATTCTAGAAAATAAATTAATTTTTCTCGTTTGAATCATTTTAACAATGTAGAATTAAACCTAAATCTAACCAGAAAAATGATTTTTTCTTGTGTAATCTAATAAAGTTTTGAAAGAATCGTACGCATCATAAATATTTACGCGTAATGAAAAAACTTTTTGGTTTTAATGTTTCCATCAAATCACAAAGAGTGTAGAAAACTTTTGCAGTTCATTGTATTATGAACACCATAATGTAAATTACTACACATATAGTTTTTTGCGTATCCCATTTATTTAAGAAATTAACACCTCTTAATGACTAAGCGTCTTGTAAACATTAATTATATTCAAATTATCATTTGAATGATACAAAAAATTAACAGCTTAAGAAAGTATAAAATCTAACAGTTTATTTTTTGCAGAAAATCCCCCTTACTATTTAGTATTTACACACGTATTATTATTTATACACTTTAGTAAATTAGTTAGACTAGCCCATAAATATTATGTTTACGAATACTTAATCATATTAAAGTTTAAATATGTAGGACTGAACGGAGTTCTTTACGTCTAAATTGTAGGTTTAAATTGTGGTGCGAATGGGGAAATGTAAATTAATGTTTTGTGTAATCTTAAAATTGCTTTTTAAATATATTTTATGACTTTTGTAACCGATTTCTATTTAAATAATAAGGTAGAAAGGTTCATCTAGTATAACTACTCCACAATATACGGAAACAAAATATGCTTTCTGAATTACACTTTTTGTTCACATATACGTTTTAAAATTTCCAACATGACACAGAGTACATAATTTATCTGCATTCATCTACGTAGATTTAATTAATAAAAAATATTATTCCGTAAAAATGGCGTGTGCTGAAATTTCACCCTTCCGATCCGACATTTAATTATGTGGCTTCTAGTCCAGGCATAAAGATGGTGGCAAATTGAAAAACTAATCTCAAATTGAAAGAATATTTTAGAATTAATTCATTGCAATTGTTTAGTTTGTGCATATAATCAAATATTATATAGTATAAATATACGACACTGCCTTGTAAAATCGTGTTCCAAAATATTTTTCTATAAGCTAAGAGTGAAGTTAGGTGTTTTAGTATAAGTTCGAAAAAAATTCGAAAATCAACACAGCTAGGGCAAAAAACTGTGTGTAGGTAAAAAAAAGTAAATAAGTACTGTCATTGTCATGTCAAAAACGTTCTCAATTAAATTTTAGTGGTCTCATAGTCTGTGAAAATGCTAGAAAGATGCTAGAATACATAAATAATAAATGGTGATACAGACGAATGCAATGTGAGTATATCGTCAATTTTACTGATACATTTATTAAGTATTAATTATTGTTCTTAATATTCTATTTCAGTCGGGGGAAAGTTGGAAAAGTTACCGAATTCAATCATCTACGTCCTACGACATCAAAATTCTCTATGAAAAATCGATGTTTAATGTTTCCGAAGGAGCGGATCCTGAAACGCCGCTTAATATAGATGATAAGCTTAAGCTACTCACAGGTAATAGCTTGTTGAAGTCCATCCAGGATCAATTAGAGAAAAATCTTGAAAAGTTAGCCAAAGAAAAGGATGCTTATTCTCCCGTTAAATTGTTCAGCTGTAGCGCTGACACTATTGCATCTAATGATAATCTGTCCTGTTCAGTGAATATGGAAAGTACCCAATCAGCTGGCCGCTCGAATTATATAAAAATCCTAGAACAATACGTAAATATTTTTGAACAAATTCCGTTACGTTTATTAAGAAAGTTGAAACGTTTTCAAGTTGAGACATTCAAAAAATTAAAAAATACTCGTTTAGACCTGAAATCCAAACTGCAGATTAGCGAAAAAATCTTAAGAAATATTAAAACGAGAGGAACCTTGAGTAAAGATGTACAAAAGTCAACCACCGAATTTTTAAATTTGGATTACTCAGCTGAAATGGCATCAATATAAGATGAACAGGAATATGCTAATAAAAGTTGATGCCGATGACTGCCAGTTGAATATTTGTAACTAAATTAAATCTGCGGATGAGATACATCTGTAAACCATCCCTTTAGCTGGTAACATGATAAGGAACACCATTATGTAATTTCATGAATAAATGATAATTAAAACACTTTTTTAACCAACATTATTTTATTTATTACTCGAATTAACCACTCTTATTGCATCAGAATGTTAAGCCAAATTAAGATAAATCTTTGCAGCTTTCCACTATGTAATTACATGTTTCGATCAACAAAACATGTTAGTAATGTGGTATTCATCATATGCATAACGTTTCTAACGACACTTTGATAACCAAAAATCGTAACTTTTTGACAATTTGATTTTACTTCGAATATTTTTTCGAAGTTCGAAAAAACGACAAAAGCGACAACGTGACAAAAAATCTAATTACGGCGATAAGCTAACAGCGCATCCCCAATGCAAAATAATTTTTCCTTTAACTTTTTCCTTATGAAGAGCATACCCAATGAATAGGGAAAAGTCAAAGTAAAGCTAACTTCATTTTACAAAATTATTTTTTGTTTACCTGTTATTTTATATTATTATATTATATATTATTTATTACTTTTTCACAGGACACAAAATACAACACTAATTGTTAAAACACAAATATGCATTGAATATTTTTTAATTTGTGACAAGCAGAAAAACAACAACCAATTTTGCAAATGCGGTTTACTTCATTGTATTTCTCATAAGGAAAAAGTTAAAAGTTTGATAACATTTTTCATAAGGAAATCACCAACCTAACAAAAAAAAATTTTTTTTTTCTCAAAATTTTTTTCATACTTTTCTGTAAGGAAAAAGTTAATGGAATTTCATTGGGGATGCAGTGTAAGAGTAAAAAAGAACACGAACGTCGTATATATAAGTTATTTAATATATGATATAATTCTAATATAAGTAATGTCTATAATGAGAATATTTGTTTGGAATTATATGCACAAACTAAACAATTGCAATGAATTAATTCCGATAACCAACGTTCGTGCGAGCCCGTGAAGTTTCTAACAAAAAATAACACGTATACGGTTCCAATTGGAAAACATGACGGAAACAGAATTATTATTGGTTTCAAATAGATTCCAATAGCCGCCACTTTGAATTGTTATAGTATTGCTGATATACACCCAATATGCAATGCCGATGGAATTCCATTTACATTCGCGTTCAAAAACCACACTGCTTCTATGGAAAGAACCATGTGTATCACGCGGAAATTCGTACCCCCGCCAAAGAAAAGTGTCACAACAATTTCGGTGTTGGTGTGAATCCCAACTAAAAAGAGAAAAAAAACACAGAAACAAAAAGCACGTGTTTGTATATATTTTCCAATTAGAATAAATAATTCTTATTTGAAATAAAACAAAATTTTCCATTTATAATAAAATAAATATTAATTTTTTACATCGTTTTCACTGGATTACACTGGAATTGGATTTTTTTAGATTTTTTGTTTTTTTTTTTTTGAAAAAAAATCCAAAAAATTTGTTGGATTTTTTTTTACGTTTACTCACACATATACTAAACGTCATGTCAATTGTCAAAAAAGACGTCGCGCCATTTATATTTTATTATATTTGTGATAATTGTTTAAGCAATTTGTGTTTTTCTTAAATTAAATTTTGTTTAATGCAAAGTGTTGTTTTATAAAGATTATTGCGTGTGCACCGATAACAATGTTACAACATATAACTTTACAACTTTTGCATTTCATCCGCTGTAAATTATAGTAAATAACGCAAACTTGAAAGCCGTGTTTTTTTCTTGTTTTTATTATAGATTTTACTATATTTTATTAAATAATTCATTTATAATAATGTCTGACGAATCAAATGAAAGTTAATGTGGTTAAAATGGATAATAATCGAACTAAAATTATCAACAAGCCTCGAAGAACATGAAAGTTTGCAAAAATTATTTTTTTTCTTCGTGACTACTACAGCACGGATATTGCTATCGAATATGCTAAATTAACCGTTTTATGGGATAACGATGAAATCTGGGATGAAATATTATCAAAATATGCCTTTAACTGTCTTAATGACTCTCAGCTGTTTCAAGAGCAACTTAATCATTTTCAAATTAAATTAGATGAGTAAGAGAGATGCATTTGCATTCATTTGAGGTATTCACTAAATTGTCTTCTAATTTCAGCTCTCCAGAAATTATAAAAAAATGTTGATTTACCAAGCCGAATGTAAACCTTCTCTTATAGAAGTTGAAACAGTATACAAAGAATTCGCTAAAAAACACGAAACGGTAAGCGCAACGAAGATTGACTGGGAAACGGTGGATCGTAGTTATAATCGTGCGATTAATATACTCCGTAAAATTCTTCCATTTGAATTAAAATTAAAAAATCTTGACGCAAAAAAATATGGCGAGAAGGAGCGCTTCCGCTTATACTTGCAGTACATAAATGACTGTGAATATCTCCTGGAAGATAATTTTCTACAGGCGATATACGAGCGTATGATGACCGACTATTGTTTATGTACGAATGTTTGGTTCGAGTACATGGAATTTATTAATTCATTATTAAATGATAGCGAGGAAGAGGAGGATGATTTAAAGCAGTCGGTGTTACAAAACTGGATGTAATTGAACGAGCTTTGCGAAATATTATATGGAATTCTGAGTTTTATATATAAAAAAATCGTATTATCGAAAATTTAAAATCGTTTGACAAATCTAAATACAATGAGACATTCGAAGCAGCTGTTGCGGTAGGTTTCGAAACACCTGAACATCAGGTACAAATTTGACTAGATTATTTAACCTATTTGCGTCGCCAGACTGATTTTAAAAACGAAAAAGCTATCGAGATTTTACGTAAAAATTTTGACTTGGCCTGGAGTACTCTCGACCAACAATGGGATGTATTAGCTGACCAACAATGTGAAATACTTCAGTTTTGGGGTCATCTCAAGTACTCCAAAATGGGCAACACTTTAAAAGGTCGTGAGATCTGGAATACGGTCATGGAAAGAGCGGGAAATTCCTATAAAACCGCTCTATGGATCAAATTTATTGATTAAATAAATAAAATAAAGTAATTTATTGAAATTATTTATTGATTTTTTGATTGATTTGAAAAAAATTGAAAATTTCGTCGTTATCCCATAAAACGGTTAATTTAGCATATTCGATAGCAATATCCGTGCTGTAGTAGTCACGAAGAGCCCGTCTAAATAATTTTTGCAAACTTTCATATTCTTCGTTGCTTGTTGATACTTTTAGTTCGATTATTATCCATTTTAACCACATTCATTTTCATTTGATTCGTCAGACATTATTATAAATAAATTATTTAATAAAATATAGTAAAATCTATAATAAAAACAAGAAAAAAACACGGCTTTCAAGTTTGCGTTATTTACTATAATTTACAGCGGATGAAATGCAAAAGTTGTAAAGTTATATGTTGTAACATTGTTATCGGTGCACACGCAATAATCTTTATAAAACAACACTTTGAATTAAACAATTTTTAATTTAATAAAAACACAAATTGCACAAAAAATATAATAAAATATAAATGGCGCGTCGTCTTTTTTGACAATTGACATGACGTTTAGTATATGTGTGAGTAAACGTAAAAAAAAATCCAACAAATTTTTTGGATTTTTTTTCAAAAAAAAAAAAGACAAAAAATCTAAAAAAAATCCATTTCCAATTGATTCCAATCAGAAAAAAATGTGGATTTTTGTGCCAGTGAAAACGACCTTAAAAAAAACTAATTATGTAGTGCAACCGTGCACGTCGACTTGCCAGAAGAAACTGAAAATAAAAAAAGATACAATCGAAACTTATAAAACGAAAATAATATTACCGCGATACAGAAAAGACAATTATTTTTCTCCAAAATCGATATTTTTTTGTCTTTGATATTTTGTAGTACGGAATTTAGAATGGAATTAAAACAGTTTTTTCCACACAGTGGAAAAATTGCATACTGGGCACTGTTAATATTTTATAAAAGCAAACTAGTGAAAATTTTATTAAAAATTATTATTATACTAAATAAAATCATAATTTATATAATAAAATTTAAAACAGATAATAAATACGAACGGTATTAGAGAAATATAAAAATAACTTAAAGAAAAAGTTAACAAATAAATAAAATTAAAGTTTTAACAACAACAAAAAAATATCAAATATGTTTATTGCAATTTTTCACTCAAAATATTTAGTATGTATTTTATCAATCTGGGCCAACAACAAGCCACTTTCAGAAATTAAGGCAAGATACCACTATATAGGTCGAATGGGCCTAACTATAGAAAACATTTTCCGGTATAAGGTTAATAGCAACTGTCCACCGTAAATTTTGAGTATTTTATCAATCTGGGCCAATAATAAGCCACTTCCAGAGAACCGATGTGAAGTTTCAAACAAAAAATTCAAATGTGTTAGTACCACTCAATACTAAATTCTTATTAGAACAAATTGAGTGTGATTTATTACACTGTCAAATTATTCTCCGAATCAAGTACATTTAAATATTATGATTTTTAAAATAGAATTTATCTAAAATTACAAAATATTAATGAAATACAATAATTATTCAAACAAATAAATAAAATAACAAATTAAAATCATGTGTGCGACTTAGTAACAAATAAATAAAAATAAAAGCTTTAACAGAAAAAAATATCAGAATTGTTTATTGCAATTTTTCGATCAAAATACTGGGGGCTATTATGAAACATTATTCGCTTTCGAAAAATTTGATATCTAAAAATTCCAAACGCTTCGAAATTGCTATTATGAAACAATGCGAATCGTTCATTTGTTGTAGATCTGTCAAATAAATTTTATATATTATTAAAATACATACGTTATTTGTAGTAAATTATTTTACAACTTACATCTGAGTAAATATGTCTATTAATATTAAAAAACTATAATTATAATTGGCTTATTTAAAAAATATAAAAATACACAACCGAATTTATTTACACGATAAAAAAAATTATTATTTTAAAACTACATTTACTCAATACGACATTCGCCACCTAAAGAGCAGTCGGATTTTGACGTCAAATTTTCGTTTAATTCGATTCGTATTTTTTTTTGTTTCATAATCTGGCGAATTTGTTGATTTCGAATTATTCGATAGAAAAAAAAATTATAATACCAGAACAAGCCGCGAATCGAGTTTTCCGAAATCGAATAAGTTTCATAATAGACCCCCTGTGTATTTCATCAATCTGGGCCAATAACAAACCACTTCCCAAGATTAGGGCAAAATAGCACTATATAGGTCGGATTAGCCTATATATAGAAAACATTTTCTGGTATCAGGTTTTCCCGAGCGGAGAAAATGTAACATACTTAATAGCAATTTTCCACCGAAAATTTTAAGTATTGAGTAATCCGACCTATATAGTGGCCTTTTAATCCGACTTATATAGTGACATCTTGCCCAATCTCTGGAAGTGGCTTGTTATTGACCCAGATTGATAAAATACTCAAAATTTACAGTGTAAAATTGCTATTAACTATGTTACATTTTCTCCGCTCGGGAAAACTTTATACCGGAAAATTTTCTCTATAGATAGGCTAATCCAACCCCTATATAGTGGTATCTTGCCCTAATCTCTGTTAATCACCCAGATTGATAAAATACTCAATATCTTGAGTGAAAAATTGCACTTAATATATTTGAAATTTTTTATTTTTTTAAAGGTTTAATTTTATTTATTTGTTAATTTTTTCTTTAGGTTTTTTATATATCCATATCTCTAATATCTTTTGTATTTGTAATTATGATTTTATTTAATACATATAATAATATTTTTTATTAAAATTTTCACTAATTTGCGTTAATAAAATATTAACAGTGTTTACACCAATACTTAAACAATTCAATATGGTAGCTATTGGAATCTAATTGAACCAATAAAAATTATGCTTCCGCCATGTTTCTAATTGGAACCGTATACGGATGCGTGTTATTTTTTGTTAGAAACTGCACGGGCTCTCCAGAGATAGGTGCACGCAATAGCAAAACTGCTATTAACAAGGCTAAATTTTCTCTACTAGGAAAAACCTTATAACGGAAAATATTCTCTATAGATACACCGATCCCTCCTATATAATGGTAACTTGCCCTATTCTCTGGATGTGGCTTGTATTGGCCCAGATTGATAAAATACTCATGATTCATTGTGGAAAACTGCTATTAACAAGGTTACATTTTCTTCGCTCGGAAAAACTTTATATCGGAAAATATTCTCTACAGTCAGGCCCATTCGACCTATATAGTGGTATCTTGCCCTAATCTGTGAAAGTGGCTTGTTATTGGCCCAGATTGATAAAATACTCAAAATTTACGATGGAAAATTGTTATGTATTTTCTCCGCTCGGAAAAACCTTATACCGGAAAATGTTCTCTATAGTTAGGTTCATTCGAAATATATAGCGGTATATTGCCTTATTTTCTGGAAGTTGCTCGTTATTGACCCAGATTGATAAAATACTCATGAATCACGGTGGAAAACTGCTATTAACAAGGTTACATTTTCTCCGCTCGGAAAAATCTTATATGGGAAAATGTTCTCTACAATTAGGCCCATTCGATCTATATAGTGGTATCTTGCCCTAATCTCTGGAAGTGGCATAACAAGGTTACGTTTTCTCCGCTCAGAAAAACCTTATAATGGAAAATAATCTCTATAGTAAGGCCCATTCAACCTATGTAGTGGTATTTTGCCCTAATCCCTGGAAGTGGCTCGTTATTGGCCCAGATTGATAAAATACTCATGATTCATGGTGGAAAACTGCTATTAACAAGGTTACATTTTCTCCGCTCCGAGAAACCTTATACCGGAAAATGTTCTCTAATTTTTTCTGATAATGCTTTTATTTTCATTTATTGGTTAACTAAGTCACACATGATTTTAAATTTGTTATTTTACTTATCTGTTTGAATAATTATTACATTTCATTGATATTTTGTAATTTTAAATTAATTTTTTTTTTTAAATTATAATTTTTAAATGTACGTGTATTTTGCTTCGGAGAATAATTTAACAGTGTAATAATTCACACTCCATTTATTCTAATAATAATTTAATATTGAGTGGTACTAACCCATATAGTACATATAATTTGGATTTTTGTTTTTTTTCTGTTAAGGGTGCTGCACAACTGTGAGATTTTACCTGTACTCACACTTCACAGTCTGAAGTCTACATTATTTGGCGTTTCCTTCATTCCATTGAAATTGTTGTCATTGAGTTTTTATTACCATCGAAAGATTTTTTGCGTATTATGTCCTACGATTGAGTTCCCTGTATTACTCCAGCTGCAGAAATATCAAGATCCCTAAGCGGGAACTTATATCGCATCCTGAAACCCATTCGAATGTTAATTTTGAACACTTCCATCAAGAGTTTCGGGGTTCCACTATGATAACACAGATCGAGCGAACAATCGTCTCTAATGTTTCAAATATGTCTTGCAAACTAAGCACAACAGGGCTTTGGCAAATCATTGGAATTAATACATCGAGAAATCTAGATAATTTTAATCGGATTTTATCGTCCTGCATCAGTACATATCATTATTATTATGGACGGTCCGTTGAATTTTATTAATAAAGCCGGAGATAGTAGGAACAGTCAATATGTCGTCGACATGAAAGGTGGATTTGAACAATTAATATGTGTCTGTATTGAGAATGTACTTGATGAAAAATTTGACACAAAAGCCGCTCATATCTTTCGAGATGTTAAACAACAGAAATATGAAGAGGTAAAGCTATTATAACGTACCGATATGTGAAGGAAACCTTTTTTAAAAAAGAGACACAATTATGAGTATAAATCGTAAATATTAGAAACGCAGACCATCCGAACGGGATATTCTGGAAAAATTTCGACTGAGCGTTAAAACTTTGTACAGTACCGCACGGTTGGTCTAGTGGTTTTTATCTTTTTTTCATTCGCGGCCCACCAAATAATTTATAATTTTTTTGTGGCCCCCATTTTTTTAATAATTTATATTTGTTAATTAATTTTTTTATTATTCTTTTATTTATTTATATAATATAATAAATATAAAAAATATCTTTATTATTTCATTAACTATTTTTACTTTCATATTAGGTTAGGGAAATATATTTCCATTATTTTTGCGCTAGATAGCTTTAGTGACATATATCTCGTGATGTATTTATCGCAGTGGACTATAATTATACTCATTGGAAAGGGGGATTCACGTACTAAAAATATTATTTTTTTATATTGTTTTAATTGATCGATTCGGGAATTTCGATAAAAAAAATGCACCACACACTGGAAGGCCTATTGTCAAAAATGTCAATAAAATCCTGGAAATTATCGAAGTAGGCCGGATGTGAGCTGTCGTAGCATCGCCCAAGAGCTAAAGATTGATCACAAACCAATCCAAACCATTTGCATAAAGCTAACTTCAAAATTAGCCTCGATGTTTGGGTGCCGTACGAGTTGACTCAAAAAAACTAGATGGACTGTATTTCCATCTGAGGATAGTTGGTCAAACGGAACGAAATCGAGCCATTTCTGAAGCGGATGGTAACTAGCGATAAAAAATGGGTCATATACGACACTGTCAAGCGGAAAACATCATGATCGAAGGACGCTGAAGCGGTCCAAACGGTGGCCAAAGCTGAATTGAAAACCAGGAATGTTAAGCTGTATGTTTGATGGGATTGGGAGGAAATCTACTATGAGCTGCTGTTCAATTTCCAAACGCTTAACTTGGACCTCTACTGCCAGCAATTGAACCGATTGAAGGCAGCAATCGACTCGAAGCGGCCAGAATTAGCCAATATTAGAGGCGTCCTGTTCCGCCAAAGCTCCGGAAGCTTGGTTTTGCGGTTATTATGCATCCACCTTATAGTCCGGAGCTGATACTAAATGATTTTCTTCCCTTTTTGTCCATGACAAATGCTCTTGGTGCCCCAAGAGAGGCTTGTGAAAACTGGATATTTCAATTTTTTGCTAATAGGAACAAGGCGTTTCAGGGTAGCGGTAAAATGCAATTGCCTTCTAAATGGCAATGAGTTATCGAAAACACGGCGCATATTTGAGCCAAAACGAATGATTGTAACCATGTTAAATAAAGCCCCGTAATTAACATAAAAATAATGGAAATATATTTTCCCAAGTACTTCACAATTTGGCGTTATCAAATAAGGAAAAATTTTCTTATTTCACTTTTTCATACGATATTCGGTTATACATCAATTTTCTTTTTATTATATGCTGAAGGGAATTTTGCAAGCTTATTAATGACAAATAATAACGTCATAAAATAGCAAAACGCTTGCTCATTATCTTTTTTAAGCAAAATTTTTTATGTCTGGTTGGTCGTCTGCCGACCAAGTAGCGAAAAGATAAAAATATTTTAGCTTGCAGGGGAATTTTTAAATAATAAATTTTCACTCGCACTCGTGCAGTTGGTTTTAGAAACTTCACATCGGTTGTTTGTTCTAGTATAAGCAATATCAAAAATTTTCCTTCTATTTTAAACTGTCAGCAGTGCCAACAATTGTCTTTAAGCTTGTGTGGAATCCACGGTCAAAATGGTGCATAGGATAAAAGGGGCAGATAGTGATAGTGTTAATTTAAATTTTTTTCGTAGTTTGTCATGACATATTTTCACTAAATTACTTGTGTTTTTTTTGTTTGTGACGTTGTCATATCAATAATGGGGTAGATACTCGATCGGCTAGCAAGCAAGCAATTTGCTAGCCGAAATCCTGCCTATTTAATCAATTTTACCAAGAAAATTTGAATTTCAAATTATGCCGCAAAATTTACTGTGCAATCACAAAAAATAACAAAAAGAAATTGAAAAACATAATTTCAAATTCAAATTTCTTTGATAAAATTGATTGAATGGCCAGGATTTTGGCTAGCAAATTGCTTGCTTGCTAGATCGAGTATCTACCTCAAAATGTAATATTTCGTTTTGAATTTTAATTTCAAACCAATTGTTTGTCTCAGTCAATTAATTTAAATAAAATTTCCAAAATAAAAGCTTCAAATTGGAAGTACGAAGTGAACACTAATGGTCAGTTGCACAGAAAAATGACTAACGGCCAGTTAGTCCGGCACCAGTTAATTCGTTTATATGAAATCTATCTGTTTTCGCTATAAAAAAACAACGCAATTTATTCCGTGGAAATATTAAGCTTGCATATAAATATTTAAATGGCCAATTTTGATTGAATAAGTTTTTAACTAATCGTTAAATATTTTTATGGAATAACATATATTTTTGATTGCGAAAACGGATTTCTTATACAAGATTTAATGGCTCCCAACTAACCGATCTTTAGTCATTTTTCTGTGCAACCGGCCATAAAAAAATAAATTAGAACTACAAAGGTTGGAATTATTGTTTGGTTGAAGTGTACGGCCAAGGATTAACCAGGATCCGCCGTTATGCCGGATCCACCATACTCTCGTGTTACATCTAACAAACCCACGGGATGGGATAGGATTATAAAGCTGTGTTGCTTTCAAAAGATTACAACAACAATTGCATTGTATTAAAGCCGATTGTCTTTAATGTTAAGAAAAAAAATTTTAGGAATAGGGGAAATAATATCATTTTATAGTTATGGTGTTTACCGCACGCAAGGCATTATTTTTCTATTTTTTTTTTTCGAAAAATTTATCTTGTAGTAAAATTTGGCATTTGTTATTTGATAGCAAAATACCGAATTTAATTTGTTCTATTTCATAAAATAAAAAACAATAAAAAAAATATTAATAAAATGAACCAACACAGAAAAATTAAAACTCATTAAAAAATTAAAGCCAAATGTTGTTGCTTTCACATTTCTTAGCTAAGCTAAGCGGATTTGCGAAAGCAACACTACTTTAGTTGTGAAAGATCTGACCTAGTTACAGTCAGGTAAGTAGTCAGGTAAGGTGGGTAACCCAATTCTACAACTACATAATTTTCATTATTATTTAATATTCTCCAACTGTAGATGATATGATATCATAAAATAACTTTACTTTATTTATTTATTTATTTATTTATTGAGTAAAAAAGGATAAAGCATAGCTTTTCTATCCATACAAATTAGTAATAAAAAGTATACAAAAACATAAATTAAAATATATTTTTAACGCATGATAACGCGTCATAATGAGTGATTAGTAAAATTTATTTTGTTAGTAGAGATATTATTTGTAATTTAAGGAAAAAATTCTAACACTGAAAATTGTTAAAAATTAAAATTTAGTCCAAATTCTTCTGCTCCAACATAGATGGTATCCTAATAAACCAAGCCCCATTAAATAAAATGTTTTATATTTTCACTCATAAAGACCGATCAAAAGTTTATCGGCAATATTAACACTCTTCCTAAAAATTAAACAATCCCAATACCGCTGAAGTAAAAAATAAATCAAATTATTTAAATTTATCTAATATTTTATAATCAATTTTAACTCAAAATAGTGAACTGTATCAACGAGCACTCCTCAAAACATTATTTGCCCACTTTTCACTCCTCTCTCTCCCCAAAAAACAATTTTTTCACGTGTTGTGACTATTCATTTGCTATAAATGGATTACCCCAGAATATTAAAATTTAGATACTTTTCAAACACAACAATAGACGTAAATTTTACTTAAAAGTATTATAATCTAAATAAAAATTCATTAATCATCCTATTCAATTTTGGGATTTCTAAGGAGCAAAATCAATCACCCAGCCAATAAAAAATTAATTTTTTTATTAAATATTATTTTTAATCTTAAAATTAATATACATAAGAATTTTTATTTAAATTTATTCTTCGCGACATCTGACTCACCGAAATTTGTCATATGGGCTATTATTCAGTAATGAAAATAGAGGCATGAATACTGTTAAGGTAGCCGAAAGATAATGCAATCCCAGCCGAAATATGGTAATGCAGATAATGTTTTTGCGTGTGGGTGTGGGTGTGAGTGTGGGTGTGGGTGTGAGTGTGGGTGTGGGTGTGAGTGTGGGTGTGTTTGGGTATGTGGGTGTGGATGTGGGTTCGATAATATTTAGTTAGTTGGAACTTAGTAGGAACGATGCTACCGAAACTTCAAAATTTAACGCTAGTTTGGGAAGTGTAAGTCTTTAAAATTCTTAAATGTTCACCACATATAATAAAAGTGCTTGAGTATTCAGCCTCTGTGGCTTTAATGTTCCATCCCACTACTTAGCGCTGATTCGATTTAAACCCTAATTATGCTTTGAAAACCTAAACCTTAGAGAGTTCTTGTCGACATGTTTAACAATGCAATCCACCTCAGATATGCTTTATACGAGTACCTAGTTCCAAATCATTTGATTTCAGAGTCACGTTACCTATTAAGCGTCACTGACTCTTCTATTCGAATTCTCAAAATTAGTTGGTTTACATGCCTCGCTGGCATTTCTGACGTTATTTTGGCCATCGGCGTAAATCTATTACTGTCAATTTGTCAGCAATGTGATTGTTACGTTATATGATCAAAAAATTCTGTAGACGATGTGAATATTGGCAATATTGTTATTGGGGTGATAGTAACCCGGTTAAAGTTTCTGACAAAACTGAAGTCTGTTTTTATATTTAAATTAAATTATTCGAAAAATAATTTAACACTTTTAAAAATTAAAAAGAAGTCCAGATTTGTAGTGAAGGTGATTACAAAAACTAAATTCATCATGATTGGATTCAATTTGTTTAAAAAAATTCAATATGAACAAATTTGTTCATGTGATATAACTCAGAGTTTTCTAACTATCGTTTTATCAATATACCAATATAAGAAAAGCCATATTCCTTATGACTGAAGATAGTGTAGGTAAGTACAAGAAAAAATTTTACAAATCGAAAAGAATTGTATGAGCTAATTTTTTTTTTTTTTTTGTAATAAATCTTTAATATCTCGAAGTTTACCATAAATTATGATATTTTGGTATTAATTATCGTCAAAAAAATTGTTATGTGAAAACTTTTTAAGCATCGAATAAGAATGAACACTTTCCTGTCATAGTGCAACGTGCGTAAGCACGTGATTATAAAAAATCTTGAGTGAAATATTTAAAACTAACAACGCGTGCGTAATTTATTCGTCAATTTTCTTAAGTCACTGTCCTTTCAAAACATCACTTCAGTAAAATACATCCGACAAAATTAATATAAGTCAGTAGTTTTTCTAAACTATTTATTTTAAAACTGGCATAAGTAAGTAATGAAAAAGAGAAAGTAATGAAAAATGATGATTTTTCAATGACTCTTCGAAATTATTTTAACTGACAAAAATATAAGTATCCTGAGATAACAAATAAAAGTAAATCTTCTTAACCTTTAAGTATCTCGATTTAAAGAAAAAGTAACTTATGCCACTTTCAAAATAAATGGTTTATATATAGTTGCGTTTATTTGTAGAAATCTCCGAGATTTATTTGATTTTGGAAAATATCTAATAAGTCGAGTTGTTGTAAACAAAACTTTCGAATTGTATCAGAGTTTTGTATAACATTAGCAAATGTTTATCAAATTTGTTCATAATTTAAATTATTTCATAAATCGGTGTAATCGCTTTTGCAATCAACTTTATTTCAAATAGAGTGAATGTGGTTCTTAACAGTGATATGATGTAGACTACGACTAAAAATAGGTGTCGGTGATATTGTAGTCAGCAATGTAGCTAGTCGACGTTGTAGTTATAGACAATGCCGATGATTAAAATGTGGTTATTGACGTTGTTAGATGATAGTATGTGTGATATAGGTATCGGCCCTATATGGTTATCGATAAGGAAGAAACAAAAGTAATAATAATTTTTCAAAAGAAACCATATAATAAAGTAAATCACCACACAACAGTGAATTACCTACCTAATAGTTAAAAATGTATCAAAATTTACCATTTTTTCTTACAAATAATTAAAAATAATTAACTACTTGCACTTACTCTATCAAATTAAGAGCATTTAATAAAAAAACAAAAACTCAATAGAAATTAAATGTCGTGCATATAAAGAATTTTCTAGTGTTTTTCGAATAAATAAGAAGACAGTTTATGTTGCTGCCAACACTTCACTGCTTTTACCATGAATGTAAGTAAATCTCAAACACACATGATTTTGACAGAAAAAGAAACTTAACATAATTTTGGTTTACAAAAACCTAACGGTTTATAAGCGTCAACAAGGAACACCTTTGTTGCAAATTTTAAATTGTTTTTCTCCTTACAAGTAATTCCTTTATAAATTCTATACCTTTAAAAATATAAATATTTGCAAAAACGATAAAGGTCCCATTCAAAACCCTGGGATCTCCCAACAAATATTTGGTCTGCACGGAAGCATACACACAGATAGCTTTTTGAAAATCAGCAAAATCTCGAGATCAAGAATATTGTATGTATATACCAGATGTTTGTACTTTGAAATGCAACATAAAACCTAAGCAGTGCGAATATTGCGGTTCGTTGCAGTCGCCGGACTAAATTTTTCATAGTTGTTTTTAATTTTCCATATCTGATAACTCAACAGTTAGATGCCATAGCATACTTAACCACTTGAATATCTTGTGAACAATTTTTAAATATCCCTGTGAATTGTTTTCAAAATTCTTGTAAAATAGAATATAAATGCACGCGGAAATGATTCAGAGATACATAACTCAAACTCATGTTATGATTTTCGCTTACCAAAAATATTTTTTATATTATTTCCGATAACTATCTATATTTGTATGTTATCTTTATAAAAGGTATATTGCTCCTGCGCCGACAAAGCAACTCTTGTTTGTTTACACCTCACTCTCACGTCAACTGAAATAAACCCAAAATTATGAAACGGTATTCCCTACTAATTTGAAATTTATTGACTTCTTAATACAATTCCACAATTTCCGTATATATTAAGCTACCGAGATACGTACTATCACAAAAAATCGCTTATTTATTTCTAAAACCATCAATTATGTCCACCCTCGACATTTACCAACAAACACAAAAAAAAAATTTATTCCTAGAACAAAAAAATCCTATATACTATAATTTATCCCTAATGTCATTTCACGTTGACATAACCTATGTGGAAAAACGTTTCCTATTAGAATTCGATTTATTATCCTTGACCTAAAAACATAAAATTCCCTGCGCAGCACAATACGTATATGGAAAGATGTGTCGAGTTAAAAAGGGGAGAACGTTTTGGAAACAAAACCACAAATTTTTCATCCAATTTAAAGTTTCGACTATAAATCACGCGATTGCCTTTTAAATGAAACTGATTACATCAACGTTATGGTATTGGTTTGCTCGAAACTTTTTATTGTGTACTTTTCATAATTTTGCTAAAGAATTTTCATTTCATATTTTTTACATGGAAATATGTTTATGCGAAGAAAGTGATAGTATTTTTATATATACATAAAGATGAACATAAAATTGCGATAAGAGTGGTCGTGTTGAAATCTATCTCTGATTTGAATATAGACGCAATCTCGGAATTAAAATTCAACAATCATAATGAAATATACATTGTGTTGTGTTTTTTTGTCCGACTTTGATTTGTGTGATTAGCAGATGATTTATTTTCTATACATACTCCTAAACCGTATATATAGTAGATAGATAAACATTGATTTCATCATCATGCTCATTGAGTTTCTATTTAATAAACCGAAACGAAATGCTAACCAATAACGAAACAAACGGAAACTGGTGAATGAATTTTTCATGTGGAAAAAATTAAATCATTTTCAATTAGTAAATTATACAGATGGTTTTCCAATCTGATAACTAAACGAGATTGTTTTGACGGTAGTCGACAGCAAATCAATATTGGCTAAAGCCACTTGTAAGTGGGTAAATTTGGTAAAAATAAATTGGAAATGTTCAATTTATTTTTGAATGTTTGAATATTTTATTCTACTCAGTTTGTACAACTTTTTTCACCCAATTTAAAGTATTATCACAGAATATAATATATATATAACCAGAAGAGACATTGCGTAGACCAAGAAACTTTTTTCATACCTTAAATTTTTTATAGGAAACATAACGTTTAAATATGAATCTTAATAATTACAGTAATGATTTTATGTTAGCTAACTGTTTTTGTTGAAATATGCCGTCAAAGCTTCATTATGAGTCCATAATTGTTTATTTGAAATAAAAACATTCAAAAATAACGAATTTTTCCTATCTTATCGTCAATCAAGGTCAAAAAATGAGCCCATATTTTTCCAAAGTAAAATAGCGTTATGTCTATTCTGCCTATATATGTATATATTCTGTGGTATTACCAAAGATAACAAGTCTAGAGATAGTTTGTTTGATCACATTATGTGTATGATAAAATGGGAATGTATTTGTTGTGGCCAACATCCAACTTTTTTTGACCATGAATGTACATAGAGCGCGAGCACACTTGATTTCTAAAGCGAAAAATAAAACTTGCCAGAAATTTGGTAAAAACTGTCTTGTATAATCGTTATTTCCGCTAAAATTTAGGAAAACCAACAAGATCAACCCAAATTTAATTGTGTCAAAAATATTCTTATTTCGTTTAATTTTTCAACCAAAACTTGTGTTTTATTTTTGACACAACCTTTCTTGTCAGTGCCCTAATTCTCTAAACTAAAAGATAATTTTTAAACGTGTAAACGATCATTTATCTGGCCTTTTTACAATATTCGCATTCTCTAATTGCACTCCAAGATAAAATTTAAAACGTTTACGATAAATAAATGTCAAAACGTAACACACCCATTTAAATTTCCACCTTAGTTTTATGGATATAAGTTATTTAGAATAGCATCTTTTGTGAATAGCATCTATTCACAAACAATAGTTTAAGTTGTTATGCGTTGTGGTATATTTGTAATTTTACCGGTGAAAATTTTATACAATAATTATCTTAGCATTTTTAAATCGTATTCTCTAAACAGTTTTTTTACCCAAGATGAAACTATTGACTTCCAAGTGAACAAGATAACATTAAACGTCAAAACGAAATTTTTTATCAATAAATATCCTTAATCCCATCAAAGCCATCACACATAGCCCCAAAAATTATATTGAAACAACATAATTCTTACTAGCTGCTTCCACATTTGAAGTACCCGGCTTTGTCCGGGTTAAAATTAAACTGCTGAACTTCAACAGGTGTTTTTTTTTATTTTATAACTAATTAGAAATACTTAAGTGAATTGAATAAAAGCATACAAAAATAATGTGTTGGGTTTACCACAATACTTGCTTGTAAAACACATTTTTTTATTTTCCTCCCGGGTCTAAAACATAAAAAAATTTTTGAAGTCCCTACTCTTGAGCATGCCATATACAACTGGCCATGAGAGAAGCAAGGACTTTCCAAATTCACGCCGGCAAACTTAAGTGATTGTCCTTGAGCTTTATTGATGGGCATGGCAAATGAAATTCTAACTGGGATATGGATTCGTGGGAACCTGAATGGCAGGTCAGTTCAGGTCGGTCAATACAGCTTATCAGCAGGGGTTGACCACGTAGTTAAGGGCAGCATTTGGCAAAATCACCAGCTAGAACCACTAGTACTCCTCCCATCAGTTCACTACTTCCTTTTAGGTCTTTTAAAATACGGTTAAGAGCTACCAATGATTTTCTTTGTGTCATGGTGCACTCGTCCCATTCGATGAGTTTGCACAATTTTAACACTTGAGCTTCACCAGAACTCTTGTATATATTGCAGGCAGGGTTCTCATTTTCTTTAGCAATATTGAGAGGTAACATCAAAACTGAGTGGGTTGTTTGCTCTCCAGCCATGTTGAGGGCCGGTATACCGATGCAATAGCATGCAATTTCTCAAACACAAGATAATAAATAGTGTAGAATAAAAACATTATAAGATCTTAAAGATTGTTGAGAGCTATAATAGTGCCTCTAAATGAAATTTAAACATTTTCACTTTGTTAAAAAAATTTGTTAACTAATTAAGATTTTCTAAAGGCCGTAATATTTATTGTACTCGTCGGTTTTCTTAATTGTGCAAGTGTAATGATGAAGTTAAATATTACGAGTACGCAACAAGTTGAAAGCTTTGCTTCTTATGTGGAGAACTGATCCATTAGATGTTGTCAAATCAGACAATTGAAGCACTGGACTTTTATGTTTGAAAACTGAGCAACTAAAATGGCTTCTGTAGTAATTCACAAATCATTTTTTTAGGATATTATACGACTTAATTCTTCTGACTTCCCACATAAACAATCAATTTATTTGTTTTGTACTTTAAGGCCCCGATTCACGTATATTGCATAAAACATGTTTTTTTGTAGTACCATAGCATAAAAACTAACCGGCCGATCACCAACATTTCTATCTTAAAATTTCAATTGATGTTTTATTGGAAAACAGGATGATTTTTTCCATTTTTCCGTCCATATTTTCCGCTATGGCATTACAAAACAAACAATATTCGAAAAATTCGTAAAAGTTTTGGTATCATTGGGACGATATTAGTCAACGAAACTTAGATTATGATATATCAAAAGACGAAGAAAAAAAATCTGAGATGGTTGACGATGGCGTTTTGCTAAATTTTAAGTATTAACCGAAAAATTAGCAAAAAAACAAATTCCTTTGGTGATTTTTCCAAAGACGCAAACGCTAAATTTCATGTTTTTATTCCTAATTAGTTTTACCAGAATCTAACAGATGTAGCTAGTTTCCAGTCTTACAGTAGTAGAACTCAGTATTCGGACGAAGAAAAAATAAATATTAATTTTTGTAATTAATTAATGTGGTTTTCCGCTATAAACGACAAATTAATATTTTAACTAAAATTAAAATTATGTATAAAATAAATTCAATATATTGTTTGTTCTTCGTTTCCCATGTCTACAAATATTTTTTTCCACACTGTTGCGATACATTTTGACGTACATCAATAGCTGCTATTGCTACTGAAAACTGGAATAAAGTGAGTGAATAACCAGAATCAGCTTTCGTGCAGAGAATCGTGAAGATGATCGATCAAAATATTGGAATGTTTGCCTTTACTGAAAGAATATTTTAAATCCAACGATAACAATCCATTTTTATAAGTTCACAAATTTACATTCTAAATTGAAATATTTTTATTACTGTTTTATGTAAAGTTTCGTAGTTAATTAAACTGTTAGAGCTCTAGCTTATCTAATTCTAATTATTTTTTAATAATATCCAAACGAAAGCCTTTTACACAATCATGTAAAATTATCCCACGATAAATTATTTGTGATGCTTTTCGACATAAATTTATCTTGTCACTTTACTAAAACGCGATATGTGTAGTTTTAGTAAATAAACATCACGATATCCAATTAAAATCTAGACTTATAGAGAACTGTTTGTATAGATCTGACGGAAAAAAAATTATTGGCTTTATTGGGTCTATTTTTGTATATTAATTTCTATTTTCATAAGTATGCCGTGCTAAAATTTCATGTAAAAAAGACTCAATCAGCTTCTTTTAATGCGCTAGATGTCACATTCACAACTTTAACAGTCCTCAATAAATGTCCCTGGTAGTCACTTCTAGCGCATTAAAAATAAGCTGATTGTGTTTTTTTTACATGAAATTTTAGCACGGTATGCTTTATGAAAATAAAAATTAACATACAAAAATAGACCCAATCAGTTTAATTTGTTTGCCGTCAGATCTACAAACAGTTCTCTATACGATAATTTTTTTCGTGTGTGCATTTTTACCGTATTGCAATTTATCTTGAATTTTAGAGAGTTAGTGCACAAGATTGTGTAGAAAATACATCAAAAATATTGCAAAACGTCTTCTAGACAATTGTTGAACGTTACGAAATTGCTACCCCGAGCACTATATGTAAACCTAATTTTAATTGTATAATGCTCAAAAGATGTGCCAAATCAATTGAATGAAATAAACACTCTGTCAAATACGTATATAATGCCTTTATGACACAAACGAATCAATTGCTAGTTTAACTAAAGATGGCGATGCTTCGAAAAGAAAACAGTGGATTTGGAGATTAAATATGCGGGTAACTCACAGAACGAAAAGATAAATTTGTTAGATGATTAATTAGATCAGCTATATATAGGAATTACAATCAACCAATCTCATATTAGTTTCATTATAATAACAATTTTATTTTATAAAACATCAGGAGTATCCTCCTGATTCTATATTTCTAACTGAAACGTGGATTTATAGTACGGCTACGGAGATAGGTTCAACTTAGAATCTACATAATCTGTACAAATATTAATGATCATTGGGTCCATTTTTTAATTAAACCCGAGCAAGCAGGCTTGCCCAGGGAGTCAATTCGTGTTCCGTGAAATAATGAAAATAAAAAGTTATTTTCATTGGCAATCTACACTGAAAAAAAAATTGTTTTCTTATTGAAAATCAGTTGTACAAAATATAGGTTATAACACTTTCACTTTTATATTAATAAACGATTTTCAAAATGATAAAAAGATATTGTTTTTGATACATCTGTAATCATATTGAATGAAATAATGAATAAAACACTGAAACCTTCTTATTTAACGTTGATGTTTTCATTTTGAAACTACTCGTTTATTTATTTGAAAAACATTTATTCATTAGGAATATTATGTTATCAAAATGATTACTCTACATAAAAAATATTTTAAAGTCGAACTTGAAAGCAGAAAACATTCTGTAATCAAATCGAAAACACATATTTTTCACAATAAAGTAATCTGAAGACAGAACATTCTTATTTATAACGTGATTTTTGTTTTACTATCATTATTATAAATTTTGTTATCATAGCATTCCTATTGAAAACACTTAAATTCAGTTTGAAAGTATGTGTTCATTATGACAACAAAAAACGGAAATCACCGTTATTTTTTTGTTCCTTTATAAAAAACAGACGCCAACGTTGCTTCATTTTAATAGTGTTATTTGTGCAAGTGCAATGTTCTTAAAAATAAATTATTAAAGTTTGCCGACCCTATAAGTTTTTATTTCTTGAGTATTAAAATTAATGCACGATTTACATGTTCCAATTTTTTTTCCGAACAAATTTTTTACTGAAAAATAGAGCTGCATGCATATAACAAAAAAGTTACTAGTTAAAAAGAGTCAGCAATATAAACAAATAAGACAATGCTATAATTTTTTTGTATGTCCCATAAATTTTGACAGTTCGAACAGCTTGCGTTTAAATTAGATAACGACGAACATCGAATTGCAAGTAAAAATAAAATATTTAATTACCGCTCATGTTTGCTCGTTTTGTTTGAATGATGTTTATGGCTGCTTGATGTTTATTTGAAACTTTTTTGAATTTTTTTTATTTTACTGCTATAAAAATACTCGTAGAAACTATATTTTATGGCAACATTCCCAGTTTTATGCCAACATTTGCTCAAATTAAAAAGAAAAAAATCCAATTTTATTTTACTGAAAATTGTTTCGTGCTCCTCTCGCAAACGAAAATCGTAATATACTTAACCTTTCATTTTTTACTGGGGAAAAAAATTGGAACATGTAAATCGTGCATAATACGTAAATAAGATTTGATTTGAAAATTGATAATTTGTGATAAAATTTTATTGAGGTTAGAAATTATTGAGGTTACAATTCATGAGCATTTCTGGATTTAAAAATCGCATTTTTGGACCGTTTAGCGACATCCGTTGTTTATAAAATAAAGATATTAACATCTTGCTACAAAAGTTAAAAGTATATTTGAAGTAAGTATTATTATTTTGTTATTGGTTAAAGATAGTTTCTGGGAAAGGCGGTCTATTTATCGACAGAAATTTGAGGAACAACTTAAAATTTGGCAGTCAAATTTACTAAATCCAACTGAATGTTGTATTAGAGAAGCCACAAATATGGATGATACCCATTATAAGTTCGAACCGGATTATAAAGATGATGTTAATTTAAATTTGAGTCAAATTTTAAATGCTATACCACGAGAGGTCGTACTATTATCATTTATTACTACACTACAGAACACATTAAACGATGGATGTAGAGCAATCCTTTAAGATATCATCAACAGTTTCCATATTCAACATAAAATAAAAGTATGTAACTTCTAGTTTAGCAAGAATCGTATCCAATTAAACAATTTAAAACTTCGCCACCGAAGAATTGGTAAGTAATATATTTGGTAATCAATATGTTACGATTAAAGTGCAAAATTGATGTGCTGACCAAAATTACAAAAAAAACTTTCTCTACTTCGAAATCTATAAAATGGTAATCCTATGTTCCCGTCTCATATTTGACTTATTACCCAAAGGCTTACTTTTTATGGTTTTATTGAATGGTCATCTGCCATAATAGAGGCTTATGGCTTCAATAACTTTGACGGAGAACGATAGAGGTAACCGCATAGTTCAAGCAGCTTAGCCCTCTGATGAGAAATAAATGAGACTAAGGGGATATCGAAGGGCTGAGTAGAGTCTGCAAACAAGTCGACGACATGGTACCATTTTACAATTATTGATTTACCGATTTCGCACTTTAACCGTAACATATTCACCAAAATAATATATTCGTTTTATACTTTATTTTAACTATTACATATTTAACTTTTAGGGAACCTATTTTGTTAAGCAGCAAGACAAATGTGTAGTTTCAAAAATGTACTCAAAATATTTTAATTCTTTGCGAACTATGAAGGATTGTGGCTTAATGGCAAAAATAAATCGTATATCAGTAGCAGCCTTCAAAATAAATTTTTGAGAATTACAGTGGTGACTTTGGTAATGTTTATAATGTTGAGAGTGGTAGGAGTGGTTTTGTTTTATTATATAACAAACAAAATTATAACATCGATTATAAACCACCGGATTTATTTTCATTGGAAGTCGATCCTGAAAAATATATATTAATATAATTACTAGTACTATGATACTACTGTAATGTTTAAATTTGCATTAGAATAACAAAGAGCCAAATGGAAATCGGTTGCTTAAAATTGAGATTTGGAACACCATTAGATTGAAACTAAAACTTATCGATGTAACCAGCTTGCAGAATTTATTCAACATTCAGAAGACTCCACCACTGACGTTTTCGGCAAATGGCTTCATTATAAAAAAGCACTTGGATATAAACTGGTAAGGTCTGAATGTAAAATGCACTGAAAATTTGACTAATTACTATTTTGTATACATTGTTTAGAAGTTTATTTGTTTTTAAATTATTTTCGGCTGCAAATATTTTATCCAATAATTTGAAAGTTCCAGAACGAACTTTATCAAAATAATGCAGGAGAAAACATAAGATGCCGCAAACCGAAGAATATTAGAAAATCGTATGAGTAACCCTAATCACAAAGCAAGATAGATGGCCAAAACACTACTATATTGTATTTATTACATACATTGTGGCACGCAGCACTTCTAAACAAGCGTGTATCAAATACACCATTATATTTTCAAAATTTAATATTTTTAATAGGAGAGACAGTAACAGAAATAGAAGAAAAAATTAAAATTGAATTAACCAATTCTACATTTCGTAATTGTACAAGCCGTATTAGAAAATCCGACCAATTTTGTAATAGTTTTTTATGGCTGTCGGTATCAGTTTAAATTTATCTTACAAGCACTAGATATTTGCTGCAAAATATGCGTGCTCTTCAATCTACAATATCCTCAGTCCTCCGAACTAGAATGGAATTTCATACAATTATATTATTATAACATAATAACAACTTTAGATTGAAGCTGTTATGTGATAGTTTGAATTCATTTTTTAGTAAACTGATTTACAATTTAGTAACAACAAACAATAATTTGCATTATATAATTTGATTTAAGTGTTCTAATTTAAACGATCCAACGATAAAAGATTCGAAATAAATTCATTAAAATATAATATTTCGAATCTTTTATCGTTGGATTTTATTTTATTTTTACTAAATATATATTTTATTATTATTATATAACATATTAATAATTCGCTTATAATATAAATTTTTAAAATGAAAAATTTTAAAGCATTTTTCTTAACTAGCCCTCCACCCAAAACAAAGATGACTAATATTATATTTGCTAATATTGAGAGCATATTGTATCATATTGAGAAATATTTCTATTAAAATAGTTTTCGTATTGAACGATGATGTTACTTTTTTGTATGTATATTGATAAAATAAGTTCTCAAATACCGTAATTTCGCATTCGTATTGAACTGTCATGTGTTCACAGTGAAAGATTTTCAACCTTCTTATAATCATTTTGATTACATTTATTTTCAATCTGATTACTTAGTGTTTTCGTTATCACTGCATAAGCTTTCTTAAGGATTACGCAATTTTCAATAGGATAAAAATATATAAATATTATATTGACAACATATGTTATTTTATTAATAAACGATTGTTATCGGTTGTATATTAAACACAAATTTAGTATTTAGATAGCAATTTTATCATTATGAGTAGCATTTTTTTTTCAGTGTAGTAGCTTGAATTATTCGCACTTAAATTTTTAATTTTACTGTGTGAAATCAAAATTTCTTATGGGGAGTGCAAACCTACTCGATTGCTAATGAAAAAAACTTTTCATTTTCATTATTTCACGGAACGCGAATTGACTCCCTGGGGTGACATGTCACATTTTCGATACTTTATGTCTCGCTCCTTTAGATTAAAATGTGACACTATTTCTCATTTTATATCATTTACTAGGCTGCTAGATTTCGAAAATGTGATATTTCTACAACATTTCCATCACCAAATAATTTGTTTTCGATACTTGAACGAAATTGCCCACAATAGTTTTAATAGGTTGTGATAGCAATAGAAAATAAATAATTCATAAACAAACGGTGTGCATAGAGTAATAAATTCTTTTTACTTTGCACACTCGTCGTACACTGACAGTAATTTCAGTCAGCGTGTTCAGTCCGGCCAAAATGATAAAAGTTATCATGATATTTTTAGTAACCCTAACTTCACTCTGTTTATTTGTATGTCAAAACCGAGTTTGTTATATAAATATGAAGTTTATAAATTTTTTTTTCAAAATCAGTGCTCCATTCGAGAAACGTTCCGCGAATTACGTGACTTTTATCCTCGCCAAAACCATCCTGCCGAGTCGACTATACGATGTTTATACTTCCGGGATCCAGCTCCTTTAAAATATCGTAAGATTGGTTTTGGACATGCAACTTATATGGTAAACATTTCATAACGATCGGTTGAGCGGCTGAAACACCCGATCGGCACAAACAGCCATTTTTGGAAGAAAAAAACATTGTATGAGAACACCTAACTTAGGTGTTCTAAAAAATACTCAATACTCAATTCGCGAAAGAAATAGACATTTAAGATATTGGAAATTAATCTAAGAAGATTTGTAAAATTTTAAAAAATTATAAAAATTCAGATCCGATTGAGGATGTAGGAATAGAAAAAAAATATTTTACTAATCAGAGTGTATTTTTATTTAATTTTGAAAAACACCGTTTTTACAAACAATTTTGAGTGATATTTTCAATCGCTCTACTGAAAAATTAAAAATTTTATGGATTTTGGATTACGAGTATGTCACTCTTGCAGCGAATGAGCGATATTCAGATTGTGCTGAGAAACATGAACTTTATCTAACTTTTGCTGGTCGGTGTGCAGAGACAGCTACCATCGCGCTCCGTGGAAATGTTTAAAATCTCAGCAATCTCATGCACCTTCAATTGACAGTTTTCAGTCGTAGTTACGTAAGAAGTCCTTCCTGAACGATGTTTGTCATTTTTTCCACATACGAATGCACCGTTTCACTATTGTATCCAATGGAGCATTTGTGCCATAATATTTTTCAAACTTTACTTTCGTTTCTTTAGCCGTCTTGCCTCTCAATAATAATGTTTATTGAGAATAAGAAATACATATTTTTTCATTGATTACAAAATCACTAAGATGATGTATCAGATTTAGAAGAAGTATCGGATTTTGAATTTTTGAGGTTGGCAGTTCACCAAAAATGATAAGATAAAATTTAACATTAGTGCCGACATCTAATATTCAGCTAATATTCAGCTGACTGTCCACTGCACACTTAATGATCTACAATGGCTCTACAGTGTTGGACACTATATATTTGAGTGATAGTAGTACCGCCTTCAATTTTTTGAATATTTGAAGAATAATGCCCCATTTACATGGGAAAAACATTGTTCTTCTGCAAAATGAAAAAGATATAACATTGACTTTTTGCACATGAGAGACAAGAAAAAAAATAAATCCCAACAAAATTTTGCAGAAGATTTTTAAGCCACTACCCTGTAAACCACTATAAAATGTTGCCATAAAATATATTCGATCCGAGTATTTTTATGGCAACATTTTTAAAATCAACAAGAAAAAAAATTATTTCGCATTTATTAATGTTGAGGATTCATAATAAAACTGACGCCATAGATAAAAATTTAAATTTCGCATTTGAATTCATTAAAAATAAATTAATAATGATCCTATAAAAAAATTACGCCATTACTATATATGTTTATTTATTTCTGGCACATTGATTATTTTTATATAGCGGATCCTTCTTATGTACCTACAAAAATTTATAGAAGAAAACAATTTTCTACATGTAAATGCCCCATAAAGGTATAAACAGAACCAGAGATACAGCAACAAGACACAACGCCTGTCAAATTAAAATACACATAAACCATAGGACGACGACTATGTCGCCGAATTTTTTTTAGAATCTATTCTAATTTTGTCGCTGGCGCTGCAATACCACCAATATAAGTGTCAGATTATTATGTTGGTAAACATTTTTTACAACTGTTTTTAATGAATTTAAACTAAATCTGAATATTGTACACAATGTTCTATGTGAAAAAATTTAAATAGAGTCAATAAAAAGATAAATGAAATATTTTAGGGTTAATTTATTATTATTTTTCTTGTTTTGTCGCTTCAACGATGACGCGCTTGTTGTGTTTACCAAAGCGACATCACCGGCAGGGCAGACAAATGTATTTTATCGATGTATCTTGTCGCTGTATCTCTGGTTTTGTTTATACCTTAATGCGTGAATTCCACAGTGAAACAATTTGTTTCAGTAAAATTAATACGAGATAAAAATACGAGGGCTGCCTTTTATATTTCGGAATTAGAGAACAAAAACAAATATTAATCATCGAAGATCTATACACTTTTGCATGCGTTTGAACCAATTGTCGAAGCATTTTTTTCACTCTGATTGAGGTATCTCCAAAACATGCATTCTGAACGCAGCAACCGCTTCTTCATGTGTCGAAAAACGTTGACCTCTCAGTTTGTTTTTTACGTACGGGAATAAAAAGAAGTCATTTGGTGACAAGTCAGGACTATACGGCGGATGACTCATCAAATTTATGTTTTGAGTGCTCAAAATGCAGTTGTTTGGGCCGATGTGTGAGAGCTCGCATTGTCGTGGTGAAGAGTGATCCGTCTTCGGCAGTTGGTTTTCCTGATTTCTTGGAAGACAACTGGTAAACAAATGGTTGTGTACCACTCAGAATTGACTGTTCTGCGTTGTTCTAGTGGTATGGTTGCGACATGTCCATTTTTTCCGAAAAAAACAGGCGATCATTTGCTTGCAAGTGCTTCGTGCGCGAACAACTTTTGTTGGATTCGGCTCATCTTGAAACACCCATACAGTCGACTGCTGTTTACTTTCGGGCTCATACGCGTAAATCCACGATTCATCACCTGTCACTATGTCATAGACGTGTTTTGAAGCACCGCGATCGTATTTTTTGAGCTTTTCTTTTGACCAATCGACACGAGCCTTTTTTTGAGCGATTGACAAATTGTGTGGGATCCAACGCTAACAAATTTTTTTGACATTCAAATGTTTATGCAATATTGAATGTATGCTGGTCCCACTAATTCCTAGGGTTGTCTCAATCTCACGATAGGTCACATGACGATCTTGCAATATCAGTTCGCGCACAGCATCAATGGATTCCGGAACAACAGCTGATTCTGGACGACCTTCACGAAATTTGTCTTGGAGTGAACTACGACCTCGATTGAATTCACCATACCATCGATAAACACTGGTCCTTGATGGAGCTTCATCGCCAAAAATTGAATTAAGTTCATCCATGCACTCTTGCTGCCTTAATCCACGTCGAAAGTTGTAAAAAATAATCGCACGAAAATGTTCATGATTTAATTCCATTTTTTTCGCCGAGATGTTGAGTTAATGAGTACTGTAAACAACACAAATAGCGCTCGAATGTCAAAACGTTCTGAGTACGTATAATCTCAAAAATGTCAAACTTTACGATAGAGCTGTCAGTTGCCAGATTGCAACACTAGGGTTGTCCAATCCCGAAATATAAAAGGCAACCCTCGTATAAATCCTTTACTTGTTAGAAAGAAACAAAAAAAAAATTCAGTAAAATTTATTGGGGAAAATGTTGCAATAAAAAGTATGAGTCTCAATACTTTTTATGGCAACATTTGTTTGTCTTTGTCATTCTTACGTAATTTTAATATGTATACTCTTCTCTTTTCGGTTTCTCAGTATTTTTACTGAAAACAATTGTTACACTGTGGAATCCGCACGCATAAGATAAAACATAAAAATGACCTCAGAATAAGGCCATTCGTCATCTATTGAGGAACAGTGCGGAACTTGATGTTTTTTATAATTGTTCTTTATTCAGTCACATTGATTGATGGTATGAACCACAGTTGCAGTGCCTTCTTGGAGTTGAACATCACTGCTCATTTCATCACTGCAGATTTCTCTTTTGATTTGCGGATGGAACAAAATATTGGTTAAATGTCAAATTTAGTACCCAGAAATATGTTTTTCGATGTAAATAATCTCTATTTCAAGCGCTATCATTTTCGTTATTAATTTCGTTATCGTTATTAATTTTTCAACTCCTTCATCTGAATTTTGGCAAGGTATTAAACACAATTTACCGGACAAGTGGTGCAGTGGTTAAAGCTTCGGCACTTGAATCGGGAGGTACTGGGTGCGAATTCCGAAAACACAACTAAACCCTCTGATGGAGTGTAGAATTCAGCGCCGACCCACCGTCCACGTCAATGTACAGGTTGACATGGAGCTTGCAATGCGCAGGTGGTTGTGACAATACTGTGGTTGTGTGAGTAGGTAAATAGGGAATGGATTAATGATGTGTCGTGAATGAACACTCAGAGAGAAACTTGGGTCAAAAGAAACAAAAATCTGAGTCTATTTTGCCAAAATCTTGGTGATTTTCGATCAACCAAATTTCTTAGTTAAAAAACGAACAAGATCTTAGTTGAATAAAATTTTAATTTAAAATAACCAAATCCTGCTTATTTAATTTATAACTTAGTTAATATAACCAAAAACATATGGTTAATTTAATGGATAGAAATGGAAAATAATTGGTAACAGTGACTAACTATTTTGTTAAATTAACCAAGGGAAAAAATTATTTTACTAATAATTAGTTATTATTATTTTACTAGTTTAATTCTACCAAATTTTCTTAGTAATTGTAACAAAAATGGCGGTAAATATTGCAAACGTTTAAGATTAAACACATTACATCAAGGTGGGGTTACCAAACCAACACGTTGGAAGTTTGATTTCGAACTACTGAAACATTGAATTCTTTACATTAAAAAATTCGAGCGTCTCATCAGAATGCAGTGATCAAACTACAAAAATAATGAAAATACTTTGAACTTACATTCAAAGTATAATCACATTGATTTAGCGAATTTTATTGATTCGCTAGAATTTAAGTCTTAGTTTATATGACAAAACTTATAGGTCAAAATAACTAATTAAGATAAACCAAAATATTTGGTTAGTTATAACAAGAATATTATTCCCCTAACAAATTTTTTTTTGGTTAAATTAAACAAAACTACGTACCAACATCCTGGTAACTCAAATTTCACTCACTTTTTGTAGTAACCAAGTAAGAAAATACAAACTTTCTAATTTAAACAAGAGATTTGGTTTATCTAGCTCAGAATTTTGTGTTAAAATAACCAAATTAATTTAACTAAGTATTTGGTAGTAATCTTTTTTCTGAGTGAATGTATCACAATAGGCCATTGAAATACTACCTATATAACAATGTAAATGTATATGTAAACCGTAAAATATCTCACTAGCGAATAAGATCAATCTGTTAATTAATTCGTTAGGTAAATAACAATTTTTTTTTCTTCTTTTTCAGATTTTTAGCAATATGGTGGCCTCTAAAATTACAAATTACTAAGAAACGTGCACGTTTAATGATTTTATGTATCTGGATAATAGCCCTTGGATCAACAATACCATGGGCATTATTTTTTGAATTAGTCGCCGTTTATCCGGAAGCACCAGAAGTAAAACTATGCCTTGAAGTGTGGCCACCAGGAACGAACGGTGCGCTTTATTTTTTATTAGCTAATTTAGTCGCATGCTATCTACTACCAATGTCTTTAATATCCTTATGTTATATATTAATATGGATCAAAGTATGGAGGCGATCAATACCTGGCGATTCAAAAGATGCCCAAATGGATCGAATGCAACAAAAATCTAAAGTTAAAGTTGTTAAAATGTTAGTAGCTGTTGTTATATTATTTGTGCTATCGTGGTTACCGTTGTATGCAATATTCGCAAGGATAAAATTTGGCGGTGCAATGGGCTCAAAAGAAGAGGAAATTTTACAAATTGCTACCCCAATTGCACAATGGTTGGGCTCGTCTAACTCGTGTATCAATCCCATTTTATATGCATTTTTTAATAAAAAATATCGCCTAGGATTTGCGGCCATTATACGGTCGCGAAAATGCTGTGGCCGTCTAAGATACTACGAGAATGTTGCTATTGCATCATCCTCTACAAGTACACGAAAATCATCACATTATCATAATAATCAAAGTAGTGCACGACGATCGCCGCATAGTCCATCAATAAAATCAGATGCCGTCTCATATATTTACGATAATTCGGGCAAAAAGCATAGCGTTATTGCAAAACAAGATAGTAATTTGTCACGACAAATGTTATTGAAACAAGATAGTACAGTATCGCGATCCTCGCTGGTGAAACAAGATAGTAATGCATCGCGACAAATTTTATTAAAGCAAGAAAATAGTTGTGTCTCACGACAGGATAGTAATAATTCAAGGCAATTGCTGCTTAAGCAGGATAGCAGCGGGTCACGTAATATGCTAACGAAACAAGACAGTCAAATATCGTACATTGAGACAAAGAAAGGACAATTGATGCGGCAGGATTCAGATTTGTCGAAACGTGATTATTTCTCAAAACAAGATAGTGTTATATCATACATCGAACCAAGGCGAGGAATATTGTGCAAACAAGACACTCAAATTTCGTATATTGAAAGCAAGAAAAATTCTCTATCGAGCCAGGATAGCGTGGTTTCGTTTATCGAACATAAAAAACATCAGCTTGTAAAACAGGACTCCGTAATATCATTTGCTGACCAAAAGCCAGGTAATTATAACACATATTTGTGCATACATCACAGAATATAATTTACGAACAATTATTGATTTTTTCAATTAAGAATCCCGCCGCCACCAACTAGTGAAACAAGACTCGATTATTTCGTTTGCCGACCAAACAAAACGCGGTTGTCTAACAAAGCAAGATTCAATTATTGCGTATCCATCAAATGGACGATTGAACGGTGAAATGAGTCATCATGTTTCAATACTGAAGAAAACCGATTCACAAGGTAGTAATTCACCTGTACGGAAAACCATTGAGTTCCTTGATAAGTAAAATCTTCTTGTTTATTTCTTATTCATTTAATAACGAAATATTTATTTTATTTTTAAAACTTAGAAAATAATAAAAAAAATAGCGCGGTGCGTTTATTACTGACAAATAATACTAACTTAATATTTTGGTTTTTTTTTTTCAATGTAAAAAGTAAAATAAATTTGGCGCAGGCTCGTCAAATAATAATTAAAAATAATTTATTTTGTGATTTCGAAATATTTTTTTTTTGTTTATATATAATTTTTTTATAATTAAATCGAAATTTATTAAATTATACGACATTTTTGGAAATGTTGGGAGTTTTCTAATCATTTTTTAAGAGATTAGGGTATTTAGATTTTTTTTTAATTTACTCGGATATTTCGGGGAAATTAAAATTTTTATTTTTTGTTGAAAATTCAAAATTTACTTATAAAACTTTTGGTTAATACAATTGATGAAAATAGGATGCAACAATATTATTTATCTAAGTAAATAGATACATGATTAGTTGGTATAGTAATAGTTTGTAACAGTTTATTATAAGTAATAAGCTAGGCAAACTTTAAAATTACTGTTCGAGCAAAAAATAAAATAACTAATATCCTTCATCTAATTTACTACTCATCATCAACTACTCGTAGTCTTAGGCTGTAACTTAAGTAAGTTCCTAACAGGTAGAGGAAATGGAATTAATTTGCATTTTTTTTGCTGACCACTGTAGTGCTGAAGGTTTTGTTTAACGGCGTCATGCTAGCGCAGTCGAGGCCTTCTCTACGAACAGCCGCACCGGCTGTTTTTTGTTCGAATACTTGGAACGTATGACCTTCTGTGAAGAAATAGATAACATTCTACATTCTTTAGAGGTAAGAGTTCAACTCTCGCTTCCAAAAGTCAGCTCAGGTCTTATAAATACTTTTTTTAGTGCAAGCTCGCACTGCTGTGAAAGATATTTAGGTCACAATAACCTTGCCTGAGTGTAGAAAACTCAGTGTACGGCAGCAATTTGCGCTTTTATTTCTGCCTGCATATCATTTGATGATAATATGACTGACTCGAGGTATTTAAGACCTTCTAGGCTATCAAAATTATGCTTGGGTGTTGATAACAATTTGGTAACAACGAGTTTCTCTGGTATTGCGTGGCACAACCAAACCTTTAGGTTCTCGCGTTTAATACTGACATTATGCCTTTAATACCCATTGAAATACAATCATCATAAACTGAATAATTTTATCAAACTTACTAAATAGTGCCATACAGTTGACATGAAGTACTTTTCAGACAGTTGGTAGCGTTTACACATATAGACCCTAATAACTGCCGATACAGTAAAATTAATTCTCCAGACATAGAGCAAAATTGTGTTGCCAGCAAAAATGCTGTCAGAACACTAGATTACTATCTCGTGTGGACGCTCCATAAAAAACATATTTTTACGAACAATCTTACGAACAAAATGATTAATTCGTACGGCCGCAACATATCGCTAATGTGGATTTCTAACATTTTATATATTTTTTGTATGGAGTTTATCGAAAACAGTTCCAATCAAATTTAAATAAATTCAATTAATTGGGCGATAATACGAAATACAAAGTATTAATCGTGACTAATACTACTAGATTCAGTTTTGTATTTTGAGAATAAAATTCGCAAATAGTTGTTTGCTAAGTAAGGAAATGATGTCGTAACTTGGTTAATTTTAATATATGTAATGACATTATTTTTGATGTCAGATCCACGGTACAATGTCCACGATTTATGTGAATACCTATCAATGTATTTATTTTATGATTACTATGTTTTCTTAGCTCGCTTTTGCGTTTGTCTGTCCGCGGTATTTTGCAATCGAATTTCCACCAACTTCTTGACTTGGTAGAGTGCCCAAACTTACAGAACTGCTTAGTGCTCGATAGCAATGCAATATTTATAGCATGCTATAGTAAGAAGTATTTGACACCATTTTGAATAAATTACTTTCCCATTATAGGTATGTAATATCAGGTTCAACGCTTTTTCGTTTTATGTGTAGGTATAGATGGCTTTCGTTTTTTTTCTACTAGTAGGCTTAATCAAAATACAGACTTTGTAAAACGTGGTGCTTAAAAAGGCGTTTTAGTTTCTAAATAAATACCGTTACTTTAAACATCAGTAGTTTTAATTTTCACTCATTTTATTTCAATTTTATGAGAACCGTTTTTTATTAAATTCCTTATATTTTTTATTAAATTCCATACCGTTTTTTTATTAAATTCCATTTATTAAATTCCATATAATACAATACATAAAGGCAATAGAATAAATATTACGATCTATATATCGTATTAATTTTTCTAGTTAGTACCGCATGCGTCGCTAGAACAAATTACCAATTTGGTTAGTTATTATTTTTTTATAAGTAGTTTAGTAGATAAATTAAAACGACAGATAGTTTAAAGTTATTGTATTTATTTGGAAAAGATGCGGTATAGTATATTTCATTAATAACATCCATTTATAAGCATCGGGTTTTCACATAATTTATGGATATGCATTGACAAATTTTACCATTTTGAGAGGTTATGTGAATCACTTTTAATAATAGCTCTAATGCTTTAAAAGTGTGAAAAGTATTTTTCGTAAGCTGCAAAGCTATTGTGTTATTGACGATTGTAAAAGTAAGAAAAGCGCCGATCTAGCGGAAAAAACTGTAACTAAATGAGCTATGCCTTGTTTATTTGTTACCATCTAAACATTACAATTCAAACACGATACGTAAACTATGAAACTTCTTCATACCAAACTCGTTTTCGATTCGCATTGTTTAGAGGGTATGAACAAACAAACGTCAAAAGTATAGCTCATTCCGCGGCTCCACACTTTAATTCTTTCAGCGTGATTCTTTCTTCGTTTCTTTCCCCTTCACCCAGAGCATACCCAATAGAATTCCTTATGACTTTTTACTTACAGAAAAGTATGAAAAAAAAAACTTGACAAAAAAAAAAAAATTTCTCAAGTTTTTTTTTCATACTTTTCTGTAAGTAAAAAGTCATAAGGAATTCTATTGGGTATGCTCTGTAATTTTTTGGCGAGGAAATTATTGATTCTTTTTTCGTCAATATTTTTTTTTTGATTCACTGATTTCTTCGCACTATTACGTAATACATATTTTAAGGATATCTTAGTAGTGTTGCTTTCGCTAATCCGCTTAGCTTAGCTAAGAAATGTGAAAGCAACAACTTTTGACTTTAATTTTTTAATGCGTTTTAATTTTTCTGTGTTGGTTCATTTTCTTAATATTTATTTTATTTTTTTTTATTTTATGAAATAGAACAAATTAAATTCGGTATTTTGCTATCAAATAACAAATGCTAAATTATTCTACAAGATAAATTTTTCGAGGAAAATAGAAAAAATAATGCCTTGCGGTAAACATCATAACCATAAAATGATTTTGTTTCCCCTAATCCTAAAAATTTTTTTCTTAACATTCTAAAACAATCGGCTTAAATACAATGCAATTGTTGTTGTAATCTTTTGAAAGCAACACAGCTCTTGTTTATTTGTCGTTTTTGGATTAATTTTAGTTTAATGTTTGCTTCGAGTGCAAACAATTTTTTTTTTTTACCAAAGGAAGCAATTTTCGCAGCAAATAATAAATATTTTTTACTATACGAATAAATCAAAAAACATAATTTTACGCACATACATACATATAAAAAGAAAGTCTATAGTAAAAAAAGGGTGTACCAAAAAAATCGTTCGGATTGTTTTGTTTGCTTATAATAAAAAATAGAAATAAAAATTATTAATTTAAAATATAATTTATATTTAATTTAATATATAATTTAAAATAAAATATATTAATTAAACATTACAGTTTTAAATTAATTATTTTTATTTTTATTTTAATATGTATAAGCAAACAAAACAATCCGAACGAATTTTTTGGTACCCCCTACAAATGCGCAAAGAAATCAAATGTGAACGTCGATTGATTTTTTGAAATCAGAGAATCACGCTGAAAGAATTAAAGTGTGGCGAGGCAGGTTTAAAAAAAAACAACATTTTTGAACAAAGCTTCCACCCGTACTAAACAAATATTTGTAAATTTTATTCTCAAAATACAAAATTGAATTTACATATTACTAATCATTAATATTCCTCTACACTTCGAATTGCGACGCTTCTTGTTGAATTAATTTAAATTTTATTCGTGCTCCTTATAAAAAATAAATTAAATAAAACATGTTGGCAATCCACACTAGTGATATCATGCGGCATACGTTTTATTATTTTTTTCTATAGATCATGCTTAGTACAAAAATTGTTAAAATTTAAACCGCAAGATATCACTAAAGGATTACCAACTACCCAATATATAATATATAATAATGTCTTTCCACGGAAAAAAAACCATGTAAAGTACACGGTATGTATTGTCACCAATATATAATATGTCTTTCCACGGAAAAAAAACCATGTAAAGTACACGGAAACTACTCGCCAAAGAAAAGTGTCACTAAAATTCCAGTGTCAGAGTGAATCTAGACTAAAAAGAGAAAAAAAAAACAAATTGGAAAGAAGCTTGAATTTTGGTGGAAACTCAGGTTTCTTTACACTTTTCCATACTAATTTTTTACACTTTTCTACGTACAAATAAAGACGATTTTCTTAGTATTTTTCACATGAAACTAATAATAATTTTCTTTCGAATTAAAGATTTTTTGTTATTTGTCTAAAAAAAAATTATGTTCTATTTGAATAAATACAAACAATTTATTTGTTATAATATATTTTCATCTACCATGCGCCATCCAATTTTAGATCTTCAACTCCAGCATATTCAGCATCTTAAAAAAATAAATCAAAAAAATTGTATCAACAATTTACGTCATTGTCAATATATTTACATTTTACATATGGATATGGCACTGCCATATTAAAACAGATTTTTATTAAATTTCTAGTCCAACGTTAATAATTGCGATAACTTATTTTGCACTATATAATTTCAAAAATTTCCTTTAACAAAAAAAAACTTTGTAATAAAAAAAAAGAAATAAAAATAACAAAAAAAATTGCACGCACAACTGTGTGCGTAGCTATCTTAAAACCTGTCATATGAAACTGGAGATACAAAATAAAAACTTTTGAAAATAAAATAAACACGTGAGAAAGAAAATAAGTTTTGTCCAAAATCAATATTTTTGTGTCTTTGAAATTTTGTAGTACGGAATTTAGTATGGAATTAGTACTATTTTTTCCACACAATGGAAAATGAAATTTTTCTCTGTGTTTACAATTTTTTTATAAGAAGTTTGCTCGAAAATAGCTCCAATAAAATTTTAATTAATTCAATCAAAAGTATTGTGAGTCGAAGTGTTGTGTATTATTATTGATTAGTAATTTATTAAATTTTGGATTTTAAAAATAAAAACTGGAAATATGGGGAAAAATTTGTTCAAAATTTGTCAAGTTGAATGTATTAACAGATTAGTTATGCAGCCAAATTGACCATATTTTTCTTAATATATTCTCTAAATATATCTCTTCTCTAAATATATTTTTGTACTTTTAGAGCTTTAGAGGTATATGGAGAAATTTGGGAATGTGACATCTAATGCATTAAAAATAAGCTCATTGGGGGTTTTTTTTCATGAAATTATAGCACCGAATACTTTATGAAAGAGTTTAACTCGTAAGATATTTTTTTATTCTCTTTTGTTATTAAATATGCTTGAAGTCTCGATTTGAAGGCTGGTGAAAGGAAGTTAGTTATTTCCCGTAAAAGTTTTTCATTATGGAGCGAAAAGGAAAGGAAATTGCCGTAAGTGAACTTAAAATAATTTCAAATTGGAAAATTAGTGAAAATAACCCATTCATGTATTCAAAAAGTAGTGTAGTATGTATTTAAAAAAAAACAGCAGTTGTTACATCAAAACCACGGTGTGGCCATCCATCGAAATTATCATGTCACGAAAAATGTGATATAATAAGAACGGTTAAGAAAAATTCACGAACAACAGCTTCCCAAATTGCAAAGAATATTGAAATAAAGTTCAATAAAAAAATTTGTTCTGATACCGTTCAAAAAAATTGTAAAAAGGAAAGGTATCATAGCCGTGTTGTGCGAAAAAACCATATCAGAAATCAATCGTTTAAAAAGAATTAACTGTGCAAATGAGCATATTAACAAGCCAAACCAGTTCTAGGGGAAAGTCATTTTCTCAGATGAGAACAAATTTTGCATTTTCGGTAGAAAATTACGCAATACTATATGGAGAAAAACAGGTACAGCAATAAATAAAGAAAATTTAATACCAACTGTAAAACATGGTTGTGGCGGAGTAATGGTTTCAGGGTATATGGCGAGTAGAAGTGTGGAACATTTACAATTTATTGCATCTACTATGACTAAAGAGGCCTCACAAAATTTTAAAATTGGTCGCTTATCCATCAGTTTTGTGAAAACACAAAGATGGCAAAGTAGTCAGCATGCTTACTCCAGCGACCGGAGGTCCCGGGTTCGATTCCCGGTGGTGACGAGGAAAAAATTTCACGGCTGGATTAGGATCAATGAATTAATCACTCATTATCCGAAATGAAAATATGATTATGAAACCTCATTTGAGGCGGGCAAATCCCTTGATGGGATATAGTGCCAGAGAGAGAGAGAGTATTTACAAATAAATACCTTTATTTTAAACTGACGATCATTTTAATTTTCATTAATTTTATTTCATTTTTGTTAGAGCGGTTTTCAGCTAAACTACATATAAAAAAAATTAACCCAATTGGCAATTTAGACTAGCGACACTCGCGGTAGTAACAGTAACAATTTATCACGATCTATACGCAAAAAAAGAAACAAATTATTTGTGTTTGGTTTTTTACAGAAAATAACCGCATAGTTAAAATTTTTACATTTACAAAGGATGAAAGTAAAAAGTTTTATTAAAGTTTTAAAGTTTTAAGTTGTCTATGATTAAATTATCGATCTTTTTAATCTTCATTGATTTTATTTTAATTGTGTTAAAGCTGGGGTGCGACCAGAAGGTGATGATCACTTCAAGGTGATCATTATTTTAATTTTGCAAGAATTAATTTAAAATGTATTATTTGCATGTGAACTGCTCTATTATTATAATATCTGACAAAAAATATTAATTATAAATGACCTGCACAAAATTAATTTAAAGTTTCCAAACGATAGCAAAATAACTATCACTAATAAGTGGACACTAAGTGGCGACAATTTTGGTGATAACGGCCATAAGTAATACAATTTTCGAAAAAGTGATAAGTGATTATCACTTATCACCTTATGGAATGTCACCCCTATTTTCAGCTTAACTCTATATAAAAAATATAAACAAACCTAATTGGCAATTCACACTAGCGATAGTTGCGGTAGGAGAAAACAACCCAAATAACCGAAAGCCAAATATAATAAAATATTTGTTTCGATCATTTCGTTGTTTTTTAATTTTTGCTCAAATAGAACACGAAGAAAACATTTAAGCGTTATGTATTTGAATGACCAGCTTAAAGGTCGAGATTTATGTTGAATGTGACAAAAGTATGAAAAACGAAATTATTGTCAAACACCGAAACAACGAGATTGACTGAGTTGCTGTATTTCATTAAAAGCTTAAACAAAAACTCCAAATTATGGGGCAGTATATATCCAAACTCCAACACAGACGCTCGCCATTACCTTGTTGTAGTCTCATTTTCTATTCACTAGTGTACGAGAATAACCCATATTAACCTAATTTTTAGTAAGTTGGTACAATTTAAAACACAATTTGTACTAAAATTTGTCTGTGGGGTAAATCCTAAATTCGGCCGCAAGATATCTTATTGCCTACCTAAATATTGCATTAGATTGGTTTTGCTACCGATAGTGATTAGTAGCGTTACAAGGTTTTAAAATGGAAGCCACTAATTTAGTTAACAAATACGATAGTCTTAATAACCAACTAGCTGAAATCTTCATCAACATCCCTTCAAGAAATATTACTATTATGAATGATAAAGAATAGTTTTATTCCCACCCGTTTAAGGCTGCCTAAAACAGAAAACATTTCATCGAAATTTATAAATATCAATTTATTATTACAAAACCAGATCCCCAATTGCGAAGGCAAGAACACAATAAATAGTAGGATCATGATGTGATTTCGTAACAGCTGCTGTCTCCATCACAACCTGGTCGCACCAATGACACGTAATGGAAATATTTAACAAATTTCAAGATGCGTACCTTAGATAACTAAGAAATGACTGCGAAGTGACTGCGTGAATCTAATTCAAGCCAACAATAATTTCCAATAGGAGCAATTCTACATTCGATGACACGATGATTAATCATTCTAATTCAATCATTTAAATTCAAATTTTTATTTTTGCCAAATATTTAAATCCCTTCAATGAACAGTAATAAAGAGCAACTTAAATGGCATTCCAACTGCCTGTTTGTCCAAAAAACGTAGGTTTCAGCAACTTACGAGTATTGAAAGAGAACATGTAAAATTAATATTTTAAATCTGCCAAAATTATTTGAAACGATCACTGCCAATAAGCAAACTATTCAATCGTACTCAATTTAATTATCGCCACTACCATTATTCCTCTACAAACACTGCCATCTCTTGATTAAATGTATCATTTACATGTTATAAAATATACTTTAGAAAACTCACAACAAAATATTGATAATTAATTAGTATTAATTAGTTTTCATTTAGTTTTTATTTAATTAAAATAATTATCAAAACAATAATAAATATATATATTTATAATAAAAATGTTATAAATATAAATAAAATTATGCACGCACATTTAAGCCCAAACAGAAACGAAAGAAACAATATTTTGAATTATAAGATTATTAAAGAAATAGCGAGCATCCAGAACGCCACGTGCAACTATTCTAAGATTTCAGAAATCTTAAATTAATTTTATCTCGGAATGACATTAAACGATTCAATCGAATGACGGTAGTTACAATTTCGTACGCATTGTCATTTCAAAGTAACATAGAAAATGTTATCAATTAAATCTTATTGGATGCTCGATATAGTAATATATATTTACATAATTCGAGAATTCATTTTTAATAAAATGAATATAAAAAATCTATATTTTTGTAGAATTGACAATGAAATATTTTAAATAATATAATTAATATTGACATTGAAAATGTCTATAAAATAAAATTTATTTGTGATAGGGAAAATAAAATATTTATGATTATTTTTAATAATACAGAGTATTTTAAAAATAATACTACAAATATAATTAAATATACTAAATATATTTAACTTTTTAAATGTTAATAGTAATAAAACAATTATTTATTTATTTATTCAGTATATTTATTAAATTAATTATTGAATCAACCAAAAATCAATATACTAAATAAGACATATATTTTTTGTAATACTTAACAATATTAATAAATATGCTCTATATTAAATATTATATAATTATTGATTAAATACAAAAATTATTAAAATAATAGAACTAACACAGCATGTAACATAATTATATTTCAGATCTAAAAGCATTTTGAAGGAATTAATTTTTTATTTGTTTAAAATGATTTTGTTTTTTAAATAAAATTGTATAAGTATTTTGGACATTTTTACAGGAGCGAGATAGTCCCGGAAGAATATAAAATCATACCTACTTTAAAATATGTATATTTAGTATCCCATATTTTCTATTCGCGGAAAGGCAACTTACTTGCAAAAAAAAATAAGTAACGTAATTACCACAAAAAAAAAATTTGTTTGCAAAAAATCAAAAAGACTGTGCTGTATAGCTGTATGTGTCTTACCACTCTCGAGCCCAGCTATTTTGGTTCCTGGTGTAAATACATAATAATTGTAACCCAATTTTAAACCACTTCCACATCACACAAGTGGTAGACTTGCAATGCGCTTTTTACTTTCTTTTACAAAATGAAATAAAGTGAATCATGCAAATTTTCGACTCTGAATATTTCCAAATTTACTTTTGAACAGAACTTAAAAAAATGATTTTGAAAAAATCTGTGTGTGTGTGCAGACGTTTCGTCTTTCTAAAGCTCAGAGGAGTTTCTAATTCATGTGAAACTTCCAACTTTTTTACATAAATTTTGAAGTCATACATAATGGTTTTCACTGAAATCGGTTAATTGGAAAATGCAGCTTCCTTATGGATTTTCTTGGTTTTTCCAAATATTTTGAAAAGTGTAGCATTTACGAAAACAACTATGATTTGAAAGATATAGCGAATTCATTGGAGCTCAGCAATTTCAATGGTATTACTAGTAATAGAATAGTACCAATGGAATTTTTTAAATGGAAAGCATAACTATACATCTGGAAACCATTCCCACGTACAAAATGGAGAAAACGGAATTTTTTCGTAATTAGCAGACTTTCTACCTTGCTTGCTACTCCAACGACTTTTTTAAATGTTTAACTAAATTGTTTAAATTCACTTTAAAATGCAAACCCAGAGTAATTGCCCATTTTACATCTTTTCGATGCGTTCTCTTTTTCAGGGAATTATCTTTTTCGGTAAATGGTCGTTTTCTGTGCTTGACAGAGACAAAAGAAGAATTTAATCTATTTAATAGGTTGTTATAATGAAGTCTTAAATCTTAGCTCACTACCACAAACGTGACCCATATATTGGATTATTATCACTCTCAAAATGTTTTTTTTTTTATATAAAATAGCATCTAGATTGCAGATAAATGCGCTTTTGGGAATAAATAATAAATTATTTTAATTTAATTCAAGCTAATTTTCTTAAATATCAATATGTCAAATTTATTTAAAATGATCTGGAGAAGATGTGTCTCTAATTAGGCAGATATCTCCCTCAATATTTTCAAAACGATCCATAAGGCATAAATAGACATATCTATGGGTTCCAATATTTGATACAAGTGGTTAATGATCAGAATCAAATTTAGGAGTCCTGGTTACGAAATATCGCCGTAAAGGGCACAGATGTGAACCATCTAAGTTTCCGTTATGTAAACATTTAACCTCATCAGCATTTCCGATATTGCGTCTTAGTAATATGATGACATCCTCCTTCTGCTGTAAGACAATGGAGGTCCCGTATCTCCACCTTGATCCTCAATCGCTTCTTCAATGCGTTGCTAAGCTGCTCCGTGTCATTTGGTCCGTAGATTAGCTCTAATAGTACGTTACTCCTACAATCTCTCCTTACATTTGCGTTATTGGCTAGCACCGAGTGCACTTTACTATTCGCAGTTTTCGGCCGAGCCTTAGACTGTATTCGCTCCACTGATTGGGCAGCCCCCTTCATTGCCTTCCCGTTGCTACTCGTATGGACCAGTGTACAAGGTGAACCATCTTCCAGAATATTCTCCTCGTTACCGCTGTTTGTGTTTCCCACAACTATATTATTTGAACACTCCTGTTTCATTTTTTGGTGCTTCTATCTTCCGCGGGGCCGGATTTGATTCCCTTATTTTTCGTTTTGGTGGCGTTCCTGTAATAACAATGAAGTCTGCGTTTCCTGTGTCTTTCGCAAATTATCAACTCTTTTCCATGAGGACGTTTAGAATAACACTTAGGGTTTTTTCCAAGTGAGATATTCCGTTTTTGATGACCATTCCAATATTTCTTCTATGCTGGGCTTCTATGTAGCCGCCTTCATGCTTTTCAGAATGTCAAAACATCTGTATAACTCGTCTTCTTCAGCGCACCTTGCGCTGTTTATACTAATCTACGTCTAGGACATAGTTGCATCTATTGGCGACACTTCTGACGTGTCAGTTTTGCGCTCCTTATAGACATTTGTGGATTTTCGGAGAAAATCGTCATTGTCTTCTGATTTCTTCTGTTTCGTTTGTAGTACGTGATTTTAGATCAGCCAATGTATTATGCTAGGTTAGGCTTCATTTATAGGATATACCGATAATTGTGGAGGTAACTCGTTCTACAGGGCTCAATAACAATAAGTTACAGTTTTTGAACCCTAAAGAGCAACAACGACGAAGAATACAAATCAAATAGTGCTGTTTGTAGCATTGAAATACATGAAATCGTTTTGCAAACTGAATAGTGAGACACATTTTATCTCCGTAGAAGCTCGAACTATCACGAAATGGTTAGAGATGCATAGTACAGCTCAGCAAGTAGTCTAAACCACAAATCTTTAACTTAATCGTCTTTAACTCTTAAGGTTCCTTCCTTGAATAAGAAATATTTAAAAAATAGTTTCTACAATTTATGAAATGAAATTTTTATTTTACGCTCCTGTAACCAAAATCAACAATAAATTTTATTTATTTTAACTTAATTAAAGAAATAAACTATGTACCTAAAATTGTTTGCATGTTAAAAAATTTTACAAAAACGAAACGTGGATCTCATCAACGTCAAAAAGATAAATAAAACCAACGCACAAATTTGCTAACCAATTAATAAAGGTTACATTGAAATGAAGAACGTAAAATTTTATGATATGTAGTAAATTTATAGAATTAAGAAACATTATTGTAAAATAATATTTTTTAAACAAGAAGCTTAATCAACTATAAATAAATCCCACCTCTACCCAAAAACTAAAATTTAAAACATTGTAAATCGTAAACGTTTGGCTTTTTAAAATAAGCGGATATTTCTGGCACATATCAAATAAGCTAATTGGAATTGTTTAATTTTTACAGGATTTTGTTAATTTTTAGTTTTACACTCTTGTACAATAATTGCAATATTGGATCATATCAAACTATGTATGTATTTAGATTAAATGTAATAAACAATGAAATTAACAATTGTACAACAAACAACGCAAGCGTGACCAGATTACCAACCATAATATAACAAAATACTTACTTTGAACTTGTATATTTTATACTAAATATGCACATAATGTACATGTTTATAAGTATGTATTCGTAGATTGTAGACTAGACAGTTAGAACAGAAATTCAAGTTATTTTAAGGCACAAGGAAAAAATTAAATTAAAATAAAAGATAATTTTATTGTGCCTAAACCCATATCTAAACGAAAACAAATCTCTTTTTAACTTTTACAAGAAGAAATATGAGATATAAATGGGACCGTGCTAATATCGTATTAATAAAATAATTAATTTTATTCCGATTATATTAATTTGTATACAATATTCATATTAATGCAAAATGAATATTTTAATCATAATATTTCAGTTAAACCACCCACCTCAATCAACGTGCACACAAGACACGCTCACACAAACAGTAAGTAGTTTTTAAAATAATTTCATAATTTTGTTAAGTCCCACGACAATCAAAAAAATTAAATTAAATTTTTACGATTTTTAAAATAATGTTTTGAGCCTTCTACATTACACCTATGTAGCATTTATATTCTACAGACGAATTGCTGCATATTAAAAGAGGACTTAGATCGTAAAACTTGTTATAGAATTAAATAAACCTAATTAATTTTTACAACAAAACATTGAACTTGTGTTAAAAATTTGTTTAGGATCAATTTCAAAAGATGTTCGGTAACAGTTGTTTTCAAAATTTTGTCGATGTAGTGTTGAGTTGTGTTGATTTTCATTTCTTGAATTGTGTTGATTTTCATTCCTGTTCTCTAATTTTAAAATGAATATTGCGTTCTTGCTTGTGTCGCCCCAAACAATAATATGTAAAGTACTCGGTTGACGTGGAATGTATATACTCACAACTACTTGTGAGTAGATAACCAATGGATCGCGTTCTTTTTGACAGAAGTAAAACATTACCTAAATTTAAATTGATGGCTACTATTAAAAGACATACAGTATGTGCAACAAGAGCGTGTACGGCAAAAAACTAAGTAAAAATCAAACTACATACGATTTTTTTTTTGTTTTATAATGAAAATTTGTTTTATTTTCTAGGGCGCTACCAACTAACACGTAGGAAAGTCAACATTACTGTTAGAGTTAATAATTGCCTGGCTCCTTTTGTCCATACTATCAATCAATTTTTCTGCATACTGTGGTGATAAATCTGTCCATATCTTCCGGACAACTCGCGCTAGAGCATTCAAATTTTTTATATGGTACATTTTCTGCTTAATCTTTATGAGTGTTCATAAGTTGTTTGAATTAGAATTAGGTGACTGACATGGCCAATCCAATGTTGTGATACACTTTTTGAGTTTAAATTTCAAACAGAGTATGCTATGGTGTTTTGTATATCGTTGTCTTCTTGCAAGATCCAATTAGAGTTCCCCGCTCCAAACCATTTAAAGACAGATGGTAACAAACCTCGTGAATAAATTCTATTCATGAAAAGTGCGTTAAGGCTCCGTCTGGAAACGATTAATTTACCAAAACCTTGCTTGGTGAAGCATCCCCTTATATGGAGCTAGGGCGGGTGTTTAACAGTTCGGACAATCCTTTTTTAAGCTTAGTTGGTCAAATACGCCTTATATCAATAAAACCACAAAAGGATAACTCATCGGTAAACGCAATATTCGTAAAATCATTGTTGCTTTGTTCATTTGCCGACTGTAATCGCTTTTCCATGTATTTTTGTGTTACTAGTGGTTTAACAAAAGTATTTCCATATGCATAGCCATGTTCCATAATTATATTTCGTATGGCGGTTTTCGGTATAATAATATTAATTTTCGCCAATTTTTCCACAGCGTAAACGAAGAATTTTCAGCAAATAATTGTAAGATGGCCTCATCCACCTTTTTTATAGTGGTTTGGATTTTGCCTCTATCTGGCAAATCATCAACATACATTGAATAATGTGTAATCCTCTTCTATACAAATGACATCCTTTCGGGTGTGAACTTAAAAACACCGCATTAAATCGTTTTTTATAAATCACACTCATTTCTTTCATATTTGTTATCCGCTAAACAGTTACAGTTAAACTAATGTTTGTTTTAGAGCGCTCAAGAAGAATCAATATAAAACTGATGCAAGCCCCGCCCATATTTGTTCCTAAAGTTTTAAGTACAGTTATGCCGTACAAGCTCTTGTTGAACGTACTGTATAATTTACTTTAAATGGATTAATCAATTATTTTATTAAATTTCTATTTAAATATAAATTTAGTTTCATTGTTTTTATTAATTTAACAAGCCTGATTGTCCATGTATTCAATTTCTTGTCGGGCTCCACTGTGCTCATTCTGTTCGGATTGAGTGTTATCAAACATAGGGACGTCATATTCTTCTAAATAATCAATGTCACAATAATCGTTTTCTGCTATGCATATATTGTGCCAAACACAAGCAGCAACTATGCAATTGGTTATAAAACCTAAATTTGGACTTTCAAAAAACTTAAGTCTGCGAAAACGGCTCTTCAACAATCCAAACGCATTTTCGACAACTATTCTAGTTGATGAATGCAAATAATTGAATTTAAGTTGTTTCACTATTAAATTCCCAAAATCTTTGTAAGGGGAAACTAAGTAACTGGTCTCAGGATACGCTGAATCACCCAGCAACACACCCCCTGGTATAATTAGACTTTCGCAACAGTCGAGCATCGTGTATAGATCCAGGTTCACCACAGTGGATGTCAATAAATTTTTTTCGACATCTACAACCCACTGCAATAACACGCTGTAAAAATTTTTCTATTATAATAGGCTTATTTGTTGATTTTGGGGGGAATTAATCCTAATATGGCTACCATCTATCGCTCCAATTACCCGAGGTAAGCTCTTCATTCTTGCAAAATTTATTTGGTTGGTTTTCATTTCTATTGGTGTAGCCATACTATATATCTGTCGCTTTCTTTCACCATCCATTTTATAACGCGATAAAGGATTCGGTGAACAGAACTTCTAGTTACGTTGAAAATGTCGGAAAGTTGTCTGTAGGTTTCGGTGTTTGCTAAAAACCATAGAGTGATATATATTTCAGTTTCTGGGTCAACTTTTGAGCGCCTACCGTGTTCTAAGTTTTTCAAAAATGTTATGCTGTACTGTTCTGAAATAATTAAATACATATTATGATACACATGAATGAACAGATATTTAATGCACATTTATACTTACATACCTATAACTTTTTCTACAACAATTCTAGACAATCGGAAATGTTGTTTGAATTGAAGATCGGTATATTTTGCGATTACTTCTAAATAATCTTTTATCCGGGCCCTTTTTACAATTATATCCTCTTCCGAGTCTGAAGATGAAAGAGATGTCGAGTTTGGCGATACATAAAGTAAACTGGTCCCGCTACTACTTTCATCAATTAGTTGAACGATAACCTTAGTTAAAAAATACATATTAATAAATAAATGTTAAAGTTTTGTTAGTGTAAAACTCACTGCATCGATTTCTGAATTATTTTCAGCCATTTTTTAAATATGAAATGAATTATTTATTTAATTAAAGTTTTTAAAATGTATCACCAAACACAAGTAAACAAAACATATTTTTGAATCTGACATTTCAACATAACCGTAAACTATTGAAAGCCATCTATTGGATTTTTAAGAACTAAAATCTATCTGGCGGATTTTTTTTTGGCGTAACTGCTTTTGACATCTACACCACCATTTGAGTATGAGTAGATGTGAGTAGAAACAAGTACTTGTGAGTAGTTTTCTCACGCCAATGGAACATGCTTATTATTTTCACGACATTTTGAAACTTTTATGGTGTTTCCAGATGTGTATATTCTGTAAAATAATGCTAAATTACTGACTTAAATTATTTTTTCGAAATGTCTCATTATAATTTTTGCCAGTCCAGTAAAAATGTAAACCATTATAATTTTTTTATAATACATACATAGACGATTAAAACACATTCATTAAATAATAAACATATTGACTTATTTTCTTTTAAAAAACCATTGTTACTCCGCACTTAATATTTTAATTCGTACAGACACTTTTTATGGTGCCTTCACAAGGCGAGATTATAAAGTTGGATTGTTTCTTTACCAACTTGAATACAATCACACATGAAATTTGCTAAAAAATCGTCTACGGCTTTAATACAAGTTATAGGGTTTTTATTGCTTTGTAATTGTACAAAGCAATAAAATTTTAATTTATTCGAATACAAGTATGTCTGGGCAATACAAATAAAAAATATATCTGGCTTCATAAGTAACATAATTTATAAATTATGAAAGAATTTTGCACGATTTACATGTTCCAATTTTTTTTCCAGTAAAAAATGAAGGGTTTTAAGTAGATTACGATTTTCGTTTGCGAGAGGAGCACGAAACAAATTCCAGTAAAATAAAATTGGATTTTTCTTTTTAATTTGAGCAAATGTTGTTTACATCCCAAGTATAACAAAACGAAACTCAAAATTGAGCTATCGTATTTGTCTTCGAAATATTAGAAAAAAGTCGAAGAATCAATACTTTAGTATTGGTGCGTATATGTATACCCCTTTCGAGCTCAAAAAAAAAATTTTTTTTGGTTCAATTTAAGTTCACCATACATGAATGTGTATGTAAATAATGACAGGTTTTAATGTCTTCCGTATTTTAACGGATCTTAGTTAAATCGGAATTCTTTTTGGAAACAGCATAATAATTTGTTAACAAATTAATTATATAACATATAATTTATTTGTTCTTGTTAACATATTAATTATTTTATCATTATTATAGTTACTATTATTTTTCGGACGAAAACAAAATTAAGTGATTTACACAAATGTGTACACTGGTCTTCAATTACCACCTAATTCTATGTTTGACATCTTCGTTTGTTGTAATCGAAATTTACATACACAATTGTGTATGCGGGCCAGGAAAGGGATACTGTCCCAAGTATAACAAGATGAAACGTGTATCGTATTTATTTTACATGTTCACGACATGAGTTTGGTAATTTTATAAAAGTGATTTTCTTAAAAAAATTTAAAGATGTGCGTTAATTTAAATAAAATTACACCAAAATTTATTTTTATATTTATTCAAAAATTTTTTGTATAAATTAATTAATTTATAGTTCAGTTTTAAATTATTAAACGGAAAACAAATGCAAACTAATAAACTTGATATGAGCTAGGTATATGGAAAATATTTAAACTTTCAATATTACAGTCAAGGAATAATATCATCAAATCGTTGTTTAATAATAAAAAATAATTAAAAAATTAATTATAATATAATTTAGATGTGTAAATTATACAATAAAATATTCATTGTTCTAAACCTAAATTTTTTGTTTTGCTTTACATTTGGACGCCATCTTTTTCCTCTAAAATGTATTTTCAATTATAGCCTTTTACATATGTCGTTGCACAAGATCGTTCCCGCCATATTGTTTTTTGTTGTTATTGTTCACACATACATGTATACAATTCTATTTATTGAGTTTCGTCCAGTTTCGAATAATCGCGACACTTTTCATACAGGATCTTATTCTAAGTCGAAAGCAAAACTATGTCAAAGTCGAAACTAAATATAAGTTTTTACTTCAAAATATGACAAAAAAGTCGAATCTTGTTATACTTGGGATATGCATGACTCTTTGACTAATAACTTTTTGTTATTTGCGTGCAGCTCTATTTTTCAGTATAAAAAATTTGTTGGGAAAAAAATTGGAACATGTAAATCGTGTATTAGCAGCCTAAAGTTGTGCACTTTTGTCTTTACAAAGATTCACTTTGCTGTCTTCTTTTTATCACCTTTCTTCACTTTCCTTCAAATATTGCTCATATTTGAATTTATTTTTATTATGTTGGTACGATCAAGATTATTTGTTCAAAGTAGAATGTATTTTAACAACCTGGATTAAAATGGGCGGGACTTTGTTGAATATTAAAATTTGATAGGATAAAAAATTAGATAAAAAATGATCTCGCTTCGTGCAGGCACAAAGGGCGAATAACTATAAGATTAAATTTAATTTGTGACTTTATTATTTTTTCCGATTACTTTTTTAATTTTAAATACTAATTTTATTTTATAATAATTAATGTTATAAATCGTATTCATACATTAGTGCTAAAATTAGTAACCCTCCTTCCCTTCTTGTAGGTGCGGCGGGGGTAACTTTGAAATTAAAAAATCAACCCCTATTTTTTATTGCGGATTCGGATTCTACCGCTTAACCCTTTTGATCCGGAAAACAAATACTGTAAGCATCATGTAGATTTTGAATTTTATTGATCAAAAACTGTTAAACAGTTAAACTGTTTTCGCACATTTCGACTTCTTTAGCTCCCATTTTTGTTAGGAGGCAGCGGTAAGGGCTGGTAAATATAAGTCCTAATCGGGTTTTAAACGAGACATTTGAGTTCCGCATTCCGCATATTTATCGTCACTGCCACTTGAAAAATTCCCAGAGTCATCTGACCCTTCTAAACTGGTCCGAAATTCATCTTCGGTGTATGTTCGTCGCATTATGTGGCTGTTACAATATTAGAAAAATATTTTTTATGTATATAGTTACTGTAATTTGATAAATAAAAAAAATCAAATAAAACCTAGCGGGACATATCCATGTACACTCATTCCTCGCTAAACGGCCGCTCTTTATACTGCTTTTCGCTATAATGGCCTCTTAGAATTATGGTACACTTTCATTATACGGTCAAAATAATTCGTTATCCGGCCAAAAAAAGGAAAAAAATTGGGGAACTCCCGCATTAATGCATTTATTTTTTTCGGTTTTGCTTTGGTTTGTTGCAAATTGCAATGTAGAAAAACAAAAGAAAAAGAGCACGGATTATGTTTGTGTTTTTATTAGTTTATAACTAAAATTGTGTAAACAGGACGTGTTTGCTAAGTCATTTATATATATCGTGTTTTTTTCCAAAAAATGTTGCAAAAACGATCTTTGCCTTGTTTGTAAAACTGGCTTTATTTTATGTTATAATTGAAAATTTTGAAAGACCTTTTTTCAATATAAAACATTAGTGTTGGCACCCATATTGAAAGCTCAATATATTTTCGTATACAATCAGGCCTGTACTTTGGCCTTGTTGTGAATTAAAATATAATGGAAGATTTTATTTCCAATGAGCCTCTCGACACTTTGATTCTTTCGTCGTGGTTCCGTTTCTTTACGCGTTTCTTTGTTTATGTATGGGTGTAAAATTAAGGTTTTAGATTTATTCGTATAGTAAAAAAGTTTATTAGTTGCTGCAAAAACTGCTTCCTTGTTTGAAAAAAAAAAAATCCACACGAGACAAAATTTAACCTAAACTTAACTCAGAAACGACAAATGACAAAGTTGTCCTTGAAATATTTTATCTTTGTAGTAGTGCGAGAATCAGTTAAATCAAAAAATATGTTGCTGAAAAAAGAATTAAATATTTCCCCGCCATAAAATTAGTTTGTAGGTGAAGAGGAAGGAAACGAGGATAGAATCACGACGAAATAATCAAAGTGTAGAACGGCGGAATGCCAAAACCCGATTAAATTTGATCGGCCAAATATCTGGTGTTTAAACATCTATTTCCACATTTTTCATTGCATTCAGGTTTACCATTCTAACGGGTATGGCCCCGATACATACTTTTTCCCTATTCATTACTTTTTATTTGTTTTGCGGGCCCAAAACGGTAGGGAAAGCTTTTCTTTCTCTTCCAATATTTTTTAATAAGGATTGTCGTTACTTCTGGGTTATAGGGTTCAGAGTACCTGGTAATCATGATTTCAGGTCTATATTATTATTAATAATGAATTAACCCTTTCAAGTCTTTTGCACTGTGTGGAAATAAGCATAGATGCCTATTTTCTTATTTATTTCATGCCTGTTTATTTTATTTCGAAATCAATAAGAGAAACCGAATACAATTTTTGAAATGAAACTACTAGTCTACTATAAAATTTTAGTTACAACAAAATTTTAACACAATTCAATCTTTTAGAAACCAGACCAATGGTTTAACTTTACTTAAAAAATGAAAGAGCACAACCGAAATTGTTATTATGTATCTTACTTATATGTACATGCTATAAACCAAAAGCATAAAATTAATTTGTCCTAATCAAAAAGATATAATAAAATAATTAAATATAATAGAAATTAATAATTATTTGATGTTTTATTGAAACCAAACAAAAACAATAATAAATATATCCATAAACATTTTAAATATAAAATTATTAATCAATGTATTTAATTTTGTTAATATTAAAAATAAATAAATTTTAGAAAACCAGTTTATAGTTGATACTGCTTTTTATACAGCTTTTAAATATGTATTAAAATGTTTCATTTTAATATTATTACATAGTTAAATGTAAATAATGTATTTTATTTAGACTTAAAATTAAACTTAAAAATAAATATTTTTCTATTCCGGCCATTATTTATTAATAATTATATTTATTTATTTAACAATAGAAATATATTATCAAAAATTCATTAATACGATTTTCAATTTTACTTCAAGGCAAATTAAACAATGGCTGCAAATTTAATTTTAAATAAAATTATATTTATGTTGTCATATGCATTTATAAAATTAAAAGTAATAAATTATCTACAGAAAAGAATAATTTGGCCAATATTTGCTTAAATATAGAATAAAATATAAACTTATTTTCATATACAAAACACACACAAACAAAAATAAATAATAATAATAAAACATAAATGTAGCAGCTTTATATTAATAATAAATAAATAAATAGCAGAATATTAATAATAATAGAAAATATTTGTACAATTTCATTTTCTTATTTATTTAAACATATTAATTACATATATATATTTTTATATTGTATACATTTATATTTTAATTAATTCAAAAAACCGTTTTAAATGAATCGCTGCATTCAGCACAAATAATTTAAAGAAATAATGTATAATGGTGAGCGAGCAAACCGAACACACAACAAATTAATAAAATAACATATAAAATAGTAAAATAAATTTAAAATAGAAATGGTATTTTTAGATAAACAAATTGATATTTTAATAATCAAAATTAATTTTGTAAAACAAATATATAAAAAAATAATATATGAAAAAATAAATAAATATAAATATTAATATTGATATAAATAATTATTAAAATATTAAATGAAACTATGTAATTATATGATAGAAACAACTGAAATTATTATACATACCTACACATAATTAGTAAATAATAAAATTAATTTTAATAGGAATTAAAAATAAATATATTTATTTATTAATTATTTTATCGGAGACAGAATAATAAATAACTACATAATTTTAAGAGACAATGAAATTATATTAAATTCAATGAATTAAAATGAAACGAAATAAAACAAATTGTAAAAATTAAAATGGAGTTTGTAATTTTTAATTTTTAAGTCACATGAACCAAAATTGGTAAGTCAGCAGACATTTTGAAGTAATGCATTCCTAATTTTAGCTTATAAAAATAAAAACGCCTAAAAATTGCCGGTAACTGGGTTGTTTATAAACTAAAGCTGATGTAATTATTCACAGTGGTGTATTGGTGTTTCGGTCTAGTGATAAAATGATGTTCGCGCGCTGTATAATTTGGTGGTTCACCTCTTGGCAAATACGATCTAAATTTTTCAGATTTTTTTATTTTACAATTTTTTTTATTTTTGAGTAACTAGGCTGTGGACCAATTCTCAGGTAAATCGATTAGCACGGTAAATTGAAATTTTAATACAAATTACTTTTCAAATCGTATTAATTCTCTAGTAAATAAAATTAGGTAAAACCGGCTTAAAAAGACAAATGATTCGAAGGAATATACAGAAATTGGTATATAACTCGTAGGTACACGATCTTATGTCATAAATTTTGTTTGTTGTTCTTCGAATTATTCGTATTGTTTATATGAATAAATTTAAATTATAGTTTTTTTCAGATATATTGTCTAATATACTGATATATACAAAAAAGTTATTGAGAAAATAAATAAAAATTTTAACAAATAAAAGTGTTTCATAAATAATACAAACGCATTTTTATTTCATGGGAATATAGAAAAAATTATGTCTAGAAATATGACCGCCATATTTTCATGATTTGTTTAGCAAAAACAAAAAACTACTATATTTAACTTTTATGTCTTCGCTTTATCCTACTTTTTAGTACAATATTTCAGTTTATTGCATACAATGTTAAAAACGGTATTTACCCTAGATTTACCTTAGAATTGGCCCACATCCATTTGATATGAAATGATAAGAAACGTACAGGCGACAATGACGACCCTAGGTATGTATTGCACATTCTTGGAGTAAGCAAGTAAGACCCTGACGGCATCCTAACATTAAAAGTAATATAAGAAAAGGATTAGTTAATTACAAAAACGACTTTGGTGCCACGCAGCAACATCTAAATTTCATCCAGCGTATTTATCGTCCTCCGTCGTAAGCGACAGGATTTTGTTTCGTTAAGTTTTGTCATAAAAAGAAAAAACGAAAACACAGAAAAAAAATTTGTTTTTACGAGTGCTAACAGTTAGGTTATGTCTTCTCGCAAATTATACGAAATGTATACATATTTTGCACGTGTAATTTTAAAACATATTATTAAAATATTTTTCTTGTTGTTTGTTTACAATTTTTTTCTTATCAATATGACAGCAAACGCAAAAAAAATCAAAACTATCTTTTTAATTTTAGTGCTGCCTATAATAGCCAAAGAGAGAACTGTCGACATAAATTGACGTGTGGATAACATAAAAACAGTGTGGAATGTAGTATTCTAGGTGCACTGGTTTGTTTGTTTGTTAGTCCGTACTTCTTTTATTTGATCTCATATTTTCAGGGTTTGTAGTACTTGAAAAACTAAGCAACTTTTGTTCTACAACTTTTTGATTTGGCCGCCATGTTGGCCGCGGCCGGCCTCTGAACGGCCATTTTTTGCCATGCCCACAGCGCGAACCTATTTGACATACCCCGGACATATGTATATCGTTAGAAAGGTATTGACGCCAGCTATCAAATAACATAAAAAAAATCAAAAAAGTTAAGGTGGACGGTCATTGTGACCAAAAAACTGAAATATGCCAAATCGGCCGGCCACATTCGGCCAAATTGCTAAAAAATTAGCCCAAAAATGTTGGCTCATATTTTCAGGATTATTAGCCACAAACCTCCAATATGACATCAACCGTTTGTCCCAGAAAACTCGTATATTTTAGATATTGACCTCCATAACTTAAAAGCCACCCTAATTTTTTGCAAAATTTCATTTTTTGGCTCATATGCACCCTAATATCGGTCCGTTGTGGTTCATAATGATAGTGAATCAACGTATTACAATGAAGCAAATAAAAATACATCATATTATTATGATTGCTAAGAGAATTTTTACCAGTGACCATTTTTTGATAACAAAAAAAATGAAAAACTGACAAATTGATGTGATCGAAAAAATCACCAAAAACATTGAACATTTGACAATCTCCTTGCATAAAATCGATATTTTTTTAATCTTTATGATGATTTCTTAAAAAATAGATCTTATCTCCCCTCCCATCGCATTAAGATGGAATATCAGCGAGAGGGCAGCTACCATTAATTTTTGTTTCAAATTAACACACTAAAATATGTATATTTTATTGTATTGTTTAAGGAATCAAAAATTGCTATCGAGTGTGTTTGAACTATTTTGACTGACAACAATAAAACGAATCGCAATTCAATTCATTTTCAATTTGCAGAATCATTGATATCAAATAAAAAACCTCTTAACGAGGTAAATGTTCGAGTGACGAAAGCCGAATTCAATTCACAAAATTTCTGATATCAAATTTGTGCCGAAAAAAACAACTGCATTCGATTTGTCAACGATTTTTCGGAATGTTAGTGCATTCGGCGCGTTTGTTTACATTTTTCTTTCTAGCTGATAAAAACAACAACTTGTCAACAATTTTTCGGAATATTCAACAACAACGCGTTGAATGCACTAACATTCCGAAAAATCGTTGACCAATCGAATGTAATTGTTTTTTTCGGCACAAATTTGATATCAGAAATTTTATGAATTGAAATCGGCTTTCATCACTTGAACATTTACCTCGTTAAGACGTTTTTTATTTGATAAAATTTACTAGCTATTCTGTTAAAGAAATTGAGAAGCACAAACAAGTTGATGTAATATCAGAGCCATCTATGATTTTGAAGAGCCGTAATATTAAAAGGAGAGCTTTCAGTAGAGGGGAAGCTTTTATTGAATTACTATAAGAAACCGTGGTAATTGGAAAATTTTTGAACATGAATTTATGAATAAAAAATTATACAAATCATCTAAATTTTAATTTTATATTTTTAATAAACTATTCAAAGAACACATATTTGAAAATCAGCCATCATAATGTAGTATTTATTTGGTAAATTTAAACTAAAGCGGAGCATAAATTTATTAATTTTCTATAAAAATGAGCTTTCCGTTTAGTTGTGTAGGTTTATAAAGTAAGATAATAAAGGGTGCTGCCGCGGATTCCTCTTACATCCAATTTAAAATTTAGTTTTTTTTAAACTTAACTTATTTGGTAAATTCTGGTCACATGCACATCAGAATTTTTGAGATGAACGATGCACTTAATAGCAATCAAACGTGAGCTGAAACGAAATTTTATGAATCACCATGTAGAAACAATAATATTGTTCATTATTTACAAAAATAAAATAAAAAGAATTATAAAATTAAAATTTATGTTATTCACTTATTTCAAAAATGCCCAATTTGGGTATTTAAAATGCCCAAGAGGATATTTCCAAAAGATAAAAGAGGTGTTACGAAGTTCATTGTTTATATAATCTTATATATTAATACGCTTAATTTTTAGTTTGTGCTCCCTTTTTAACCTATTTCCCGTGCGCGTATCTTAATGAAACATATATCAGGTGAAAGGTATTTTTTCATAGATGTGCAGGATGTATGTTTTATTAAGGTACGTGCACGGGAAATAGGTGTTAACGCCAAGAAACATTTTTCCTATTCTGTGCATCTAATAAATTCATCACGACGCCAGAATGTCATGACAAAATATGTTTGTATTGAACCGTCATTACACCGTGACAATACAGAACAAAACAGAAAACATAAAATGATTTTACATACATACAAACATTTTGGTGTTCTGTCAGTGTAAAAATACAATTTTGTCATGGCACTCTATCATCATGACAAAATTTTGCGAGTGAAGATTGACCATAGTACTTACACAAACATAATATCTATGGAAAGTTGGAATAATCATTTTCGTCCGATTTCAGGTAAAAGTCATTGGATCTCTTAAGTTATGCGAAAGGTTAAGTGGGAAGTTTCGCCCCGATATCCGGTTGATTTGTGTCCCAGTTTATTTCGTAACTGGATAATTTATTATGCTCTTAATTAAAGCTCATGCTTGAACTAGCGTGACGTGTTTCTGCTTTTTGTGTGGTGGTTAATCGACTATCGACTATATAATCTACATAAGTACATTAGTTTAGTACGTCACAATTATTCATATACAAATGAAAATAACACACAATTACAGCGGTCCTTTTGTACATTTCTTATTAAATATTTAGATTAAAGTTGCGCGCTACGGCAATTGTGTGCTTTTCCTTCTTGAGATTTTAATATTTGGAAATGGCGCGTTTCGACAACATGTATGCGAGTGCAAAGGAAGACCTGTCAGCAAAGGTCTTTTACGTTGACGCTCCCGACGGGTGTGGCAAGACATTTGTATTGCAATCACTCATTGCATTTGCCAAGGGGCGTGGCTTGGAGTCCATTTGCTCCGTCTTCACAGGATTCGCCACGAGCTTGATGGGAGGTGGACGTACGCTATATAACATTTTCAAACTGCCGGTTCCAATATTTCCAACATTTTCAAACTGCCGGTTCATCAATGAAGCCAAACTCCTCTCACGCTACCAAGTTGAAAAGCGCGCGACTCATCATGATAGATGAGGCCAGCATCATGCCAGGGGCCGCGCTCATAATCAAAGACAGACGTGTAATCGATTTCGTGTATGGTGACATCAACACAACACTAGCCGAGGGCACCATAGAGGAGCGCGCCACCCTTGCACCCAAGAATGATCATTGTGCGCTAATCAATCAGCAGGTGCTTGACCTCCTGCCCAGCGGACAAGAAGTCAAACTTAGTGTTGATAAAGTTGAGAGTGACGACATGAATGAGGAACTCGGCCTACATGTCGAGGTTCTCAACAAGAAAGGATCCGGACTTCCGCGCCCAGCCATCCCGCTAAAGGTAAACGAGTTCGTTCTTTTGATGAGGAATTTAAACACTAGCAAAGGTCTTATCAATGGAACAAGCATGCGAGTCGTAAAAATAAACCGTTACAGTCTGGAATGTGATTTGCTGACTGGTTTCTCAAAAGGCGAGCGCGTTCTCTTGCCACGCATAAAGCTCTCACCCTCGGAAGGCACCTTCTCATTTAAAATGTCTCGCATCCAATTTCCCGTCCCGCTCGCGTTCGCCATAACCATCAACAAGAGTTAGGGCCAAAGCTTGAAGAAGGTAGAAGTGTACTTTCCGGCCTCCGTATTTACACACTGTATGTGGCCTTTTAACGATGCCGCTCATTTGACGGACTCAAGGTGTTTATGGTTGAGACAAGCGATCAATCAGCTGATCGGGACGGGCGCATCACAACAAAGAATGTTGTTTTGTAGAGATTCTACGCATGTAAATTCATATTTTATTATCCTTTTGTACATTTCTTATTAAATGTTTAATAGCGTATATGAATTTACTTTATTTTTAATAAAAGTGCACCAAATTTACATCTTAATAAATCTTCTTAATCATTTCTTAATCAAAAATATAATAAAATGTAATCACGTGACTGATTATTCAGTCACAGGCCCGCTAGTAATTATTTTAATGGATATAATTTCTATATAAACAAATTCGGTGTAAAAGTTTTTATCCAATAGTATTTTTTGTCATTTTTATTATAACATCCGATTGGATTCAAATTATAAATATCCGATCGGTGGGACACTATGTAACACCGATTTGGTGTTGTGGTGACCTTTTATTTTTTTGTGTGTGGACTGTAGATTGCTGATATAGTTCTTGTTATTTTTGGTTTCGATAGATATAGTAGTTACTTGCATAGCTTCTTCCTCTATTTTTAATTCTTCGTGGTGTTTTACATTATCTTTAATAAAGGTTGCTGTCCCGCCTCTAGCTCTTTCTGCTATATGTAAAGCTTGATAGCACTGGCATCCACGTATTTTGGCATACGAGGTTCTGATAAAATGACTTTCTGAGAGTAGGCACATATCAAGTTTTTTGTGTTTATAATACTTCTAAATCTGAGATGTGTTGCGCTAGGCCATTTGTATTCCAGATAGCAATTCTTAAATAGTGTGTCATTATTTTTTCTTGTTAAGTTTGTATAGACTAGAATTAATATATTTAGTTGAGTTACTATAGTTTTACTTGACGCTTCCGTAATTCTTTTATCTTGGCTCATCGATGTATTTTCCAGTGTTTCTAGTCCCTGTTCTTGTTTTTTCAGTAGCTCGCCCTTAGATTCTAGCAAAGATTATAAAATACCAGGGATCGAAATTACTCTTCGATTTACAATTATTCATCATGTTTCCTTGTGATAATCTTTTTTTATGGAATTATTTTCTATTCGTCAACCGAGAATAACAAAACAAAATTTCTGTTTTTGTATTCCATTCACTGAATAGTGAGCGAATAATGCCCGGTTTACATGAGAAAATTGTTTTCTTCTGCAAATTTTTGCAGGTAAATAAGAAGGATCCGCTATATAAAAATATTCAATGTGCCAGAAAGAAATAAACATATATAGTAATGGCGTAATTTTTTGTATAGGATCATTATTAATTTATTTTTAATGAATTCAAATGCGAAATTTAAATTTTTATCTATGGCGTCAGTTTTTATTATGAATCCTTTCATTTATAAATGCGAAATAATTTTTTTTCTTGTTGATTTTAAAAATGTTGCCATAAAAATACTCGGATCGACTATATTTTATGGCAACATTTTCATTTTTATGGTCATTTTTGTTCAAAAATTCTTCTGCAAAATTTTGTTGAGATATATTGCTTTTCTTGTCTCTTATGTGCAAAAAGTCAATGTTATATCTTATTCATTTTGCAGAAGAAAAATGTTGGTCTTATGTAAACCGGGCATAATAGAAAAGTAAAAACATCGATCGTTTGAACAGAAAAGAAGACATAAAATTTCATATTTTTGATCGCTGACAAATGAATACTTTAGCTGGTTAATAAAAAACATGAAACAAATTTAATTTTGGTTAGTGTATAATGTTATAGATTGTTTTTAAAGATGAAATTTTAATTTTTATAGGGAATTAGTTTTAGAAATTATAGCGCGAATAGAATAATGTTGCTAAATCATACGTTTTATTTGGATAATGTTGTAGATAACGATGAGTAGAATAAATAGAATTTTCGATTTAATTTTTGCATCGAAGTGTAATTTCAAATTTGTTATATTATTATTTTTAATAGAAAACCCATAAATTTAGAGGTTGATTTATGATGTCTAGTTTTATGAATTTCTTCAATAGCTTAGGTTTTGCATTTCAAATTCACAATTTTGCAAATGATCAATTCTTAACCGATTATGATGGGATTGGCTATCTTAGATGGAAATGGGGTTCTCAAATGGTTTTTGAAAGAAGTTCTGGAATATGGCCACCTGGGACGGAACTCGATCAATTCTTAACTGATTATGGTGGGACTGAATATATTGGATGGAAATAGAATTCTTAAATGATTTTTGGAAGAAGTTCTGGAATTAGGCCACCTGGGATGGAAGTCGACTAATTCTTAACTGGTTTTGATGGAATTTGGTATTTTGGATAGAAAGGTGATCATCAAATGATTATTGGAAGACATTTTAGAATATGGTCATCTGAAACAGAGCTAAAAAAATAAAAATAATTTTTGGGCGCCTTTATTTCATATTAGGCCCCTTTAATATGCATGTGTTGAATAAGCGTTTTTTAAGTGAAACTTCTTTAGTACCGGGGTGATTTTTAAAATCGATGAAATAAAACATAAAATTACAAGCAAAAAGTGAAGAAGCGATATGAAACGAAAATGCGACAGTTTTGTTGTTGTTATTTTATTTTCAGTTTTATTCTGTTGTTTTATTTTGTTTCTATATACAGAAAAAAGTGTGTACATAGAAATATGTATGCTTGTATTGATATTTTTTATACTCGATTGAAAAGAAAAATAATTTTGTTGTTGTTATTTTATTTTTTCTGTTGTTGTTGTTGAGTTGTTGTCTCAAATAGATTCGAGATTAAAGCAAATCTCCGGTAACTTTCAAGACAATTTTGGAGGATTAGATTTAATTTTGATTGGCGATCTACGTCAACTACCGCCTGTTCGCGCTACTCCGATTTACAAACAAATCAAGCGAAAAATAGCAGGTCCAACACTATGGCGAGGATTGAAATTCTTTGAACTCAGCGAAGTGATGCGACAAGCCAACCGAACTTTTTCAAAAATATTAACAAAAATTGGGGATGGACAGCTGTTACATGAGAAATAGTTGGAATTAATTGAATCACGATTTTACTCCGAAGAAGAGGCTGATAGAATTTGTCCACATGGTATACGATTGTTCTTCGATAACCATTCATTTACTGAATACAATAATAAAGTTTTAAATTCTGTAGTTGAAAAAGTCATTTCACAAGCAACGGATGTGTATATTGGTTGTCAGAGTGTTGAAAAGCACACTTTCATGCGTCAAAAATCACACAAAATGTCAACAATTGATACAGGAGGTTTAACTTATGAAATTACATTGGTTATAAATAAATCATTCATATATTTTGTTGAACATTCGTTCGAGTCGGACGTGTCTTTTTTTATTTTCAATTTTAAATTTTAAAATTTTTAATTTGAATTTAAATTCGACAATTTTTCCTTTGTTTTTGTATTGTGCAATAAACAATAATTAAATAATAACAATATCGTGCTATTAGACTAATTTTGTAACGGTGTCAATAAACAATAAATTGTGTGTAATAATACCGTGCTGTGTTGACTCATTATAAATACTTAGCTTGTTGTGTGACCTTGTTATAATTGTTAAGTTAATAAGTCGTGTGCGCAATTTATTTGGAACATTTTATATTGCTGATTTAAGTACACCGAAAAAGTGCTTCTTAACAAATAAAAAAAAAATGTCAATCGAAAATAAGTGTATAGAATGCGGTATCATCATTGTTGACCAGTATTTTTTTGCGTGTCAAGGGTACATGTGTAAAAAAGTTATTAGTTACTCATGCGCCACACAAAGCACTAAAAAGCTATTGTCCAAATACCCGAGTGAGGTCAAAAAATCAATCAAAATTATTTTGGATAGCGTGATTGGATTACGTTGGTTTTGTCCAGATTGTGTGACCGGAATGAGTAGCTTTTATTCCATCATAGAAGGCTCTCTTAAAAGGATTGAGAAAGCAGAGGAGAACTTTCATAGTGCTACAATCATGCTGGAAAAATCGTTAATAAGTAAACCACCACCTGCATTGATGACCAATAGGGAAAAACAGTTACCATCATCTTCAAGTGCTCTGCCAACTTCTTTACTTGAGATATCATCACCTGATATACAAGAGGTGATAGAAACAACCTCTAATCCACCTGTTAATACGACATTGAAGACTGCGGTGGATCGTATAGTAACCCGGTCTATATCAAAGATTACGATGACCGAACACTCGTCAAGACTTGAACCATCACCTACATTGACGAACCATATGGGAAACCTGGCGAAATTCAAATTTTCATCTACGCTAAATACAACAGCGGCAGAGCATGAAACCAAACGAAAGTGTATGCCAAAATGTTGAAAAGCGGGTTTGAAGAAGACAAAACTACGTTTCTACAGCATTGTAATGAATTTGAAATTTACTTCAAATCAAAATACAGGTCGTATCTTTATCAAATTCAATACAAAATCAAAGTAAATCCAAAAGAATTTTGGAAATACTTTAGGAATAAACGCGAAATTGAAGGATACCCTGCTAATATGACGTACAACAATACCTGCTCTTCAAACGCCAAAGATATAGCTAACATGTTTGCGTCATTTTTTCAATCAGTCTATTGACCAAGTGTTACTAGTGGATTGTACGAACAACCCAGCAACAACAACACATCAATAACTCCTCCTATTATTTTTGAGGACAACATTTTATCGGCTTTAAGGAGGTTTGGAGATGGTTGCGGTCTTGACGATATACCCTCTTCTATTCTGAAGAATTACGCTGAAATTTTAACAATTCCATTATGTTATTCAATCATTCCTTAAGCACCAGCGTGTTTCCCGAAAAATGGAAAATTTCAAAAATTGCTCCAATTTTTAAATCGGGTAAACGTGAGGATATCTCATGCTACAGAGGAATATCAACTACATCATCAATTTCGAAATTATTTTAGTTAGTATTATGCAACAGTTTTAAATCAACAATTGCACGTCATATATCAATAAACGAGCATGGGTTTTTGCCTGGCCGATCCACATCGACTAATCTGGTTGAATTCACCAGTAAACTAATTAACGAGATAGAAAAACACCGTCAAGTTGATGTAGCGTATACGGATTTTAGTAAAACATTTGATTCTATCTGTCATCATAAAGCACTCCAGAGTTTATTCAATTTTGGGTTCTCTCTCGATTACATAAATTGGTTTAAGTCATATCTATCAAACCGGCGACAATTTGTAATAATGAGATATGAGAAATCAAACGTTATTAAAGTTACATCTGGTGTTCCCCAAGGATCACACCTCGGGCCTTGGATTTTTATTGTTTTCATAGACCGAATAACCGAGATAATCAAAAACTCAGACGTGCTCATATTTGCAGATGATGTGAAAATTTTTCGTACTATTAATGGATTGTTAGATACGGAGAAACTTCATGAAGATAGATAGATGAAGTGAGAACTTAGATAGATTAAGTGAGTGCGGTGTGATCGAAACTCACTATACTTAAATATTAAGAAATGTAAAATCATGTCCTTCCATCGTAAAAGAAATCCAGTAATTACTTCATACAAAGTCAACAACGAAGTACTGCAAAGAGTCAATGAGATTATAGACTTAGGTGTTACATTTGTTGAAAACGCCAGTTTCAATAGGCATATTGAAAATTGTATTGCGAAAGCGAATGCCATGTTCGGATTTGTTAAAAGATGGACAGGTGAATTTAAGGATATTCAAACCTTATGTTCACTCTATTTCGCTTATGTTCGATCTCAACTGGAATACGCTGTAACGGTCTGGAATCCATACTATGCTGTACACATAAAAAGAATTGAAAGCATTCAAAAGAAGTTCCTGATTTTTTTGTTAAAGAAAAGTGACTGGGATTACGACCACAACTTAACCATTCCATGAAAATATGGCTCGCTTACCTCCATACACAACAAGATGTACGGATTACAAAATATGCACGCTTGAAAATAGACGACTTCTGTTGGGCGCGACTTTTATTGGTAATGTTTTGCTTGGTCACGTTGATTCAGCTTTCATCTTGGAAAACATATCAACTCACGTGCCATGCAGAACGTTTCGAAACGATGAATTTTTGGCACTTGAACACCATTCTACTAACTATGGAGAAAACAACCCCATTAATAGGATGTCTACAATTTATCTGACAACTTTAAAAATATCCTTAAAGAGTATTTTTTAAATTTTTAATTGTTTAAACCAAAATTGGGTTTATATTTTTTTTTCTGTTTTAAAGTTTTTTGTTGTTTTAGTATAATTTCTGTTCAAACTATAAATGTAAATAATGTGAAATCATACATGTATATTACAAAATAGATTTCTTTAAATAAATAAATAACAAGTAATATCGACGTATCAGATGGCTTGCGGAATGGTGCGACAGGAAAATTGATTTATATCGAACATAACGACAAAGGAGAGTTAGGTCGTTTATGGCTCTCACCCCACAAATTGACATCAATGCGCTTCAACTGGAATCCTTGTCGGTTCAGGTTTGTAAAGTGGGAGAAATATGTGTTTGCGAAAGTAGATTAGACCATGACACAATCGATGGAAAATATTATTCAATTTATCCACAAGAATTTGATAAAGTATACGCGAAAAGTTATGTTAAAAATATTATGATAAAATTCCAATGATTTTGAGTGGGGATTTCAATGTGAATTTTGCATTAGATACAGCGCTCCCTTTGATTCAATTCCTCAATACAGAATTAAATTTAAAAATTTGCAGCCGTCGTACTGAATCGACAACGCGATCAAAAACTGTTATCGACGCAGTCTTTCAACGATATGTTGATAGAATTCAAACTAGAGCATTCGTGTCCTATTTTAGTTACCATAAACCATTCGTGTCATTCGTCGAAATAGAAAACATAGAGTCGGAATAATAAAATGTTAAAAAAAAACTTTGAAATTTTGTTTGTTGTTTTGTATTATGATGAATAAACCCTCTAATTATCCCACTCCTGTTACTGTATTCGTCTCATTGTCTCACACACACATAAAGATTTAAAAGGCACACACATAAAGATTTAAAAAAAAACATTTTTTTGACTTCGGCGATATAGCGAATGGTTAATCTGGAAAACTATCGAGGTTAAAATTTTTCATGATTTTTATATTTTACATTACTACGTAAAAGAGAATAAAACATTTTGTTGTCAAAAAACGTCATTTCCCCTTAAATTTTGGAAAATTGATCTGAATATTGTTGCAAATTTAATTTAGAATAGTTTCAAAATATTTGGAAGCTGCCACTTCCGACGAATTTGCAATAAAAATCACTGGGATCTCAAAATTTATAGTAAAAGCTTAAGTATGACGTTGCATCCAGATCAATCAATCCGATTGGGCTGTGCAGGGACGAAATTTTTACTGAGAAACAGTCTTTGGGCAAAAATCGTCATTTCCGCTTAAATTTTGGAAAACTGATCAGCCGGACTTTAGACCGGTATTGTTACAAAATTAATGTAGAATTTTTTAGTGTATAATCGTTTTTCTCGTCAATAATATTTTCTCTCTCTCTCGATCCATCGCTCTCGTCCTCCAGTTTCGACATCCTAATATGCATAGATCTTGTTCGACGTCGCTTCGCCAGCGCAGCCCTGGTCTTCTTCTACGACGCACACCGGCCGGTTGTTGACTTTATTGATCTCCGTTGTTGTGTAGACATGCCAAGTGGCCGAGATACCTTACTCGATTGGATTTGATGAATCCGATGATATCGCTACCTCCAAGAAGTTGCTTTATTGCACGACTTTAATTGGACCAAATATTGAACGAATGACTTCCTTTCGAAGATAGATAACAATCTGTGTAATAGTTGGAGGTCATAGTCTTGCTCTCGCTTCCGAAAACCAGCGCAGGTCTTATGAGTGCTTTACAAAGTGCGAGCTTGCACGACTGCGATTTAGATGCGATTAGATCGCAATAATTTTGATTGGGCGTAGAAAACTCGTTGTTCGGCAGCGATTCGGGCTTTTATTTCTGCCTGCATATTATTCAACGATGTTATAACTGACCCGAGGTATTAAGAGTTTTCGACGCTATGAAGATTATGGTTGCCAATTTCGAGATATGTCATGAAGATGTTCCTGGGTGTTGGTAAAAATTTGGTTTTACTGCTGTTCACCTCCAAACCAAGTCTTCTTGCGCAGCGATCGAGCGGTATGAAACTGTCCTTAATATCGCTAGGTGTTTGGCCCAGAAGCACGATACCATCTGCATAATTTGGCGTGGTTTACTAAATATACAGCGCGAAATTTTTATGTTGCTCTTTTTCACTACTTACTCAAGCACGAAAATGAACAGCACTAGCACGAGTGCATCTCCCTGTCGAACACCAGATACAGAGCTATACGACCATAGTTTACACATTTAAGAGAGTGCGGCCATCCAATTCTCCGTGATCTCCTGTTGCTCTAAAGGAGGTCACATCATCATTCCCGATTTAGCAGATTTTGGAAGTAGGTTTGCCATACTGAGAGAACATCAGCCACGTTAGCTGTAAATGATATACTTCTCTCCCACTTCCGGTGGACCGATTAAAAATGACTATTCTGTAGTATAGTATAAATTAATAGTAGTATAATTAATTATTTTTAGCTAAAATCGTGACAACAAAATTGCAAACGTAAAGTTTATAACAATGTTATATAAATAATTCATCGGCGAAAATGAAATGAAAATGAAAAATCGGCTAAACAAGGATATTTCCTTTCATCACACATTAAATGTATAATTCGCGATGTGGTCGTTGTGAAATCGATGAACGTGAGTTCTCTACGACACTTTTTATCACTGTAGCAATATTTTCGTTGAACGACCTGAACGAGCAAGTGTTGCTCTCGGTATGTTTGTTATTGAACCAGTGGACTGAAATTTTTCCACTTAAATTTTTAATAGCGGAAATGTTGTTTTTACAGATCCACCAGTCATCAGTTACTAAATGGCCAATTTGTAAAATTGCTGAATAACGTAATTTCAAGTAGCTATTTTATAATCTATTGAAAGAGCTGAATAATCTCAGCTATATTTGTTTGTTGTACATATGATGATACATCAGACAACAACAAGTAGTTAATGTTGAAATTTGAAATGATGAAAGGGGTAGAAGATATAGAAAATTGGTTAACTTTATAAAAATGTGTGGTAAGATCTGTGGAAAATTATCGTTTTACGAATTTAAAAGTTTCCATTCATTCTTTGTACGTTGTGTATAATTTTGTTTATGTATAATCCATTATTTTGTTTACTTCAGAGCCGATCATGATGTGAATAGTGATGATGGAAAATTTTAAACTTGAGACATTGTCTCAGACACAACAATGCTTTGCATTTGTTTGTTATGCAAACATTGTTGTTTTCTATTTTGTATTGAATTCGTGTACATGAGATGTAGTTAGGTGACCCCATACCATTCAAATAATATCACATATTCGATAAATTTTTAGACAATTTTGTGTGGGTACATACAACAACAACAATAGACATATGTGGTATGTGAGAATAAAATGTAAACTATTAACAGTTGGTTAAATAAGTATCTCCCGCAAAATGGGTGGTAAATTACAATTTAAATATATAGTGAAGCTGAGCGTAACGCTATTACGGTACGAAAGATAATACTTCAAAGGTAAAAGTTCTCGGCTCATTATGTTGTCTTCGATTTTAGCTCATTGTTTTCATGCATCCTTATCGAAAAGAATGACGTTCTATTATGAAATGTAATGGCATTGTCGAACAAATGAAATAATTTATTATCTTGAATGCCAAGGGTAATAATGGATTACATATTCTATGGTTTGTTCGTAAAATATGAACATTATTAAAGAATTTATATATAATACTGTATTTTATAATATTAATTTAGATTACAAAAGAAACGATAGAACTATAATTAAATTGAATATCCAATAAATATATTGAGATGAGAAAGTATATGAACCATTTATAGCAATCATAATGAACAATGATTATTTATTAAATTAAAACAAAATTAAAAATAGGCTCTCGAGTGGCTGACTCAAAATGAAATAATTTAGAAGATTTTATTGCTTCTTACGTTTAAAATACCATGTGAGAGTTGTTCAATTTTCCCCTTTACCTTATGTGAGGAGTGTTTTTTCAAACGGACGTAATTCCATATTTGGTCAAAAGTGATATTATTGCGGATTTTAGTTCAGCAGCTTAAAATTGTTGTGAATGCTATTGTGTCTTTTACAGAGATGACATTTATGTAATATGTAAATTTCAACCCTGCAAAAGGAACAATAATACCGTAACCAATAGTTTTAGCTTCTAAAAATGATTTAAAATTCTATTGAATAATTTTATAAAACTACATTTGTGTATTCATGTTATACAACAAAATTATACAAAGATTATAAAAAAAAGAAATACCACGCGAACACAAAATCCAGGAACACCAGAAAAAAATAAACCAAACTTACACCAAAGAGGAACCCTGCAAAACTATTTCGAGGGGCACTGCCGTAGATACAAAAGTGCTCGAAAAGATACTAAGAAGCATGGAGGCTAGCTAAACAAGACAAATGTCTTGAAACTCTAAACAAAAGGTTCAATAAGCAAGATTCTCTAAATGAAATGAGATCCTTTTTCTATTAAAATGATGCAAACACCATCAACATTATTATTATTTTTTGAATATAATTCCATTTTTGAATAAACAAGGACATCGTTCTACTAGATTAAAAATTAAAAAAGAAAGAAAACGGCAAAAAATAAATTGATATTAATCGAAATGAAAAATGTATTAAAAAAGCTATTATTAGGAAAATGAAGGTTAAATCTATATGTACTAAATTTTTGAGAATGATACCCCGGCGCAAAAAAGGAGAGACCGACCCGACCGCTGGTTTGCTTAGAGCAAGCAAATTTAAAAATGGAAGAAAAAAGGAAAAGACAAAAAAAGAAAAAGAGAGAAATAAAAAAGAAAACAAAATTAAACAAAAATAAAATTAAAATTAAAAACGCAAATGGAGAGAGCATAAAAATTATAAATACTCGATAGAGTATTTAAGTCAAATAGATGAAAGTAAAAAAAAAAAAAAAAAAACAATTAATCTAAAAATAAAACAAAAAAACTAATTTGCTTTATCTATTGGTAGCAAATAATAATTTCTTAAAAGCGAATTTGCTGATGTGATAGTCAAAAGTTCGAAATATTTATTAGTCTTTCACAGCATTCTAGTAATAGGCTCGTTCTGGCCGTAGGTCGTTCTGTGAGAAGCAATTCTATAAGCTGGTATCGTTCTCAAAGCACGATTATTAACAATAAGATTTACCTTTTCGATTAGAGCTGCAGAATCTACAGAATAACAGTTGATGAATATATACGATGTCTGCAACATATCGTGGTTTACTTATAGTGGCTTCAAATTGATAAGCGGTCGAGATAAGGTGGCAAATTGTAAACGTCCACCCCAGGGAGTCAATTCGCGTTCCGTGAAATAATGAAAATGAAAAGTTTTTTTCATTAGCAAACGAGTAGGTTTGCATTCCCCATAAGAAATTTTGATTTTACACAGTAAAATTTAAAATTACGTGCGAATAATTGAAACTACTAGATTGCCAATGAAAAAAACTTTTCATTTTCATTATTTCACGGAACACGAATTGACCCCCAGGTAATCCGCGCAGAGCAAAGTGCAAGAATCTACGTTGTACCGCCTCAATTCTTCGTATATTCTCTTCATGGTATGGGGACCAAACCTGACTGGCATACTCAAGCAGGGGCCGAACAAATGTCATATAAAGAGCCCTCGTAACATAAGGGTTCAAAAATTCCTTAGACCAGCGTTTCACAAATCCAAGCGAAGAGTTTGCTCTGTTGACAAGACAATAAAATCGATGTGATCTCTAAAGTTAAGTTCGCGGTCACAAATCACCCCTAAATCTTGTATGGTTAAAACTTGTACAACCGCAGCGCTGTTGATGGTATACTCTCGACTAATGGATAGTTTGCGCGTTTTCTCGAATGCATTGGCATTTACTCACATTCAGATCTAAATTATTTTTAGTACACCAAATTATGAAGTTATTGAGGTCATTCTGCAATAGGTTAACATCGGTGGAACTTGAAATTTGCCTGTAAATTTTCATATCGTTAGCATAAATGGAAATTGACGAGTTTTTGATCATGAAATCGACATCGTTGATGGATAAGATGAAAAAAATAGGCCCAAGATGACTGCCTGTATATATAAATATCAATAAAAAATATAGTATATCGTCAATATATTTCCCCAAGATAACTAAGGAAGACTATTGCACATTATTTAAATCACTTGGATCAAGCATAATCAGAGGTGACTTTACTGCTATAGCAAGCAAGCAATTTGCTAGCCGAAATCCCGACTACTCAATCAAGTATACCAAGGAAATTTAAATTTCAAAATACATGTTTCATAAAATTTTTGTTTATTTTTGCGATGTTACAGTAAAATTTACGGCTTCAAAAATTAAACAGCAAATTTTTGTGTTATTCTACTCATCTACTGTGCAATCGCAAAATAAAACAAAATAACCTTATTGAAAATATAATTTGAAATTTAAATTTCCTTGGTAAAATTGATTGAGTAGTCGAGATTTCGGCTAGCAAATTGCTTGCTTATTAACCAATCGAGTATCTACCTCAATATGCCTCTAGAAAGCAGTGACGCATAAGCAATCAGTGAAATTTGTTAAAAGAACTAGTACACCTTGTACTTACAAATAACAAGACTTGTTGGGAGATGCCGATCAAAAATCCGATACAGCTAGAAGAAGAACAAGAACAACTCAACAACAGCATACAAGAAGCGGCGTGGTGTATTACTCCCCCAAGTTCAAAGGTATTTATCCTCTGGAAGATAGGAAACTGGTTGCGGCAAAACGAAAAGTAAGAAAGGCCGGACAAAAAAATCGAGTGCCAGAATATAAAACAACGATTAAAACGGAATAAACTTCAAATTCTATCAGTTAAGAATGGCGAACTAATATGGGCTATACGTGTAAAGGTAAAAGCTTCTAAAAGACCAATAGCTGATGGAAACATATTGCCGCTAAATAAAGTGGATAATTATAATATCTTTCCTGTGACACTACAAGAACGGAGGAAATGGAACTTACCATAAGTGCAAAGAAATCTAAAGGATATGTCTTAACACGGAGAAAAAAATATACGACACATTTGAATAAAATACCGGTGTACTATCAATCAGAAAGAGTACTATAAGTTAATGGGCATATGCACTACGCCAGATAGTACAATTTACAATAAATTTTAACTATGGTTATCATTAAAATAGTAAATCATTATATAATATATAGCAGTGTTTACTATTATTCAAAGTAGAGGATCTTAATCATTATAGGAAAGTAGGCAAATTATTATAGTAATTATTACCATACAACATGGTAGCTGTTATTATGGAATTTTGTAGCTAGTGTTTTATTAAAGCCGAATGTCAAATGAGATATAGCACTGTTCTCATAATTATCATAATAGAAATTAAATAAAACTAAATTTTGATTTTATAATTAATAATTTATTATTTTATTTTATTTGATTTAGAACTAATTATAAAACGATACACATTTCTACTTATACTTACATTTCTTTCACAACATAACCAATGGCATAAAAAAATAAAATATTGTTGACGTATCGCGTTCACAACCTATGTTTGTTCTGGAATTAAATCCTGTTATTATAAAAACCGTGAACCGACTTTAGCACATCCGGTGCGTCGATTAGACTTAGTAGCAGATTACCAATAAATGTACTTTTTAGCAATTCGCGTCTATTTTCAAGAGTTGTCAAATTATATGACTTGCACCCGGTTAAATATGGTAGTTATCGCTGTATGTTTACGTGGTTTGGTAGATCATGATCATAAACCCACCCGTCTTTCTAGGTCAAGTAGCGTATAAACTTCTTTTGAATTTTCTCAATAGTCTGGGTATGATATTCGTAGAACGGACGCCACACATTTACAGCATATTCTAGTTGGGATCGAACGTAGTAATACAGGATATTAATTGTTTTCACATCAAAATTATCACCCGTCCAACGTTTGACAAAACCGAGCATGAAGTTCGCGCGAGCAATGCACAACTCAATGTGCTTAGTAAAGCTCATGTTTTCAACGAAAGTAACACCTAGGTCTTTAGTCTCAAGTATTACCTGAAGGAGTACACCATTTATCTTGTAGGCTTGTGTAACAGGGTTGGTTTTTCGGTGAAATGATAGAGATTTGCACTTTTCAATGTTGAGACTCAGAGAATTAAACTCGCACCATAACGCTAGGTTGTCAATATCTTCCTGTAGTTTATTGGCATCGTCGACTGACTCGATGGTTTTGTAGATTTTGAGGTCATCTATGAACATTAGGATATTGGAATGCTTTATCATTTCGGTAATACCATTTATGAAGATTGTGAAAATCGATGGGCCAACGTGAGAGCCTTGTGGTACACTAGAGGTTACTTGTATTCTATTTGACGTTTTATCTCCTATTTCAATATATTGGATTCGATTATTACAACAAGATTTGAACCAGGCTACGAACTGGGTGGAAAATCCGAACTTGAAAATGTGTTCCAAAGTTTTACAATGCTGATGGAGTCGAAAGCTTTTGCAAAGTCGCTGTATATTACCAGAGCCTCCTAAATATAAGAGCCGTAAGATTCCTCCTTATTTTTCCATGAGCTTTCCATAGAGGAGAAGCTTTTTGTTCTTTTTCATACCAATCTGTGTAATTTAATATTTTTTTAGAAGCTTTTTGTATATAAAAACATTAATGCTTCGCTTCAATTTTTAATTTGAATGGTTAGTTCAATATTCAGGAAAAGCATATTTTAAAATTGAGTCATATTATGTCGAATTATCGCAAAAATATTTAAATTAGTCTACCACAATTTTTTTTTTTTATTGTAGAAATAAGAATTTGTTTATATGTGTATGTAAGAAATTAGTATAGAGTGTTCCATCAAAAGTTTCAGCATTTCTTTCCCAAAACAAACGTTAAAAAATGCTTTTTGAGTAGCAGGCTATGTAATATGGGGGTTATTGTGTTCTGGATTCTATTACAACATTGTTGATGAACAAACTTCGAAAACTGTTTTTTCGGGCTGTTTTTTCGTGTTTTTTGAGCTTTTCGCAATTAATAAACCAATCAAAAGATGTCGCTAAGTATAAATTAAAGCTAAATATTAAAACCTAAATGTTTGTTAACTAAAATCTAACAATTTATTATGTATACTGCCTGGTTCAATAGATTATTGAGATCTCCTGGAACTGAAAATAACCGAATACGAGCGAATTGAAATAAGAAAAGAAAAAAGTTGGAAAAATGTGACATTTTTCTATTATTGTTTTTTACCGCGCAGCAACTACGATGGTAAATATTTTGCGATGAAAAGCTTTATTTATGCCAACCGTATTATAAATAAAAATTTTAATTGTTTTGAGTTTTATTAATTATGTTAAATTATTGTATTAAAGATTTCGCGCTTAACTTACAATAATAATGGTTTATTTTCGTAAATAGTTATTTAATTATTTTACGCTTTTCTGTAATTTCAAGTAAATTTATTACAGAGACATCTGTAAACGGATTTTCAAATTACAGAAAGCTCGGTTTTGCAATCGGATGAAATTGAAGTTTTTTACGTTTTGTTCTGTTTTGTAATAATATTTAATTAAGAAAATCATGATATCGTTGATTTTTTGTATACAAAAATAATTTTCGTAAATAGATTTTGATGTAAAAATTTTATTATATGAAATGGTTTACAATTTGGTGAATGCCTTGAACAACGTTGTAAAGGCATTAATGCTTATAATATCAATAATATCAATGATGTGTGGCTGCGTTATTACATCTGTTATAGTTGTTCCATTCTAAAAATATATGGTATTATTTTATTTTAGTTTTTAATTTATAAATATGAATTACTAGTACACTTACTTTTTCAAACACTAAAAATGATTATGGCTGTAGTTTTACGTCAGTCGTTCATACATTTTTTTTCTCTAAGTATGGCAAAGATGAAAAGCAGCGCACTGAAATTGTCATCAAATTCTAAATAAATTAAAAGAAACAAAATTAGAATTAATTTTTCATTCACACATTTTTTTTCATTAATTTATTTGTTTACCATTTTAATAGATTCTTAACAATGATGATTTCACATGAATATTTCCACAATTCACAAATTTAATATGCAGTTTTACAACTTTTTATGTTAAATTTACAAAAAAGTAATGAAATCTTGAAGTGATATCCACAAAATCCAATTTAAGACTGAATTGTAATATTTAAAATCGTTAATCCTTGAAAACTTCGTTTACAAAAAACACCAAAAAGGATTAAATTTTATCCAAAGGGAGTTTTCCTGAGTTTTTGGGGGTTTCCCTTGCAATATAAAACATATTAACAAAAGGTTTAAAATTCCTTAACACCAAAAGAGGTAACAAATATTATTTTCAAAAATAGTTATCCCATCGGTTAAACTTAAATATTTATCCGATGATGCGGTGTTAGATTCTAAAATAATTATCCGATTGTATAAAAATAAACTAGTCATTAGGATAAAAAATCTATTAGCACCGCTTATTTTTTTGTGTGCACCCAGATATAACCCAAAAAAAATGACTACATCAAAATTTTTAAATCGTATTGCAATAGTTATTATTGGAGGCGAATCGATCGCTAAAAAAGAAGGGAGCTATTTGAAGCAGGCAAGACATTAAAATGTGAGTTTCACTGCAGTAGAAAACCAACCTACTGGCCTACGGACCCAAATAAAATTCCTGGCCTTCTGGATTTCTACATATCAAGAGGTACCTCCGAAAATTACTTAGCAGTTGAAAATGAAGAAGAGCTATCGTCAGACCATTCTCCAGTTTTAATGACAATAAGTGACACGGCATTAATGAAAGCAAGCGCTCCAAGACTAACAAAGAACAAAACCAACTGGGAATACTTTCAACAGCTGGTCGAAGAAAGCATTAACCTACAGGTGCAGATCTAGAACGCTTACACGATAGAAGAAGAACTAGAAAACCTCATTGAATGTGTGCAAAAAGCGGCCTGGAAAGTACTCCTGATCAGCAAGAAATATTACAAAAAAGTATATACTATCCAGTTGAAGTGAGAGAGTTGGTTAATGAAAAAAGAAGAGCTCGTAAGACTTGGCAGAGCCAGAGCCCCTGAAGGCAAAACAATCCTAAACAACTTGTGCAACAAACTTATACTACTCATAAAGGAGATTAAGAATGAGTCAGTTTCAAGCTTCCTAAGTAATCTGACAGGTAAACCTGAAACCAGACTATTCCCTGTGGAAAGCCACCAAAGGTTTAAAAAAGCCTAAAATGCAAGTGCCACCTATTAGAATGGTTGTAGGAACCTGGGCTCGCAGCGAAAAATAAAAAGCTGATCTGTTTGCCGAACACCTAGAAAATACCTTCAAACCACCAACTGGACAAGCGGATAATGAATATCTAACACCTATAAGCAACTGCAGCAGCATGACAACGAGTAGCTGTGGGTTCTACTGGATCGCACCAATGTACCAAAGCACCTAAAAAGAATAAAGCCTTTAGAACGAGTGGTTCCTTGAGCCGGTCAAATCAAAGGACTGACAGAGCTAGGATATGAACCGATAAGTCTCATCCCACAAGAATAGACTACTGATCTAATAAAACAATTACTAGATAATCCATATGATTAGTTGTAATATTATGCAGAAATAAAATTTCTTAAATAAAATAAAAAAAAATTAGAGTTTTAAAAAAAATTATTTATAATTTACCAATTTTACTTAAAAAGTTTTTATCAAACTGCTTCTCCACATAAAAATGTTGATTAAAAATTATTTTGTTTAGGTGTTTATGTGAAAGAATATTTTTTCAGTTATTTGTAACATATTTAATGATTTGACATTTGCAACGGGATCCGCTCGAAACGCGATATTTCGAAACGAGATTTGACAAAACTAGATATGGTAAAAAACGCAATATTTCAAAAGCGAAGCCGCTCACTATGGCACATTTCAAAACAGGATGTAATAAAACAGGACATCACAAAACAGTACATGGTACGGAACAGGACCGATTAAAACAGTACATCACAAAACAGTACATGGTACATTAAAGTACATGGTACACAACAGGACCATTTAAAACAGTACAACACAAAACAGTACATGGTACACTAAAGTACATGGTACGAAACAGGACCGATTAAAACAGTACAACATAAAACAGTACATGGTACACTACAGTACATGGTACGAAACAGGACCGATTAAAACAGTACATCACAAAACAGTACATGGTACACTAAAGTACATGGTACGAAACAGGACCACATTTATTGAATACGTTTAGTATTTAGGATATTATCAAGTAGATATTTGCCTTCACTTAGAGTAGTTAGACACTATATAGAATTATAATTGCTTTAAATTATAACAAAATATCCCTTCACCTAAATATATATAAATAATATATTTATTTATATATATATATATATATATATATATATATATATATATATATATATATATATATATATATATATATATATATATATATATATAAATTTTTGATCTATTTTGCAACAATAAATAAAACTTAATTAATTTTTTAGAATTAAAAACCTGTAAGATTAAGTTATTAAAATCTTAAAATTGACTATTAACTATTTTGTGGTGTTTTTTTAATACGTACTGTTTTGCGATGTGTTCTTCCGTACCATGTACTTTAGTGTACCATGTACTGTTTTAATCGGTCCTGTTTCGTACCATGTACTGTAGTGTACCATGTACTGTTTTGTGATGTACTGTTTTAATCGGTCCTGTTTCGTACCATGTACTCTGGTGTACCATGTACTGTTTTGTGTTGTACTGTTTTAATCGGTCCTGTTTCGTACCATGTACTGAAGTGTACCATGTACTGTTTTGTGACATCCTGTTTTGTGACATCCTGTTTTAGCACATCCTGTTGTGAAATGTGTCGTTTCGTATGGGACCCTTTCAAAAGGCGATATGTTAAAACGCGATATGGTACAAAATATGCACTGCGAAGCGACGGGAGCGCAGTGACATATAGTCTTGAGATATAATACAGCGAATATATGAACTACAACTGTAATTGATAATTTTAATTTGTTGAATCTGAAGTTTTCAGGAATATTAGCTATATATATTGTTAATTTACACATTTTGAGTAAGTACTATACAGTAAGGTAAGAACAGAAGCAATATTGCACAACTAGAAGGAACGAAATTGGGTGACGTTGATCGAACACACTAGTGATAGTATAAATCTTAATTAACTAACCAATTTTTTTGTTTCTGTCAGTGACTGAAATTCACTAATAAAATATAGTTTTACGATGTACTCGTATATGATGATTTTACCAATTTCCGGACCCACAAAAAACAAAGTAGGCAAACAACAAAACCATTAAACTAGATTTCAAGCTGCCTTTACAATACCATATTGCGAACAATAATCAACTTACACGTTAAAAAGTTGAAAAACACAATAATTGTGTGTGCTAGAATTTTCTACAATAAAACAATTCCTTTTATTTATATTTTTCCAATTTTCTTCAATGGTTTTATTATTTTTGAATCTCTTTTCGATTTAGATATTTTCAACTATTACTTAAACGACACAAATTTTGACGCCCGCTCCAGCCAAACTTCCGAATCATAAAAATGTGTTCTCGTATCTGTATAAAATTTACACAAACACAAATATTGTTTGTGGTTTTGTTGTCGAGATCAAAAATAAAAGTTGAAAACTAAAAATATATTTTATTTACCATTTATTCTCATTTTGTTGTCAAGGATCTATTCTCAAATGATTAAATTAAAAGATTTTGCCGAAAAATGATTTTAAGAAAAGATAAATAAAAATTAAATTACCATACGACTATATCTTATACATATCATATACATACATACATACATACGAGTAACTATGTCATATAGTCATAGTTCGAGAGACTATGAAAATATGAAACTCGGTATTGATAATTTTTTAGGATTTTGATTGTGTTAATGCTCTAATTAACATTAAGAATTATCGTCAGAATCAGAAATAGAAAAGTATTTGCTTACAATATGCATAATTTAATATTTTGCTTTGAATTTAACATTTATTTAGGGTACTTTATGTAAACATAATTAGTGTTTGTAGCAAGAAACAACGGTCACTGTTATTTAACTTTAAGTAAGCATGAAGTTTATCGCAACTTTCTGGCAAACCCTATTAAACTTCTAACAAACGTTACAAATGTAAATTCTGACAAATGCAAATTGACTCATGATGCAATGTCATGTTGATTTCGATTGATATTTTCCTACTCTAAAAATAGTACCCTCATTTTGTATCAATGGAACAGGAATGACCTACACCGCTTTTAAATTTCAAAACAATATATTTGTTCCGTCTTTGCTGTCATATTATGTCGATGATTGGCCATTGTTTGTTTCAAAAATTCCTCATCAGATGAATCTGAGGAGAATGATAACGATGATGTGAAATAAATGTCATTTAAAATTTCCTCTATAACGTAATACTCGAATTAAAGTTCCCGATTATTAACCCCTTAAAGGCCGATTTTTTAACTACATATCGTATGTCCCGAGATATCTCGGGTTTGGTTCTTAAGGGGTTAAACATATAGGTTTTGACAAGTATAGAAAAAAATGGCGTATGACAACAACAAAAAGTGGTTTACTCGACCAAAAAACATGGAGTAGAGAAAATTACTCTGGGTGTAGCAAAATATTACCCTTGTGGTATTTTTTTCAATCAAACATTTTGACAGCAGTTGGAGTACAATTTTTACCCTCAGTGTAACATTTTTCCTTCAATCGAAATCAACATAATATTAAAATTTAATTTACAGAAGTTCTGCAGACCATACTCTGAGTTGAATTGTAAATAAAAATAATCTAATTAATCGAAACTATCAAAAAATAATTTATTATCAATATCGTGTAAAAAGTTATAACGTTAAGGTAAAAATATGATAATTAATTATATCATTAAGCAACGAATTAATAATGCCATTTAAGAACGTTTACACAAACAGCCACCGTTAACAAATTAACCATAAGGTAGAGGCAAACAAAAAACACTTTATATTTTGGAAATATAGAGAAGGGGAGCGGTAACGTGGCTTCGAAAAAGTCAGATATTGATGGAAATGACGACGCTAACAGCTTGTTAATTACCATTTAGGAAAGTTTACACAAACAGCCACCGTATACAAATTAACCATAAAGGTCTAGGCAAACAAAAACACACTTTAAGTTTTGGAAATATAGAGAAGAGGAGCGGTCACGTGGCTTCGAAAAAGTCAGATATTGCTTTAAATGAAGTCATTAAGAGCTTGTTAATTACCATTTAGGAATTGGGTTTTATTTTTTCGTCTTTCAGGCAAAATTTAAATTTTCTTTTCCCGTTTTTTCGGCTCCTGGATTTGTGCTAATTTTTTCCCGTGAACACCAATTAGCACAAATTGGATTTTCCCTGCTGTAGTTACCCACACTTAACTAACTCGCCGGTTAAATATATACACACCGCAATTGCTACCATCTCCAACATTGATGCGCGCTTTTTCTCATCATCATTATTGTTGTTGTTGTTGTTATCTAGTATGATTATTTCTTTGATTACGGGCTCCTTGCTTTCACCGCTGCCCATTTTGTTTAATTTTTGTATATCACTGTACTTTTTCTTTACTATTTAAAAAAAAATGTATAATATGTACTTTTACTGTTTCGATGTTATTGTACGAGTATAATGTTTTAACGTGTTAAATTTTAACGTTTCATCTTTTATTATTATAACACCCACATAAATTATTATCATTCACTCGGTTAAATTATTAATTAATTAATCAATTAATTAAATGATGACTTTTTATTAATTTTTAAAATTTTACAATTTCACATTTTACTTTTGTCACGGTCGCCATGTAAAGAGGATGTAATCGCCATATAAAGTTTCTTCTCACATTTAATACACATAATCACAAAATAAAACACAACACAGGTATTAATATAAAATTAGAATTAAGTATTATTTATTCAAATATACGCCAGTTACATTTTAGCTACCTTTTTGATTGATTGACTAATTACTAATAATCTTACATTTTGGTTAACGTTCGATTTATATGAATAAACCCAACGTCATCGTTTCTAAGTGCATTGTACTTAGTGCATTTACCTTTTTCATCATTAATTTTTATAATTGAAATTAAGCAATAAGCAATACAATAAGCAATTTAATTTTGATAATCGAAAATAAGCAATTTAAGCCTATTCCACTTATTAGGAAATGCAATTATTTATTTTTATTTATTTTAGTAATGTAGCTTATAAGCTACATGCGTACCACCCTGTATAGTATATAATTATATACTATACAGGGTGGTACGCATGTAGTACAGCAAAGACGTCATATATTGTGTATTTATGTTATTAACTTTCAAGTTAAGTTAGGTAAATATCTTATATAAATAAAAATTTAATAACATATGTGCCGAAAATCAACTGTAATCCAAGCCGAACAGTAAACAAGGGAATATCCATACATCACCAGATTTGTTATGAGAACGACATAGCACAATGATTTATGGAATTTTATTTTTATTATAAAATAAGTATGAAAAATAGTAAATATGAAAATAAAATAATATAAAATATAAATTTAATTTTGCGTTTCTATTTCAATTCTTTTGAACTTCGATAAAACTATTGGAAATCATATGCAAAAGTATTTCATTATTGAATCGTGAAAGTGGTTTGTTTGCGAATCGTTAAAAGTGAACATTATGCGACGAATACTTCGCTCTCTCTCTCTCTCTCTCTCTCTCTCTCTCTCTCTCTCTCTCTCTCTCTCTCTCTCTCTCTCTCTCTCTCTCTCTCTCTCTCTCTCTCTCTCTCTCTCTCTCTCTCTCTCTCAGCCTTCACATCCCATGAAGGGATTTTGCCGCCCGCACTATGGTCCGCCATCCGTCTCTGTCCATCGCTCTCGTCCTCCAGTTTCGACGTCCTAGTCTATGAAGATCTTGTTCGACATCGTCACAGTCCTCTACGACGCACACCGGCTGGTTGTTGGTGAAACACTTTATTGATCATCCGTTGTTTTGGGAACCTTGCAACGATATTCGTTGTCCGCAAATTTAATTGGACCAAAGATTGAACGAATGACTTCCTTTCGAAGGTAGAAAATAATCTACAATCTTTATAAGTCATGGTACAGCTCTCGCTTCCAAAAGCCACCATAGGTCTTATGAGTGCTTTATAAAGTGCGAGCTTGCACGACTGCGATATATGTTTAGATCGCAATAATTTTGATTGGGCGTAGAAAACTCGTTGACCGGCACCGATTCGGACTTTTATTTCTGCCTGCATATTTGAAGTTTTCAACGCTATCAAAGTTATGGTCGCCAATTCCGAGATTTACCATGGAGTTGTTCCTGGGTGTTAATAAAAATTTGGTTTTTCTACTGTTCATCTCCAAACCAAGTCTTCTTGCGCAGTGATCGAGCGGTATGAAACTGTCCTTGATATCGCTTGGTCTTCGGCCAAGAAGCACGATATCACTGCATATCCAAGGATTTGACCTGATTTGTTAAATATACGGCGAGGAGTTTCGATGCTGCTTTTCCTCACTACGTACTCGAGCGCCAGATTGAACAGCACAGGCGCGAGTGTATCTCCCTGTCAAACACCAGATGTTATTTCAAAGGAGTCTGACACAGTTCCTTCAATTACGATTCTACATACAGACCCAGACGTTGTTAATTTACACAGAGAAACGAGTTTCCCTGAAATTCATAGGCATATGAGCGCGGCCCATAGGTTGTCGCGGTTTATACTGTCATATGATTATGTTGTACTCCCAATATTTCTCCAAGATCATCCTCATGGTGAAATACTGGTCAGTGGTCGATCGGTTGGAACGAAAACCACACTGATAGTCGCAAATGATGTTTTCGGCGAGAGGGATGAGTCTGGCAAGTACAACATTTTAGCCAACACTTTGTAAGCAGTGTTCAATAAAGATACCACGATAGTTTCCACATTTAAGACGGTCGCCTTTTTCATGCAACGGACATGTGACCGCGGTCTTCCAATTCCCCGACAACTCTTCTTGGTCCCAAATACAAACGATGAGATCGTATTTTATATTATTTATTTATATTAATATGTGTGTATGTAAACTATAAAGTTTTTGGACAACAAAGAAACAAACAACAAAAATAACAATACAACATAACAACAATTAAACATAACATAATATAAATTACAAGCATAATATCAGTGCCTATGTATGTGTATACGGCCGTCTTTCATTATATACGCTTTGTATGTATGCAGGCCCAAATAATGTAAACACGAAAAAACACTTTCATACGAATGCTATGAAAATTTTCTGTTCAATATTTACTTTTTGACTTTATTTATCTATATCTCGTAATTGCGGCAAAAAATTAAATTTTCATTCCCCTGAGCACGAACTTTGTTTATTTTTCATTATTTTTGGTAAATTGTTTTTTAATTTTAAGGTAGATTTCATTTAGAATTTTACCATTTTCCGGCATGCTGCCTTTTATTTGTTGATCGTCGTATAACACACGATTCAAAGTTTGTGTGTATGGAAGAAGAGTATTCAACAACCACTGCGTTTATGTACAAACATAGGCACTATGGTTGATTGTTGAATACTCTTCTTCCATACACACATACTTTGAATCGTGTGTTATACGACGATCAACAAATAAAAGGCAGCATGCCGGAAAATGGTAAAATTCTAAATGAAATCTACCTTAAAATTAAAAAACAATTTACCAAAAATAATGAAAAATAAACAAAGTTCGTGCTCAGGGGAATAAAAATTTAATTTTTTGCCGCAATTACGAGATATAGATAATTAAAGTCAAAAAAAAAAATATTGAACAGAAAATTTTCAAAGCATTCGTATGAAACTGTTTTTTCGTGTTTACATTATTTGGGCCTGCATACATATAAACCGTGTACTTAATAAACACATTTTTTATTAATCACTTGTTTTTTGTTTCGCAGTTATTTTGAATAATTTTCAAAAAATTTAAAAAATCACTCGATCGATTTCGACTTGTTGTTCAATCTTGAACAGTTTATTTCACACGATAACCGGAAACAATGTAAAGCGTGTGAGCGGATGATCATTTGATATGCATAGACAGCGCAACACGTATATGTGAAAATGATACATCCGCTTGCATTCTTTGCAGTTTCTTGTTATCGTGTTCTATTATAAGTTAGTCATAATTTAGGTTTTCTTTTGTGTATAAAAACCTAGAAATTAAAAAATAAATTGTTAGTCAATTTCAACAACACATCGAAATAGTACGGAGATTTTTAATACTTTATTTTGTCTAACATAATTCTAAACAGTTTGTTTAGAATTTACATTGGTCCTTCGAGCCGAATCTCAGCACAACGAGATTCGAAGTCAATTATAGTCCACATAGGCTGGCTTAACAACAACGATATACGACAACCGCCGTATAAACCGCAGTCTATTATAAACAAATTGTAAGCTTGGTATTTCGAGTAAATCTGCCTGCCCACAACATTGAGCGGGTGTGACCAGCATACAACAACGGCAATCCGGTAATACCACGCCATCAAATCTAACTCACCTTAAATCGTTGACACGAGTTTTTTGCGCCAACCATCAACAAACGGCAACATCTCGAATCACACTCAGCCAGTCAACAACAGGCCATTCGAGATGGAACAAATATTGCTCGCACAACACGAAATTGCTACCAACATAAGGCAGTTGCTTTCCAATTATAAAAAGGACGGCAACTCCCGGAAAACAAAAAGCTATTTGGAGAAGAAAATAGCATATGTGAAGGCGGCACATCAGGAGTTCATCACCAATGATGAAAAGATTCTAGCGATATCCCCTCCAATGGAGAATTCGCACCCATATCGTTCAACTAGACAAACTACACCGGATGAATGCACCTGGCTTCTAGGAGACATGCGCCAACGCTTGAATGCAGCACCTCCAAGCACTCCAACGGGTACAGCGGTCGAAAAATTAGGCTGGACCACAATTTCCCAGCCTGATTCCATCGATAACGACGTTCATTCGGAGAGCCATCAAGAAGAGCCGGAACCAACTTGTAGCAGGGACAATCAAGAATCCAGTAAACCTCCGCCTTTCAAGGAAACCGATTCCTCGTCACACTCTAGCAGTAATGAGCATCATAAGACGACAACTGCATCTTTAACCCTCGAGTGCAAGCGACAAGATTTCTATATGCGTCAATTACATCAAGACATATACGCAATAGAATGCAGATTGGATAAAGAAAGTTGTCCGAAGGAATACCTTCATCTAAAAGTAAATCAGCTGCAGAGACAAATGCGTGATATATATCAACTGCATGCAACCATCATGATAGAAACGGATGAAAAGGACAAAACAACAAACTATTTCGTCCAAGATTTCTATGGCACCATCAAAAATAGAGTGGAAAATACGATAATAAGATTACAACAGTGCCAGGAACTGGCAGAACGTATTACGAGTAAACCACATGTAGAACAAAAGGTCAAGTTGCCTCAAGTAGAAATACCAACCTTCTATGGTGACTACGATAAATGGACCTCGTTCAAGGATTTGTTCATTGAAATAATTCATAACAATGATTCATTGTCCAACACAATGAAAATGACCTATTTAAAATCTAAGCTGCAAAAGGGAGCGGCTCAGCTCATCGCTCATCTAGCCGCAACAGGTGATAATTATGATATGGCGTGGGAAGCCATAAAAGCTAGATATGACAACAAGAGGTTGTTGTCCAGCAATTACTTCAATTCAATATTGTCGATGTCTACGCTACAACAAGCAACAGGGCCAGCAATCCGCTCGATGCATGACACGCTTAAGGAAGTGTTGCATAACATCCAGCAACTCGAACTGAAGTCCACATTCGAAGCATTTGTGGTATTTTTAGTCACTAGAAGGCTCGATCCAGAGTCAATAGGATTGTTTGAGACAAATTTGCAACAGCCCAAGGAAGTTCCGAATTTGAACGTGTTGTTTGACTTTTTAGAACGACGATTCCAGTCTTTAGAAGCCATGGGTAAAAACAAGCATGTAGCAACACCGCGTCAAATCGTCACACAGCCGATCAAACGTGTAAATGTCGCGACAGCTTCAGTACGCTGCGTGGTACCCAATTGTAGCGGAAATCACAAGTTAGAGATCTGCCCACGTTTCAAGAATATGCCAACCTTGGAGAGGGCTAAATTGGTCAACCATCTACAATTCTGTGTGCGATGCTTGGAAGGTCATGATAAGTTCAAGTGCTCCGCCACGGAATTCTGCGTAGTCTGCAATGGTAAACACAACACCCTCTTGCATTGCAACAACTCTGCATCGAAAACCGAGCAGGGTCCGAAAACATTCATGGTGCAGCAAACATCGGCAGTGCTATTGCCAACTGCCGTGGTCCTTTCAACAACCGCCAACGGTCAGCTCGAAACACTGCGAGCCCTGATAGACCCTGGATCTCAGGCAACGTTAATATCATCCAGAGCCGTAAATCGTTTCAATTTCAAAAGGAAGAAAATTAATGTTAAAATTTCTGGCATTGGTGGTCAAGCGGCAGGAGTATGCAGACATGCTGTGAACACTACGCTATCACCCAATTTCCCTGGGAGTTTCACTTTAGCTATTGAGGCACTAGTGTTCGATAACCTGGATCATCAACTACCACAAGTCAAGGTTGACGACAGCAAATGGACCCACCTGGGTAGACTAAAATTGGCCGATCCGAGGTTCAATCATCCACAACCCATCGACCTAATAATCGGTGCCGACTATTATGCGTCCATAGCTATCAACAACATAATCAAGGTGGGTCCCAACGACCCGATGGCTCAAGAAACTGAGCTGGGCTGGATTTTGATGGGTAACATGGGTCAACGTTCTGGAGAAAAGCTTACAATGGTGACCACTAAAGCCATCGAGAATCAACTAAAACTCTTAGTGGAAAACGACGATATTCCAGACGAAAGGGTCCGTACCGAAGAAGAGCAGAGAGCGGAGGAACACTTTTCATCAACAGTTCAACGAAACGGTGACGGCAGGTACTCGGTGAGCATTCCGTTCAGGGAGGATCCCCCAAAGTTAGGAGAATCCAAGAAAACGGCTGCCGCTCGTTTATTACAACTAGAGAGAAGATTTAAAAAAGACGCCCCGTTTAAACAACTATACCAAAACTTCATGAAGGAATATCTGGACTTAGGCCATATGGAGCTGGTTCCCAAGTTAGAAGAGCAGCCAAACTATAATAGTTACTACATTCCACACCATGGTGTAATGAAGCAGGACAGCACTACTACCAAATTACGTGTAGTGTTCGATGCGCCATCCAAAACAACAAATGGATCATCCCTTAATGAGAAAATGATGATCGGCCCAAAGTTACAGCAAGATTTGGCGGACATAATCCTTCGTTGGCGTAAACATCAGTACGTGCTGACGGCCGATATAGAAAAAATGTATCGGCAGGTATGGATTCACGAGCAAGATAGAAATTATCAACTAATTCTATGGAGGACGGAGCCAACAAACCCCATAGACATCTACAGGTTAAAAACGGTCACATATGGCACCACAGCCGCCAGCTTTCTGGCTGTGCGTGCTTTAAGGCAACTAGCTGAAGACGAACGGCGATCGTTTCCTATCGCCTCCGAAACCATATTGTCTGACTTCTATGTGGACGATTTGCTGACAGGAAACGACAGCTTAGACCAAGCCTCGGCCATGATACAACAACTAATAGGGCTCTCCGAGAAAGGTGGACTAAAACTAAGGAAGTGGTCTTCCAATAGTCCGGAGCTATTAGCGCAAATACCAACAGAATTGCAAGCTACCGGTAACGTGTTGTTAAAATTAAGCGATTGCATCAAAACCTTGGGGATTCATTACAACCCCACGAAAGACACCTTTGAATTTCACGTAGACAATTTGGAATTGTCTGAGGGGACGGCCACCAAACGTTCACTCTTGGCTGATTCATCAAAATTATTTGACCCAATCGGTTGGTTAGCACCCGTCACCATTGCTGCTAAGATTCTGATGCAAGGTACGTGGGCCTCCGGGATCGAATGGGACGAACCACTACCAGAAGAAATAGGTAAAAAATGGTTGATATACAAGAAGGAAATGCCCGCTGTGAAGAACATAAAAATATCTAGGTGGGTCAACACAACAAGAAGCACCAGAAAGGAACTACATGGCTTTGCTGACGCCTCCGAACTTGCATACGCCGCTGTAGTATATTGCAGGACTACCAACGAGGCAGGACAAGTAACCACTAACCTTGTAATGGCCAAAACACGGGTGGCTCCCATCAAAACAAAGCTGTCAGTTCCTCGATTAGAGTTAAACGCAGCTAGACTACTAGCTAAACTATTAAGGCATGTGCAACTTGCAATGCAGCTAAATGAGTGTGAAACGCACGCTTGGACCGATTCGTCCATCACGCTAAGCTGGATCAAGGGAGAACCAAGGCGCTTCAAAACATTTGTTGCAAACCGCATCTCGTGCATAAAACAAAAGCTACCAACAGCCACTTGGCATCACGTAAGGTCCCACGAGAATCCCGCAGACCTCGCTTCTCGAGGAACATCTCCTAGAGAATTAGTCCACTGCAAGTTATGGTGGCATGGACCAGAATTTCTACAACATGATTCAACTCTATGGGGACTCCCTGAAGATATCGAGCAAAACAGTGAGACGGACCCACAAGCCTATCGCCCTGAGGAATACGAGGAGAAGATAACCTTAATAGCAACAACGAATGTAACCAACGTCTGGTGGGGATTGTTTCAAAGGATTTCCAGTTATGACAAATTAAAACGAGTAGTAGCAATCTGCGCAACGTTCATTAATCGGGCTGCACGGAAAATTCCAACATTTAAGGCGATCGCGCCTGAAACCATTATATTCCGCATGAGTCAAGAGGAAGACTTCTACCAGGAGCTGAGATGTCTGAGAAACACACAACGATTGCCGAATAACAGCAAGCTTTTATCTTTGAACCCCTTTCTAGATGACAATGGTGTATTACGAATGCGAGGGCGACTGCAGAACGCGAACATCCCAACAGCCACCAAAAATCCCATTATTTTGGGTAAAAATAATTCAATTACTCGGAAACTCATCGAAAGAGCCCACAAGTTAATGTTGCATGGAGGAGTACAGCTGACGCTATCACACCTAAGAGATAGATATTGGATCCTGGATGGAAGGCGAGCTGTACGACTCGTGATAAATAAATGTGTGACATGCTTCCGGCACCAACAACAAAATACGAGACAACTTATGGGTGATCTTCCAGGTTCCAGAGTATGGCCAGGCAGACCATTCGCTAAAACTGGGATCGATTATGCTGGACCTATTCAGCTGAGAACAACAAAAGGCAGAGGTCATAAATCATATAAGGGATACATAGCCCTATTTGTTTGCATGGTGACCAAGGCCGTACATATAGAAATAGTTAGTAGCTTAACAACGGCCGCCTTCATTGCCGCTTACCAACGATTCACGTCACGACGAGGCTTATGCACGGATCTGTATTCGGATAATGGCACCTACTTCGTTGGTGCCGATGCCGAAATGAAGAAGAACATTCACGTCGCCTTGACCACATTGCCAATCGATATAACAAAGGCAATAGCCGAAGGCGAGACAACTTGGCATTTCATACCACCATTCGCCCCTCATTTTGGAGGCATTTGGGAAGCCGGAATTAAATCCGTAAAGGGTCATTTAAAACGAGTCATAGGTGCCACTACTCTTACCTATGAAGAATTAAGTACCATCACCGCTCAAATAGAGGCTTGCCTAAATTCGAGACCATTGACGCCGTTAACCAATGATCCATCCGATCTTAAGGCATTAACTCCTGGCCATTTTTTGATCGGGGAAGCTCTCAAGAGCCAGCCTTCTGGCATGGTCGAGAACATACCTCTGACCACAAGATGGCACCTAGTACAACGGATGATACAAGACTTTTGGAAGAGATGGTCAGTTGAATATCTACACCAATTACAGCAACGCAGCAAATGGAAAACGCCGCAACCCAACTTATTGATAAACGACTTAGTCCTCTTGCGAGACAATCAACTACCGACAACATATTGGAAATTAGGTCGAATTATTGAAACTCAAGCTGGTGCTGATGGTCTAGTTCGCGTGGCCACGGTTAAATGCAAGGACAATGTGTACAAACGACCAATCACCAAACTATGCAAGCTCCCCATAGAAGCGGAGATGACAAATACTCCAGAACTCGAAGCCGCCAACAACGAAGCCCCACCTATCAGGAAGCAACCGCCGAGAAGAGCAAAGTGTGGTTTAAGGGCTAGCAATTTAGCCTTGGCGCTATTATCAGTATGCACCATTCTAGGTTTGGCGCGCGGTATCACTAACATCCGCCCCTGCGACCATCCATCAGGCATATACTTTGAGGAAATGGGAACCCTAGAAGCCGTCGCCATGAAATGGAAATTAGTAATTTTTTACAACTTGACCGACTATTGGAAAGAGGTAGAAAACTGTAAGCAAGCCGTAGCCCAACTACAAGGAGCTTGTAAAGATCTGCCAGGATTCAACTGTAATACTACCCTACAACATTTGCAATGGCGACTCAACAACCTAATAGCTGAAAACAAGTTACTAAAAGATAGCAATAAGGAACGCAAGCGATCCAAGCGAGGATTAGGAGATACGTTGGGGATTGCTTTGGGCGATATATTTGGCATCTTGTCGCAACGCGATGCAGCCCAATACGAATCCCAGTTTGACACGATCAACACCAACGAAAATCATCTACTGACATTAATACAGAATCAAACATCAATAATAGATAACACGGTGAAATTGATAAAGCATAATTCCAATCTCACCATGATGTCCATGAACAACCTATTACAAGAGCAGAGGCGATTAAGGGAGGAGTTAAAGGTACTACAAGAGTATCGAAGCTATGAGGACAGGGTTCGCTCGGTGGTAATGAACATAATCGAGTTAACCTTGATCTTACAGAACTTGGAAGACACCCAACACAGTTTGCTTAACATAGTGTACTCCGCTCATCATGAGATTTTGCATCCCACCATACTCACGCCGGACCAATTAGAAGAACAACTTTCGCTGATTCGGCAACATGTACCGACAGCCGTCAGCGTCCCTGGTCACCAATTGTCTGATCTGATACATGTATATCAGAGTCTAACAGTCAGAAGTAGAATGACCAAGAAGAACGTGATCATCGAAGTCATCATTCCACTGGCGTTCGCAACAGAGTATACGCTTCTCTCCGTGATTGCCGTGCCGGACATTCTGCATGACCACACACAGTCAAGCATAGTAACTTCAACTGAGTATCTGGCCATGGACAGCCATCGCGAACATTTCGCGTTCTTCTCTACGGAACAACTATCTCGTTGTCAGATTGTTTCCTCAGCACATTTCCTATGCGAGACATCACCCGTCTTCAACGCATTCTCTAACAACGGTCGATGCGAGGTAGCCATCCTTCAGCGGAAAGCCGCTCTTGAGCAATTCTGCAGCTTTCAAACTAGGAATTCCACTAATAGATGGATTCCCCTCAAGGCACCCAATCAATGGATTTATGCAGTTCCCAACGAAACTACGGTCGATGTCTTATGTGGATCCCAATCTAGTCCGCTCACTCTTCAAGGCTCGGGAATAATTAGCATTGATGCAGGCTGTATATTACGCGACAGGGAGTCATACATTGTAGCTGTGGGCACAGCAACCAACAGTATAAGCAAGGCGTTTCAAAGATCAACCTCGGGCATCACCACTTCCAAGCAGTTGAAAAATCTTGGAAATCACATCAAAACCAAGGTGCGTGATGACGCTGCGGCTGACCTCATCTCCGGTCTGGACACTAAAAAGTTGGAAGATGAAATAGCAGCTCTTCGGGAAAATGAGCACCTGATCCAGAGAAATGAGTTCTTCACCAACCAAAATCAACATCATGTTCATCACTACACCATGATTCATATTTTATTCTGGAGCGCTCTTATCGTCGGAATAGTCTGGATCATAGCTTACATACGGCGCCGGCGCCCATTAGATCCACTTCGACCACAATCAACGGCCGCTACTGCATAGTACAAGCTTGCCATAGTCGCCCGGGAGTATGTTCAATCTTGAACAGTTTATTTCACACGATAACCGGAAACAATGTAAAGCGTGTGAGCGGATGATCATTTGATATGCATAGACAGCGCAACACGTATATGTGAAAATGATACATCCGCTTGCATTCTTTGCAGTTTCTTGTTATCGTGTTCTATTATAAGTTAGTCATAATTTAGGTTTTCTTTTGTGTATAAAAACCTAGAAATTAAAAAATAAATTGTTAGTCAATTTCAACAACACATCGAAATAGTACGGAGATTTTTAATACTTTATTTTGTCTAACATAATTCTAAACAGTTTGTTTAGAATTTACACTTGTTAGGTCATCATCAGGAGTATCTACTGATTTGTATTAGTAAAAATTTTGTTATATAGCAGAAAAAAGCAAAATATAAATAAAAGAAGGAGGGACAGAAAATAAGCAATAAAAATTAATCTACGGATCGCGCAGGTAGGCGATGAGTCATAGGTTGAGTAACAAAATTCAAGGTATATTATTGCGTACGTGAGAATAGAAAAGGGCGGGATCTGTAATTGGTGAGAACCGGATTTCTCTCTGTTCGTTAAGGATATTTTGGTTAAGAAATATTGATTTTCTAATTTCGTAAGATTCTAAGGTATCTAAACGTCTGCATTTGGGTTGTAAGTATGATTTTACAAGCTTGCTGTATGATTTTCTGAAGTTAAATGGTTATGGAAAGTTGATTGATTGCAACCAGATAAATGTTCTTTAGCTCTAACTCCAAAATTGCGCCCAGTCTGACCAATATAGGAGAAACTACAATCATTGCAATTGATCCTATAGACACCTGATTTGGAAAGGCGATCAACTCTAGGTTTATTGTTAAAAATCATTTTCTTTATTGTGTTATTATTATAAAAAGCAAAACTAATATTGGTATAATTGGACACGATGTTGCTAATCCGTTGGCTCGTTTTTCCTATATACTCTAAGCGACGCCAATTTTCCCGCGTTGGACTATCCGGTGGATAAATACTCGTTAGAGTTTTACGCTTTAGCTTTTTATCCAATAACTTTAATATAGTCCTAGTTGCATATCCGTTATTCGTTGCTATTTGAAGAATTATATTAAGCTCAGTGTTGTAATTCAAATTACAAAAATAAAATTAAAATTATTTTAAAATTATAGTGAATTTGTTAACCTTCATGTTTACAACCAGCATACCCGGGTATGTCCATAATTTCATATATTTAGTATTGAATGATAATTTGTAATTTCATGTTAAATTGATAAATACATTTTGTCAAAATCTAATCTAAAACAAATAATTGTTATTAACAAATAATAATTACTAAAGATTTCAAGCCAATAAGTCACCTAAATCCATAAAATTTTGGGTAATAAAATACGAAAACTTACCCGGGTAAGCGGTTGTAAACATAAGGGTTAATATGGCAGTCAAAAAGTCGGAATTTTTATTAGTCTCGCGCAGCATTCTTGTAATAGGCTCGTTCTGGCCGTAGGTCGTTCTGTGAGGAGCAATTCTATAAGCTGGTGTCGTTCTCAAAGCACGATTATTAACATTAAGATTTACCTTTTCGAGTAGAGCTGCAGAATCTACATCGCCAGATAATACTTGATAAATGAAGACGATGTCTGCAACAGATCATCGCTTACTTAGTGGCTTCAAGTTAATAAGCTCCAAGCGGTCGAGGTAAGGAGGCAAATTGTAAACGTCCACCCCAGGTAATTCGCGCAGAGCAAAGTGCAAAAATCTACGTTGTACCGCCTCAATTCTTCGTATGTGCACCTCATGGTATGAGGACCAAACCTGGGAGTCAATTCGCGTTCCGTGAAATAATGAAAATGAAAAGTTTTGTTCATTGGCAATCTAGTAGCTTGAATTATTCGCACGTAAATTTTAAATTTTACTGTGTGAAATCAAAATCTTATGGGGAATCCAAACCTACTCGATTACTAATGGAAAAAACTTTTCATTTTCATTATTTCACGGAACGCGAATTGACTCCCTGACTAGCATACTCAAGCAGGGACAGAACAGTTGTCATATAAAGAGCCCTCGTAACATAAGGGTTCAAAAATTCCTTAGACCAGCGTTTCACAAATCAAAGGGAAGAGTTTGCTCTGTTGACAAGATAATAAAATCGATGTGATCTCTAAAGTTAAGTTCGCAGTCACAAATCACCCCTAAGTCCCGTATGGTTAAAACTTGATGGTACACTCTCGACTAATGGAATTCGTGCGTTTTCTTGAATACATTGGCATTTACTCACATTCAGATTTAGATTATTTTTAGTACACCAAATTATGAAGTTATTGAGGTCATTCTGCAATAGGTTAACATCGGTGGAACTTGAAATTTGTCTGTAAATTTTCATATCGTCAGCATAAATAGAAATTGACGAATTTCTGATCATTAAATCGACATTGTTGATGGATAAAATGAAAAAATAAGCCCAAGATGACTGCCTTGCGGTACCCCGGAAGTAGCTATAAAAGGAGCAGAAATGGATGACCTAAAGGTCACCTGATACCTACGTTGTGCCTACGTTTCCTCAGATAATATTGTTGTGATATTACTCACAACATCATCCATTTCATCTCAAATCTCGCGAACTTATAATCAAATCATCATCATCATAAATTAAATACAAGATCGTTACGATAATATAAACGACATCACATATATCAATAACACATATAACATACATAAATTGCATCATGCATACAAAAAATGCATAATAAGCGCGATCGGCGCGATACATAAAAATATAAATAAAATCCAAAAGCAACAACAAAGCAAAACATTAGTTGTTATACGTCACACACAATATTTTTCGTTTGCCTAATATCAAAGAGCAACAACAACAAAGCAAGTAGTATATACACTACATAATTGTGTTACTCATCATTTTAATTGTACGTTAATAATTAATATAGAAAAAAACAACAACAAAACACAATGCGTATGCGACCTATATGTGATATACATATTCAAAATAAATATCGTTTATCGAGCTACGATTTTTGATGATTTTTAAATTTAGTAAATATATTTCCCAATTTTGGCAATTTCAAAAATTAATAATTATACGCGTGTAATATTGTCGAGTTTTCAAAAATAAATTGTTGGTAGAATACTAACAAATATTTAATATATAAGAACCAAAATATAGTTCGATATATATGGTAGTTATAACACAGTTCGACAAGACAGTTATAATAGTAAAACTGGATCGTAAACCCCTAGAGGTTTCGTCACTCGACGAACCTCTACGGTATTAGCGTAGTCCAGTTTTACATAGTTCAGTTCAGTTTTTAGTATCGTCCGGTTCATACGCGAAACCACGGTTCAGTGAAATTCTAAGTAAAATAAGAAAGCTTGAATAAAAAATCTAGAATAAAGCTAATAAATTTTCGAAACAGTAAATTAATAAAAAGTCAGTGTAATCTCAGTTAAATAGCCAGTGAATAAATTTTATACAATTCTAAATTGTATTTATACTTAAAAAAAATCATCAACGTGAATACCACATCCAGTTAGCAGATAAAAATTGGTGAGTATTATCGTCTCAGGCAACGTATATGGTAAGTATCTCAACAACTAACCACTGGGCACCGTCCTAGTTATTCGTTATTTCTTAATCTCGCACGGCAAAGCGAGAGGGTGAGGGGAAGAAGTGACCTTGTTGTGAAAGCAACTTTGTCGGAGTATCCACACTCGTGTAAATGACGCTCAAACCTTGTGTTGAGAAAACTAATAACAGCTAACAAACAGTAATATCAAACATAACAAATTACAATAATATTCTACCCATAGTAAGAATTTAGGTCCGAAACCAAGAGCTCTGAGCTTAAACAAAATTATCTTATGGGAAACCCTGTCAAACGCCTTGCTGAAACCGTGGTAACAACATTAACTTCCTTTCCAACTTCCATAATGTTCAAAGTATCAGATACAAATTCGGTTAGATTGGTTGTAGTGGATTGTACTCTTCTTGGGTGGAAGTCTTTAGTGAGATTCCTGGCGTTAGCGAAACAGTCCCTTGATTTTCCTAGTTCCATTTAGAAACTGATATTTTCAATGCATGATCTCAAATGATTGCCTTTCTTTTGTCGAAGGTATTTAATCGTGGCTTACCTAGTGCGGAAATATTCTGCTTGAGTGCTTATAATGTTGCGAGCCAACCATTTATCACGGAGCTTTCGTTTATTTTCGACGACGGCGGCGTTGTTCATCGAACCAATCATTGCGGGATCTCAAAGGTCTTCTTCCGATAGTGTTTTGCGCCGCGGTGGTTATGGCTGACTGTATAGCGTGCCACTGCTCCTGGATGTTAGAAGGAGCGTCTTCGTTGTTGTTGGGGCGATCTAAATAGTTAGTGACCGCTGATAGCTAACTCTGCAGTGACGCTTGATCTTTTAGAGCATCAATATTTCATCGAACGGTGTTTTGTGCTTGTCTATTGAACGTAGATTAAATATGACAAGCACATGATCGCTGTCCATGTCTGCATCTCTGTAAGATCTAACGTCAGATACACTGGTAGAGTGTCTCTTTAGACACCATGACGCGATCGATTTGGGTTTCCGTTCTTCTATCATTCGTTCTCCACGTTACTTTGTGGATTGTCTTATGTGGGAAAAACGTACTTGATACAACTAAGTTGTACATTATTGCCAGGTCGGTGACACGTTGACCGTTATTGTTACTAGTTAGGTGCAGGCTGTTAATACCGATGTGCGATGCATTTTATGCACTCCTACCGATTTTTGCATTAAAGTCGCCCACGATGATTTTAATGTCGTGGTGCGATATCTTATTGATGACTTCCTCCAGCTCGACAAAGAATAGATCTTTGATGTCATCAGATTTATCTTTGGTGGGTGGGTACATTAACGATCGTGATGTTAAATTTCTTAGTGTGAAGTCTAACCGTGCATATCCGCATGCTGATAGGGCGGAAATCGATGATATGATGCTTCACGCGCCGATGGATGAGAAAGCCAACTCCAAATTCTCCTCCGTTCTGATGGCCGCTGTAATGAAGAGTGTAATAAATGGTGGTGTCATGGATCCCACTCCCAGACCATCTAAGCTCTTGTACTGCAAGTACGTCTAATATGTAAGACAGCGTCTGTTCTCCAGGTTAGATGCGGCTGAAGCGGGCGTCTGCTTTGTATCAAGCAGCTCGCTTGATAATATTATAGTGTTCAAGGTAGGACAGGATGCCTTAAGTTTCTCACCAGTACGTGACCCACACACGTAACAAGCGGGTTGAGCGGCAGGCCAACAACCTGCCCTCATAAATACAAAGTAAGTTATGAACCCCAATCAAAGGCCTCGGATTACCATATCGGATTCATCACAAAAGGATACCCTACCAGTTTTTAATTTACTTTTTGACAATGTTAAATAAATAAACTATTTATACCTTGATTTTTTGTACGAAGACTTTTTCCGCCTAATTTTTGTTACTTTTCTTTAGTTAGCTGTTTTGTGTGCTTGTTTTTTTATTATATTGATTTATTTTGAAATAGATTAGCTCAATGTGCATATCCATACTACGGTAATTTGAATCTGGTAACTTTTATGGCTTACACCCTTTAAGTCCATACATATTTTATTTGAATCCGGTAACTTTTAAATTTTATACGTGTTTGTGTAAAATGTTGACAAAAAAAATCATTTTATTAATCATTTAATTTTATTTATCATCCATTTGTTAATCATTTTATTAATTATTTAATTAAAAATCATTTAATTAAATTTTATTTTATTTTTTTATAATTCGAATTCGAACTTTTAATACAATTAAAATTTTTGTTTTGTGATACGCACGGCTATATTTGGCACGGCTCAAAAACAAAATCAAACTAAACAAAAATATAAAAAATGACCTTGAGATATTTTTTATTTCATTTTTGTTTGTGTTGGTATGTTGATGAATCTACAAAAATTTTAGTAGAATCTACGACAAAACCGGTTTTGAAGGTAAAGGGGGAAAACCGAAGGAGTTACCGGATTCAAGTTACCCTGCATCCCCAATAGAATTTCTTATGACTTTTTACTTACAGAAAAGTATGAAAAAAAAACTTGACAAAAAAATATTTTTTTTGTCAAGTTTTTTTTTTCATACTTTTCTGTAAGTAAAAAGTCATAAGAAATTCTATTGGGGATGCATTATTACTCTAGTATGGATATGCACAATGAATATAAAAAAAATAATTTTTGAGAAAAAGTTACGGCACTTGGGGCACATTTTTTATGCTGGAAACAAGCGTATAACAACAAAGCTTTTACATGCAACCCATTAGCTTATCCGATCTAACTTTATTATCAATCACGAAAACTTATTTTATAAAGTTTAATAAGTAAATAAGTTATATTTTCAGTTTCACAGGCCCTCGCCTATTTATTCAGAGTTCCATTTTTGAAAAAAATCAAATACCCAATGTTAATGTTGAATCTATGAACATACATATTATACACCTCATATTATCTACAAATGCATATAACTCGTACCAAATAGCAAACACATTGGTACATTTGCAAATTAACCTATAAAATTTTTGATTCCAGCAATATAAAAAAATATATTTTATTACAATTACAATATTTAAAAAACGGAGAATACGCCTTAATCTAGATTATAAATATGTTTTAAACTACTACCATAGAAAAATAAGTTTAACATAGATTTCTCATTTGTATGTCCAATGTATTGATTGTACATATTTGTGACTTTACATTGCGCACAATGTAAAATCACAAATACAATCATGACATTGGAATTTCATTTTTATCTCTCGTTTTAAGCTCGATTTATTTATCCGTTCCTTTCAGTTCCTTCATTTTTCGTATCAGACAAAAAAAAAACATTGTTACATGTTTTTTTCATTGGAGTATTTATATTATCCGTTCCGTACTTGCAGGGACTGAACGGAACGGATAATATAAATACTCCTATGAAAAAAACATGTAACAATGTTTTTTTTTTGTCTGATACGAAAAATGAAGGAACTGAAAGGGACGGATAATATAAATCGAGCTTTATTACAAATGAGAAATCTATGGTACACTTATTTTTCTATGCTACTACCTAGGTAATCTCTTTCCGTACATCACCTCCAGGGTGGTTTTGTTTTACCCGAACCACTATTATTATGTTCTTTACCGTCATGCCCATCGGATTTTTTAAGATTATCTATCACTTCCTCCAACTTTTCTAAATCTCTCGGCGATTTTTTTAGCAACAGATCGATATATTCGTTCAATTTATCGGAATACTCTTTCGTCTTATAAGCAACATGTTGACTTGTAGTAGGTGAAGAGAAAACATTATCCTCTCGACGCTGTGACACTCTCTGACTAAGACCATCCAATTTATCTTTGTTAAATTTTGAGGGGTCAATTGGTTTAGAAACGGATTTTGTACAATTTTCTGTTGATTCGTTAGTAGCGTTCGCTTGAGTAGGACTTGTGATTACTTCCAGCGCTTTCTGCCACTGTGTCTCCATTATATTATGAAGACGTTCGGCAATATCGGCTCTGCAAGAATAAAAAATTATTATTCGATTTACACCAAAACAAATCTTGTTTACCGTTTATTCTTGTAAGCGTGTAGCTTCTGATTAAGCTCATCTATAGTTTTGCACGCATTTACCAACTGTAATCGATATAAAGAAATTTCTTCATTATGTTTCTCCTTTAACAAGCTTATTTCTTCCTCGCTTCTGAAATTAAACACAATTTTTTTAATTTAGTTAGTTTAGTTAAATTAATATCTCGCTGAAAAAGCATATTTCATTCTCCGCTATACGAAATACAAAAAAATTTATTTTTACTGGAGAATAAATAAGCATGTTTAGTATGATTTTTATTTAAACTTAATTTAAATTCAAATCGCTTATTAAGCTATCTTAGCTATTTTAAGATATAATTACTTTTGATTAAATAGTTCCATTTGTTTAACTGCCCGATCAGCAATTAACCGCTCTCGTTGTTTTCCTTCTTCCCGCAAATTATCTTCCACAATTTCCAGCTGTTTCTGAAACTCGTCGACTTTATTTCGTACAGCGTCCTCCAATTGTTTTTGATAAAAGTTCTTTAACAAGACTTTTTGCCGTTCCATTTCATTTTTTAGATTTCGCTCCTTAGTTTCAAAATCATTAATTTTGTGTTGGAGTTGGCTCACATGTTTCTCCAGCTTTTCATATTTTAATCGTTCGTCCAAATTTTTTTCTAGTAAATTTGATTTCACTTGCTTCAATTCGGTAATAGTGTGTTCCGATGTTTTTAATTCATTCCGTAACTCTGCAGATTTTTCTAAATTTTCTTTTAAGTTTCGAATCTGTGATTTTAGATGATTAATCTCAGCGTGTTGTAGTTTTTCATTTTCCAAACTGTTCAACAGGCGAATCTCTAAATCGTCGATTTGCTTTTTATGAATATCACGAATATCATTCGAAGAACGAGTTAATTTCTCTAATTTTGTATCGAGCAGCCTATTATTTTCTTGAAGCTTATTCGCTAAATCCAACGAAACTTTCAAATCAGCCTCTAAATTACTATTTTTATCAATTTTAGATTTTAAATCTACCAGCTCTGTTTTCATTTCTAGTATTGTATTCTTTAGTCGTGTATTCAATTCTGTGTGTTTCTTAATTGCCTCATCTTTAGCCCGATCGACAGTTAATGCAATCGACATTTTTTGTTGATATTCCAATAGTCTTGCCTGCAAAACTTGAATACTTCGTTCACAATGTTGTCTACGCAATCGCTCCTCTTGCACGGTTGCATTATCATTCGTTACTTTATTCCGCCCGTTCCATATCTCGCTTAAACTAAATAATGGTGTTTCTTGAGGGTCGCTCGGTATATTTTCGAATAAAACACCTGTATTTTGCCGATCTATAATTAAATTGTGTTTTTCTAGTGTTTGTTTTGTAAGCTGGACTGAAGGCGGTTTCTCATCTAATGCGGGTGGATAACACTCCTTAAATGATGCATTGGTTATATCGATCAATGATTGATCTTTATCCTTGATTGTATAATTATTGTCCAGCAATAAATAATTATCAATTTCTTTTAGAAAACCTTTCGAATTGGTTCGGTTTGTTGAAAATACTTCAGAATTTTTTGACGACGATGTAGATTCTGGGAATAAATTGCGATTTAAATTGGACGATTTTGGAGTCGAATAATTAAATAAATTTGCGCTCATTTCAAGCTCTTTAATTTTTTTATTTATATTATTTAACTCATTATAAGTGGATGCTGGATCTTTCGTATAATTGTTGCTGTCCATTGCGATTACGGTTGATTTCAGCGATGATCCGAATTCGGTTCCGCTGATCTCTTCATCTGAACTGGAGTTTACGAGGAAAAAATACGGCGGGATCAACAATAAAACATTTGTATCGTCCGAATTTGTATCACTCATACCCACTTTAACATATTCTTAAACTTATAAAACTTCAAATAGAATATTGAAATAAAAATTCACTAGTCTTGCACAATTTGTTTGGATTTTGAATTAATTATTGTGTTTGACATTTGTGTTGTCAACGAATAAATACACATGAAGATAACTGCAATGTTATTCCCAAGTTATCGATATAATTGAATCATATGGAACGATATCAAAACTTTATTTATGAAGCAAGAATGTACAATTTGACGTTTTTCTTTTTTGACATTTCATTATGTTGTTTTTGCAGTCAGTTTTACGATTTTTGTTTTAAAACTTTGTGTGACTGATAATCGATAAATCTAAAGAATTTTAAGCGCAAAGTTGTAATCAAGTAAGTAACAAACTTGCCATTTAATTATTTTAAGCGCGGCCCATTTCACTTTTAATGATAAATGAAATCTGCTGACCCTAACAGGTGAATGAGTTCATCGCTGTTAACTTGTTGAAATGCAACTGCGAACAATTAATAGCAATATAATTATCAAATTTCAGAATTTATCATGCTTCGAATAACTCGGTCACCGTTAACATGCCACATTCGAAATATATCGCATAAATCGAACAAACAGGACCAAATGATCGACGAAATTATACGAGTGAATCATGCGGGAGAATTAGGTGCTGATCGAATATACGCGGGACAATTTGCTATACTAGGTAACAAAGCATGCGGCCCAACAATAAAACACATGTGGGAACAAGAAAAGGAGCATCGAGCACAATTTGAACAACTCATCAATAAGTATCGTGTCCGACCAACCATATTTACCCCTCTATGGAATGTTGCTGGTTTTGCGTTAGGCGTTGGTACAGCATTATTAGGTGAAAAAGCAGCTATGGCATGCACGGTAGCTGTAGAGACCGTAATTGTTGATCATTATAATGATCAGCTAAGAAAACTAATGGAAGATCCCACAACGGACAAAATTTTATTAGAAACTATTAAAAAATTCCGCGATGAAGAACAAGAACATCACGATACTGGAATTAACCATGGAGCGGAGCAGGCACCGTTTTATAACGGTTTAACAAATGTAATAAAATTTGGTTGTAAAACTGCAATTGCTATTTCAAAAGCGATTTGAATAGTGTGAAATAAATTTTTCTAGGTATAATAGTGGTTTTTAGTTTTTGTGGTATATAGGATCAATGAATTAATCACTCATTATCCGAAATGAAAATATGATAACCTCATTTGAGACGGCCAAATTCCTTGATTGGATATAATGCCAGAGAGAGAGAGAGAGAGAAGGGTATATAGGCACAGCTAAAGCCGCAGTCACACGAATGCAAGTATCGACCAACGTTGGTGTATTTTATTTTTATTAACCGTTTGAGTTCCAGGTGGTATTGAAAAAACACTGTCGGTCGAAGAATCCCAAACAGCACGACCGCGCTTTCTCTAATTGAGAGAGGAAGATAAAATGAATGAGATGAAAAAGCAATCTATTGAGACACACCTATTGTAAAATGTACTACATATTTACATTAAAAAGAGGACACACCTACTGTAAAATGTACTATTTGTATTAAAACGAGCAGTTTGATGTATGTTCTTGCTTCATTAAATCTGTGCGCGCGACTTCGACAATCGGTAAAGCACCGTCAGTTGTCGACAATGTTCGAAATGTGCTGGGTTTTCTCGACATAAAATCTCAACAGCGCGATCGCGCTGCTTGGGACTCAAACGGTTAAAATGTGATGATTTTCCGGTAGCTTGTTTTACCTTGGTAATCGGGTGCGACAACTTAACTGACTGGTGCAACAAGAATGTCAAACTGATAAAATATCAATAAAATAAACAAATTTAATATAACTTATATGCATTTGTTAGTTTTTTATTATTCGTATTACATATTATGTATACAGCGATTAAAGAATACATCTATAAGGTAAATTGATTTATGCTTATTAATTAAATGAGATTACAATACATACAATATTTTACATAGTTTTTAATCGATTTATGTATAGCAAATCATATTTTAACAAAAAATATTTGGAATGGTTTGTCTTGCCTCAATAACTAGAAAAAAGAAAACGAAAAGAACAAAATGGGAGGAAGTTACGAGCTAATCTTAAATTCTTTGAGTTATCATTATCAATGCATTATACCACATTCTCATTCTAAACAATTTATATATTGTAATAATTTATATATAGAAACGATGACGAGGATAAGTCAAAATTTTGTTCAGTGATCAATAAATGTTTCTTTTATGATTTGAAAGAATAGAGCATACTTTTTCGCTTATTCTAAAGAATTTAACGTTAGCAACTGCTTTAAAACTTTGGTCTGAGATGTTTCTCGTATTTCACCAGCTAAAAACATTTCATCAACCACTGTGTATACTTTATAGAAATTAAATACCAAATCCAATTCACAAACATTATGGAAATATTCGTTTAGGACCTCAACGAAATTATGAATTGCTTCCAAATAACATAAATTATTGTCGTTTACATCAACGCATATACAGAAATATAATCCAGCATAACGTCGATAGACAATTTTAAAGTTACGAAACTAAAAAAATAAATAACTAATGTTAAAAAACATAAGCTGAAAATCATAAATACAGTGTTCTTACTTCAACAAAGTTTGTGTGCTTAGCATCTCGAACTGTTACAACGGCATGCACTTCTTCAATTAATTTTTGTTTCTCGTCATCATCAAAATTCATGTACCATTTGGCTAGACGTGTTTTTCCAGCACGATTTTGTATTAATATAAATCTTATCTATAACAAATTGTTCAATATAAAACATCAGTTAAACAAATTATCACTATATTTACCATTTTAAATAAAATATATTTTTATTATTGTATAATTTGAACTAAATTTAATTTTATGTAAAATTCGATTTTACACAAAAAAAATTTTGACATTAAATTTGACAGTAGAATTTGACACCCATTATTGATTCAAGAATTGTTATAAAATTAGTACGTTCTCCTCCGAGTGATATTTATTACGTTTCCATGGACCGAAGGGTTTCGTTGAGTTTCGTCGAGTTAATACCATCCCAGTAGGAAATCTGTCAACATGCAAATGAATTAAATTTTTAGGAAAGAAATACGTTTTCGTTTCTTATACTTATTTCTCCAATAGATAAGAAAGAGAAAGATAATATTTATATTTCGTAGATTGATAGCATGGTGACTAATAGACAAACTGACGACTTGTCTTATAGGAATCTCATATGACATTCATCTACTTTTACAACATCAGAGACAGATATAGAACTTTCCCACGTCTCTATCCCATTCTATTCTATTACACCGCATTTATCAACAACTTAAAAACCAAAAATGTTGTATTATTTTTCATTAATTTAGTTTGTGTTCTTGCGTTCCTAGTGTATTTGTTTTTTGCTGCGTTGTTATAGTATATAATTATTTACCGTAATTTAACCAAAATTATATATGTTAAATTTTAATTAGTTTAGTAATTACTGAGAAACAAAATTATAACGTTTAGAAACAGTTTTACAGAAATAAATTTCTGTTCTTATCATATTGAAATATACACCTAATCCTCCATTTTGTTTTTCATGTTTTATAAAACTAAAAATATTTATTTGTATATATTTATGTATCTAGTTTTTTTTTAATAATAAGTCAAATTATAAATTAATCTGTTTAATTACATTATAGTGAGTTAGTGTGTAATTTGTAACTATGAATAATATAAAAGGATTTTCTAAAAGTAATTTTTATAGCAAATTAAAAAATTCGGAAGACTTAGTAAATAAACAATGGCTAGAAAGCCAAATTGAGATTGAGGATATATATATATAGAGTAATATTGAATTTATTTATATGTTATTGAATTGTTATTGAATTATAATAAAATATGTTATAATAATATATAATGTTACTTATAATATATTATTTTTTATATGACATTTTTTTGAGTCATGATAATCAGTCTTTACTTGTCACATACGATTCTTTTATGAACTGTCACATACGATTCATCAATGAACTGTCTGATACTGATCATCTCAGATTTGTCACCAAATAATCATCTAAGACAAATGACACATGAATCACTTATGAACTGTCTCACCATCGTCACTAATGGCGAGTCACATGGTAATCAGGCATGACTTGTCACATACGATTCTTCTATGAACTGTCTTATACTGATCATCTCAGACATGTCACGCATGAATATTATTCCCGCCTTGCGATAAAATTCTATATACGTGTCATGCGAGACAGTCATGCATGAGTCATTAGTCTGTCCCATACGACTTTCCTGCTGGGATGGCAAGCTAATCCCTATCGTTTCCATGCTAAATTTGTTTTGACAGTTCAGGCGGTATTATGTTTTTGTCAGTCTTTTTACAACCCAAAGTACTTTTCGTTCAGTTTCGTTAAATTTGAATTGTCATTTAGCAATCCGTAACAAGAGCGAAAATTATCGCTCAAACTGAAGGAAACTTCAAAATTGAATACAATTCTAATATAAAAACAATTCTAATATAAATGTCATACCATCGTGGCATGGTTGATTACAAAATTTATCAATAATTTATTTATAAATGGATATTATCTATTCAATTTGTTCTGCCGTTTTGTAGGATGTATAGTAAATTGACATTTAAAAATTCAATTGACAATAATCGTGTTACAGATTCGCTGGTCAAACTGTCAAAGATTCTGTAATAAAACATTTTCGTTAAATTCTGTAAGGTTTCGTTACTGACTCTTACAGACTCGCTGGTTATAGCTTTAATCTGTTTAGTGAATATTTCAACCCGTGTTTATTTTAACTATATTATGTTTCTTTATATAATACTATTTTTTATAATAATACATACATATTTTCTGAATAGTGTAATTTTTCTTTTGACAGATAGAATCTCATTTAACCCAACTACTTTCGTCGAGTTAAGGAGGATTAAGAAATTTAACGAAAACTCTAAATCCAACTCGTTTCCATGATGAGATAATCCGAGATAATCCCGGTTAACTCTGTCATGGAAACACCGTAATTGTTTGAAAGCCGTTCACCAGAATCGCAGCGTACGTAAATTTTCGATTAGTTCAGTGATCACCACCAGAGGTGGGATGTTGTAACCAAAAAAGTTGGCAATATTTTACGCGTAAAAAATTTGCTATTTCATCTGTTACAAGCCAGAATAGGATGGTTATATAAAAAATCCATATGGTTTACTCATACATAACTCACTATAAGAACCCAACAAACCAGTTTTTGTTGTTGTACGGTGACGTTTTAATTTTGCGCTTTAAAATTATAAATTTTTAAAATTATTGATTAAAATCAGCGTTCAAAAATACTCTTCACTTTCTTTCTATTCCATTTATATTCTCTCAAAATGATTTTTTAATTTTTTCCCCATTTTTTCGTTCGTAAATAGTAAAATAAAAAATTAAGAATAATATTCAGTTTTCAACGAATAGTGAGCCAATAATGAAAAACAAATAGATCGATGTTGTTTTGAATAGATCAGAAATTATATTTTTCTACTCTCTGCTCCTTGTTAAACGAATAGTTGGCGAATACTTTATTTATACATTTCGTATTTTAGAGTAAATTTTTTTCCATGTGGCAATTGATTGTACTATTCCATTGTTTTTGTTTGCGAGAACTAAAACAAAATTTTATTCTCTTCTTTTGTTTTACTTTTCATATTTGTTTGAAAAGATAATAGAATATTCCACTATTGTGAGAATAGAGAATATATTTTTTTGTTTTCTATTCAATGCAAGATGAATATACCAATGCCTTCTAAACTACTGGCCTTTTACTACTCTCATTTTTCGCACATGACGTCAATTTAAGTCTAAACCGAGACTGCGCAATAATAATTTTAACATATTTACACTAACAATAAAGCAACTAGAGAAAGCAACAACAACGTCGACTTAGCGTGTCGTCATCATTTGGTGTAAGCGGCCAGTAGTTTAGAAGGCATTGAATATACTCAGTAAAATATTGTTTTCTATTCACTATTCGCGACGATCAGTAGTAAAAAATATTTGTTCGATCAGTAAAGAAAGAATAATATATTTTGTCGAGCGAATTTTAGAACCCTGATTAAAATACAAAAAAAAACAATAAAAACTTTATCAAATAGTTATTTGTTTATGTAGTGGTGCATTATTTGATAATAAAAATTAGAGAATTTTGTGCAAAATGAAGTGTATCGTGAAAAAATGCCAAAATACGCCTAAGAAAATACAAGAAGGAATATCTTACCATCAGTAAGTTTACCAAGTGTTTAAATAAAATAAAATGTAAATTGTGTTAAGAAGCTAGTGATTTGTGGTTAATTTATCCTTAATTTAAGTTATATATCAGAAAAAATGAAAGAAACAATTTTGGTTGTTGGCGTGGGGTTCTTATAGATTTTTTTGTTGTTGTAATCCCGTTGATTTAGATGCTTTCTCTTTTACCCTCCGAATTTGTGACACTTGGCAGTTTCTTAGGCTCATTCTGTACGTTTAACTTCTTTGCATTACTTTTTTCGATACTATCGAAATTTACATGTTGTATGCCCGACTTCTTTTGATTGCAAATCGGTTTGTAATTTTTTTATGTATGTGTATAAAAATGTATATACCGAACCGACACGGAACCATTTTGAATGTATGCTATGGAAGAAACCGATTGCAAATAATTGCAAAGCAATACCAAATGGAAACGCTTAAAGCCCAATTTGGCTTTAATACAATGCTTGTTGTTGTAATCTTTTGAAAGCAACACAGCTGTAATCTCTTTCATCACGATTCACGAATAAAATTTAATGAATTTCATTTATCAATTATGACGATGCCACATTACAATTTCTACGAACGTTTTCTGAAAATGTTTTTCTCATTTAAGAATAAATTATTGCATATATTTTATTTAAACCAATGAGATATAATGTAAAATCACTTTATTTGTTAGCCAAAATAATAAATTTACAATTGTTCATTTTAGTTGAAAATGTTCCCAAATCAAAAAAAAACGTTTCTAGGAGTTGCAGAATGGAAAAATTACTATTTTTCAATTAAAATAGTTCAATAATTGTAAATTTATTATTTTGGCTAATAAATAAAGTTATTTTACATTATATCTCATTGATTTAAATTAAATATATGCAATAATTTATTCGTAAATGAAAAAAACGTTCGTAGAAATTGTAATGTGATGTGGCATCACCTTTACATTGTTTATTTTATGAGTGATACTTTATCGAAAAACAAAAAAGAGATAAACAATTTCTAGACAACAATTTAAAAGAGATAAAATCTTGCGACGGCGCAACTTAATATTTTTTTCGACTGAATCGAGGATGTGCTCCTTCTAGTAGTGTGCGATCGCAATAGACCTGTTTACTTATCTGTCAAATATAAACGTCAAAATTATCTGTAGGCCAATCATTCTTGCAATTTAGTGTCGTAGTCGCTGCATTTTTAAAAATATATTCAATTAAAGTGAAAATAATAATTTGTTATTGCATTTTATTTTGTTATAAACATATTTTATATTGATTACAATAATCTGTGCAATGCCATTAAAATGTTGTGTGGTGAATTGCTCTATGCGAGGTGATAATGATCGTGGAATCAAATTTTTTAGATGCCCAATGATTCTAACTAAACGCTTAAAATATAAAGTGATAGATACTTTTCGTGGTAGATACGAGAGGAGATTACCATCTTTCATACAATAGGGGTACTTCACTTCTACTGGCATTTGACCGCAGCAGCTACAGCTTCAAACTGCATCTGGTGATGCAGCATAAAATGAATTTTCCTTTAAAATCATCAACCCAGATGGCGAGATTTTTAAATTTTTATGAAGTTTGTTCATATTAAAAAGAGTTTTTAGTGCTACCTTTTCATGAGCACACCCTTATTTAATTGATTTGGTCGTGATTGATTACCCAATGAATAATTAATTTTTTTGGTGCCCAAGTATATAATGTACAATAAAAAACTTGAATATGCAATTAAATTCTTACAGACTTCTTTGTCTAAAATATTTATATATATTGCATGTAAAGCAAATAAAATTGTTCCAAAGTGGGTGCAGCATTCACCTAACACAGCGACACATGTACAGTGCGCGGTATTAATGATTGCCCGAATTATTTAGGTGTATCCATACCTTGAGCGCCGGTAAATTTAGGGATTGGCTATGGAAGTACCTGTTTAATAATGTATGAATTAAACTGTTTAAATTTTCTTGGTACAATAGCTACCTTGCCAAATACAATAAATCCATTTTCAATTTTTCTGCCTGCCATGAATTGCACCCATCCACTTTTGTACAGCTGGTATGATTCCAGTGACTTGAACGCTTTTAGTTCCTTTGCACTGTAATACGATTTTTTATTAACCAGATACTGGTAGATTTCAAAAAAAGTAATATTTTCTGGCAAATCCTGTTCGTCATATTGTCCCAAATATGGATCGAAGCAAATGCTAGATATTTTGTCTTCGTAACGAATTTTTTCAGCTCCATTGAGGCTCGTCGCATACTTCGATAATTTTTATCGATTATTTTGATCATTTCCTAAAATATTAAATTTTAAATGAGTAGATTCATTAAAAATAAAAACATAACCTACCAAGCATTATAATGATTCACATTTATTTTTAAATTGATTCAAATTAACTAATTTATTTTAATATCACATATATATATATATATATATATATATATATATATATATATATATATATATATATATATATATCTATATATATCTATATCACTCTATATATAACATTCACACATATAATCACATTTAACACTGCATCCCCAATGAAATTCCTTTAACTTTTTCCTTACAGAAAATTATGAAAAAAATTTTGAGAAAAAATTTTTTTTTTTTGTTAGGTTGGTGATTTCCTTATGAAAAATGTTATCAAACTTTTAACTTTTTCCTTATGATGCATCCCCAATAGAATTTCTTATGACTTTTTACTTACAGAAAAGTATGAAAAAAAAATTGACAAAAAAAATATTTTTTTGTCAAGTTTTTTTTCATACTTTTCTGTAAGTAAAAAGTCATAAGGAATTCTATTGGGGATGCAGTGGAGACATACAATGAAGTAACAGAGCATCCCCAATGCAAAATAATTTTTCCTTTAACTTTTTCCTTATGAAGAGCATACCCAATGAATAGGGAAAAGTCAAAGTAAAGCTAACTTCATTTTACAAAATTATTTTTTGTTTACCTGTTATTTTATATTATTATATTATATATTATTTATTACTTTTTCACAGGACACAAAATACAACACTAATTGTTAAAAGACAAATATGCATTGAATATTGTTTAATTTGTGACAAGCAGAAAAACAACAACAACCAATTTTGCAAATGCGGTTTACTTCATTGTATTTCTCATAAGGAAAAAGTTAAAAGTTTGATAACATTTTTCATAAGGAAATCACCAACCTAACAAAAAAAATTTTTTTTTTCAAAATTGTGTTAAGAAGCTAGTGATTTGTGGTAAATTTATCCTTAATTTAAGTTATAAATCAGAAAAAATTAAAGAAACAATTTTGGTTGTTGGCGTGGGGTTCTTATATTGTTTTTGTTTTTGTAATCCCGTTGATTTAGATGCTTTCTCTTTTACCCTCCGAATTTGTGACACTTGACAGTTGCCCGTTCTGTACTTTTAAATTCTTTGGTTTTACTTTTTCACCAGGGGTGGGATGTTGTAACATCACTTTTTTTGATACTATCGAAATTTACATCTCTTTCATCACATCACAAATTAAATTTATCGTTTTTCCATTTTTCAATTACTTTGATTCTATTGCGATCTCTACCTATTCGAATAAAACATTATGTCGTTCTACTCTTATTGTATCACCTACTTATTTTAAGAGTGATACTTTATCGAAAAATAAAAAAGAGATAAATAAACAATTTATTCTAGTAGTGTCCGATCGCAATATAGAAAGCAAAATTGAAAAGTGAAACGACAAGCAATTTTATTTTAGGCAAAAGAGATATAATATTCGACAAATATCGAAAAAAGTGATGTACAACATCCCACCCCAGGGGTGGCATGTTGTAACATCACTTTTTTCGATATTTATCGAACATTATATCTCTTTTTCCTAAAATAAAATTTCTTGCTATTTCGCTTTTCAATTTTGCTTTCTATATTGCGATCGCACGCTACTAGAATAAATTGTTTATTTATCACTTTTTTGTTTTTCGTTAAAATATCACTCATAAAAAACGTAGGTGATGGAATAAGAGTAAAGTGACATAATGTTTTATTCGAATAAATAGAGATCGCAATAGAAACAACGCAATTGATAAATGAAAAACCTTAAATTTTATTCGTTATGAAAGAGATGTAAATTTCGATAGTATCGAAAAAAGTGATATTACAACATCCCACCCCAGCTGTGTTGATTTTCGAGTTTTTTTTTTGAACTTGTACTAAAACAGCTAACTTCACTCTTGTCTTATAGAAAGAAAAAAAATTGGAAGACGATTTTACAAGCTTAGGCTGTTTTCGAAACGAGTACTTATTTCAAACTTATATTTACTTATTTGCCGCCATCTTAAATAAGTAAGCAAAGTCGTTCGAAATGAGTTTGGCTACTTATTTTGACATCAACATGAAAACGCATTACTGTTTTCAATGAAAAATTCTCAACCAATATTTTATTCGATATTTTTATTAATTTAATGCATACAATTAAATAAAATAACGAATATAAATAATATTTATACGAATTAAAATGCTTAGCGCCAAATTAAAATCATAAATAACGAAATATTCTTTAAATATTTATTTTGATGTGAATTTTGGATGGTTTGTCTCAGATTTTTATTACATAGCTATTTAAAATTTTATAAAGCGACCAAGAAAGATTTATTTGGGTGCTTAATTAAAAGCGGAATAATTATTTTACGTGTAATCAGTTCTTAAACTCCGTACCGCCTGTTTACATTATCCATATCCTACCCGTGAATTGTGTGTGTAAATTAAAACATTTTAATGTATACGAAACATATAATTGGGTTCTTGTACGTCTTTATTTTAATCGTTAAATATATATTTTGCTATCCACAAAGATCCATTTGTTTTCTAGATCTAGATATATCATCCTAAATCTAAAATAATAAAATATTGACATGCAAATATCAACAAAAAATGGCAACTAAATTAGATTTTTTATGGAAGAAAGAGACAGAAAATAAGTCACCTCGCCAGCTTACTTATTTGAATAAGTTAGGTTCGACAAATAAGTGTTCGTTTGGAAAACAGCCTAGAGGGAAATACTGAAGAGCTGTTTGTTGTTTTTTTCCCATATAAAATTAATATAATATTTGCTATTTCATTTGAGACATGTGGGGACAGGATGGTTATATAAAAAATGCATATGATGGTCTCAGATGTCAAAGAAAAAGCTAACCGGAATTTTGTGTTCTTAAAAAATCGTGATATTATTAATTAAAATAAATAAAATATTATAAAACAGTTAGTGGATCGTGTACTAGTGCATCTTTTGTGAATAAATATTGAAAACTTTGAACATTGAAATATTGAAATGAAGTGTTTTGTGAATTGTTGCCAAAATGCGCATCGAAAAATTCGAAAAAGAATTTCTTACCATCAATAAGTGTTTATTAAAAATAAAATGTAAATTATGTTAAAAGCAAAGTGATTTATGATAAAATTATCATTAATTTAAGTTATAAATGAAAAAAATCTAAGAAACGAATTTTATGTAATAATACTATAGGTTCATATTCTACGTGCTACTTTTTCATAATTATTTTTTATTTTGGAATACTATAAGTACAATTTTTTACCGAAAATAAAAAATAAATAAATCCGTATTAAATTGGAATAAAAATAATTGTGAATTTGTGTAGTTTTTAATTTCGATTGAACACATTCTAAATACGACCCACTGATTTTTATGCTTTCTCTTTTACCCTCCGAATTTTACTCGTTTGACAACTGCTATCATTCATTCTCATTTAATTCAAATTCTTTGTTTACAAGGCAATTATTTGCTTAAACTTTTATACGCAAAAAAAATTAAATTGAAACCAACTTCGTTTTATTTATCTTGACATTAACGATATTTTTAAAATTATATTTTATATTATTAATTATAATTTTAAGATATATTATACCGATAAATTAGTTCTTATTTGCTTTTTAACATGTTTTGTCTGAAAAATGACAACAAAACCCCTAATTTTGAAATGTAACTTCATTAATCTTTTCTTAAGGCAACAGTTTCGAGTTTGCTAATTTTTTCCTTAAGGTAAAAACGATTTTTTTTCTCAAGTTTTATTTTCAAACAAACTTGTAGGGCAAAAGGAAACGTTTTTTGAGAGACGAAGGTAAAGCCTAGGTAAAGTCTTTTGAAGCCGTGTATGGAACGGGCCTTTGAAAAATTTACAACAACAATCCCATATATGGTAGTTCCAAATTGGAATAGTTTTAAACCAACTTTTCTGGTATTGGCCTTTTAATCCTGGCCTATTAAGTTAGCGCCACTTCCCATGCGAGCGAAAGCTGATATTTGTTTATACGAGAAAAAGCCCCATTCTATTTTTATTATTATTTCATCATTTGCTACATTAATTGTAAACTTAATGAACATTTAACATGATACCCAGTCGAATTATAGTCATCTATATGAAGTTTATATTACATTAAAACTAGTTTTTGAGAAGTCGATCATGACTAGTCATGATGAGTAGTCGATCATATGATCACATATCGTTCTAGTTCTAAAATATTCCGTCATGGTGCCTTCGCAGAACGGGATTATTTTTTATCCAACTCTTTAGCCAATCAAATTTTAAATTCAACTAAGTCCCGCCCAATTTTATCTCGGTTTGGTTGAAATACCCAAGTATTTTTACTTACAATTTTTCTGGCGATATTCGTACTTAAGTACTAAACTTAGTCTAGTATTTTCTTAATAAGTTTTAGTTGCAATTTATTAAAATAAAAATTATGAAGCGTGTCGCGAAAATTCGAAACTGGACGAAACTCATTATAAACATTTTATTGCATGTGTGTGCAAAGAAATATTTGGAGGGAACAATTGTGCTTGTGTTTGTTAAACCGGCACATTCAAATTTTGACGGTAGAATTAAATGATTTTAAAGAAATATTTTTGTTTTTGTAATATAAAATGATTTATTAAATTCTTTATTTTAATTCAATATTGATTACTTTGTACGTATCTATATATTGTATTACATTTCGATTAAAGGATGAAACACACCAAGAGCAGCATATTCCAAGCAATCCACACTAACGGCTGCGTATGGGCGTGCACATCAAGCAGCGCAGCAGATTGTTTTGTTTTAGTAGTAAAATTGAATTGTGTAAATTTTATTGAGGTTATGAGTAGCAGCAAATTAATGCTGCTGGATGTGGAACCTATTGATGCCGCGACAGATGCAACTTCGTTCAATATAATTTATTTAAATTTTTCAATTATAAATACAAAATACTTAATTTCCTGTAATGGAAATACCTATATTTATACTCAAACTATGATTTTGTATCATTACATAAGCGAATAGGCCAAAATTTAAGTTTGCTGCTCGCTGCTGCTGCTTGGTATGTTTCATCCTTATGTTCGTTGAATTATGTTTTTTAATTTCTAAAATATTCACACTAGATTTTTTTTAAAATTATTTTCCTTGTTTGTGTTTTATATAATAAAAGTAATTTGTGGATATGGTATTAAATTGAATTTCGATAGAATGCGGAAATTTTTCCATAGTACAATCTAAAATGTTGAAAATAATATTAAATTATTAAATTTAACACGAAATAACGTAAAGCATACCTTTACATTATCTTTGTTGAGTTGAATTTTTTTGCGGAAAATTTCCTTGGCGACCGTTAAACGTAAACTTGCAGCTCAGCTCTTCGGTGAAGAGCTCTGAAAGGTTTACCCTAATGAACTTTTTTAATTCGTGACCATCTTGTTTCATAAATAATGATTTTTAATTATAAATAGGAAAACAAAATATAATAGATTGTTCCAAATTAACTCGGTAAAGGTTCGTTACTAATTGTTTTATAAGGAGGCTCTATCTTCAATTAATTAGGTATCTAAGTTTAAAAATGTGTCCGCATCGTTAAAAGGTACCACAAACTTAGCGTTCTCACAATCAACTAAATAACGCAATTGGTATACGCATATGCTTGTATACAGGGATGCTTTCCTAAAATTTATCAACCGGTTCGCAGTGATATTTTCTTACAAATTTTTTTATTTTTTTAATATTAATATTTCCATCAAAATATTATGGTTTTTCAGAGTAGCAGACTAAGCCAAGAATATTTAACTATCGTTCATATTCTTTGCACAATAATGTAATAGGATAAAAGAGAATAAAAAAATAATTCAACGAGATGAAAATCACTTTTATTTTATTTATTCATTTCAAGAGATACAAAATTTACATAAAAAAAACTGAATAAATTGCATATATTAGTAAATATTACCCCGTAGTCCAAACCCCGGTTGCTTGAAGTGTAAGCGGAACCCAGATCGCCCCGCATCGTCACACAAAGCTAGTCACGACGAATTATCGAATTATAAGTTAAAAACATTGCGATTTCAATTAAAAAGTACTAAGCAAATAAACGAATAGAATAAGCATCTTTTGCTATGTAATAATTATTAAAAAAATTAATTTTACGTAATAATTATTAAAAAAATTAATTTTAACTAACTTTGATAACAATAAATATGATTGATGATATTGACCAATATTTAAATTCTATATTTAATAATTTAAATGTTTTCCATTAAGTTCATATGTAAGAAATATTCAGTATGTAATAAAGAAGTATATGAATAAGTCACAAATATAATTGAGCTTTTACGGCGTACTTTGCAATTAACAAACTCTTTCCTAGATAATAATTTTTGGGTTGCCAATAGTCTCGAATGTAATGACTCGGGTTTTGTCCGTAAAGCCCTTCGAAGAACCAAAAGAAATAGAGAATAATTCAAAACAAAAATTATAAAAAAATAAAAATAAATTGATAGGTGAAATAGACCATAAATTTGAGCAAAAAACAAAACTAAACGGCGGGATAGAGAAATCCAAGATTTTTATCCGTCGTATGAACTCGCAGTAACTGAAAGATTTCTATAAAGTAAAAAATTAGAATCGCAATGAAAACTAGATAAAATTTTCAAATTGTTTATATAAATTTTCACCAAATGGTAAATAAATTTTATTTAAATAATTTTTTTTTTCGCTTATTTTAATAGCCGGTTCGCACGAACCATAGAATTTACATCTACCGGATCGCACGAACCGGTGCGAACCGGTAGGAAAGCATCCCTGCTGGTATATACATAATACGAATACGCTACATACACCTAGTGTTCAGTCGGGCAAAAATGATAAAAAATATCATGATATTTTTTATCAACTTTTGCCATAAAACGCACTCATTTATCACAAAAAAAACCAAGAATTTTTTTGGTTCTAGGTGTCAAATTTTTGTTCATTTTGTTTGTTTCAATTTTTTTTGTGTGTTGTGATTTCGAAAGAGAGTATAGAAACTTTAATGTTATATTTATTTATTAATAAAAATTAATCATTAAATTGTTTCAACAGAAATTAAAATTTATCAAGGCTGTGTCGTGTCTTTTGTTAACAATAATAAATAATTTTGCTAATAGTAATTGTGTTTTATTTCGTCAAAATTACATTTAATGTGTTATTAGCTCCTGCATTGTTTGTTCTGTGGTTTTGTTCATGTATTCGAGATGATGAACGTCAATGCATAAATTGTATGGTACTGGCATATTATTGACGGCCTTTACACCTAAGCACTACATAACATCCAACGATTCGTTTGTTCATAAATTTGATCCTGATTCTATGGCACCTAAATTCCGCTACACTAATTTTAACCAGCTAAATTTTCTTTAAATCTGTCATATCCGGTTTATATTTTTTTTTTTTTTTTTTTCGTTTATTTAATTAACTTTATTTACAATAAAATAATATTACAATAAAATTATAATGTCAATTCCCCAATGGATTTACTGTCCTTTAAAGGGAAATTAACATTATAATAAACATATTTCTCATACATGTGTCAGATACATATATGCATTTCCAAGTTATACAATTTACAAAATGTAATTATTTAACAATTCTCTATAATAGATCTTTAATTGTTTCTTGAATTGATGAATATTCATTACGGTTTTCAATGACTCAGGCAATTTGTTGTAAATTTGGGGACCGGAAAATCGGATTGATCTGCGTCCAAATTCGTTTGTAATAGATCCGCATGATATGTTATTAGCAAATCTGGTTCCATATTTATGATTACTATTACTAAATTCTAAATTAGATAAGGTAGAAGAAACATTTAATGTCCTGTACATATACAGTGAAACTTGGTAATCATACAGCGCACCCAACGGCAAAATTTCTTTGGATTCAATTTCATATAAATACAATGATGATACTCGAAAAGGGAGCTTCAAGAAAGCTTTCACACTTTTGTTTTGCATGATTTGAAGAGGTTTTAACCTACTCCGACTTGCCGTTCCATAAACAACAATTCCATAAAGAATTCTGGGATGAATAAATGCAAAGTACATCAGTCTCAATACATAACTAGGCACAAAATACGAGAGTTTCCTTACCAATCCTACTAAAGGAGCCATTTTAGTACAAACTTATATTGCACCTATTAGTCGTATTTGGTATTTTATTTTTTAAATGAAGGCCGGTTTTTGATGAAAGCCCATTAGGGATTGGTATTACATATTTGTTATGACTTGCAGCTACAGTATTTTGACGTGAAAAACCAATTTGAAAATGTTTTATTCGATGTGGTTGTTCACTCGGGCTTGACATAAAATTATACGGATTGAAGTTAGAGTCACAAATTATATCATGATAATTTTTATAATTTTGGTCGGACTGAACACGCCGACAGTGTGAGTTCACGGAACGAGATAAAAAAAAGCTGGCTTTTTTCCAACTTTTGCTCAAAAAAATTGTCTACGGTTGTCATATCGCACATCCTTTAAAAAAATGTCATAACACAAAAAACAGTTTTGTGATAAATGCATTTTAAATTGCTATACTTGATTATTTATTTTATAAAGCTAATAATGAATAATCTCAGCATCATCACAGTAACGTTAGCAATTAAAAAAAAATTAAAATACATTTATCTCAAAACTTTTTTTGTGTTGACAGTTTTTAAGAGGATGTGCGATATGTTTTCTGTTTTGTATTTTTGGTTTGCAATTTCTGCTTTGTTTACGATTAGATGGAGCTTTATTTTAATTTAATCGAATAAACGTATGTCTGGGGATTACAAATACATAATATTCGGTTTTATACACATATCAAAATTTATAAATTATCAAATAATTTATAGCCCAACAGTTTGTAACAAAATAAAATTTTTGGTTCTCATCCTAATTGTTTCACTTAACTGCATCTCGCATATTTATTTCATTTATTTTATATAATAACTTTAAATTAAATTATCTAAAGCGATATAACCTAACAAATTCATTCGAAAAATGTCAAAAATAAACAATAACAACAAATATTTGAGCAAAATTATTGCTCATACTTCCGGTTATTTTTGTTACTATGTTGGTACGACTAAGATTATTGCTCAAAAGATGGAAATACCCAAGTATAACAAGACGAAACTTAAAATTGAGCTATCGTATTTGCCTTCGAAATATTTGCGGTCTTACTTTGGTACAAGCTAATTCCATTCTGGTATAGAATTAATTTGTGCTCAAGTAACAACCAAAGAAGTTTTTTAATTTATTTTTATTAGTTGGTAACATTACATTTTGAATTTGAAAACAACGTAAAAACGCAACTAAATATATTCAATTAAATAGCAATGTGCTAGGACATTATTGAATATTATTACAAATCATAACTAATTTTTCGTCTTGTTAAGAAAAATTCGGTATCAAAATAACAAAAATCACTTTTATATTTTTATTGCCAACATTTAAAAATAAAAGTATTCAATAAAACTGCCCTGGTGGTGAACATTAAAACTACAGGTAGAATAGAATAATTCTATACCAGCAGAAAAGTTGGTTTAACATAATCCCAAATTGGAATTACATATATGGGATTGGTGTTGTAAATTTCTCAAAGTAAGACCGCAATTAGAAAAAAGTCGAAGAATCAATACTTTAGTATTGGTGCGTATATGTATACTGTTCCTAGTATAACAAGACGAAACAAAATAGAGCTACGTATCGTATTTATTTTACATGTTCACGACATGAGTTTGGTAATTTTATAAAAGTGATTTTCTTAAAAAATTTAAAGATGTGCGTTAGTTTAAATAAAATTACACCAAAATTTATTTTTATATCTATTCAAATTTTTTTTGTATAAATTAATTAATTTGTAGTTCAGTTTTAAATTATTAAGTGGAAAACAAATGCAAAATAATAAACTTGATATGAGCTATATGGAAACTATTTAAACTTTTAATATTACAATCAAGGAATAATATCATCAAATCATTGTTTAATAATAAAAAATAATTAAAAAATTAATTATAATATAATTTAGATGTGTATATATATATATATTTTTTTATACAATAAAATATTCATTGTTCTAAATCTAAATTTTTTGTTTTGCTTTACATTTGGACGCCATCTTTTTCTTCTAAAATGTATTTTCAATTATAGCCTTTTACATATGTCGTTGCACAAGATCGTTCCCGCCATATTGTTTTTTGTTGTATTGTTCACACATACATGTATACAATTCTATTTATTGAGTTTCGTCCAGTTTCGAATAATCGCGACACTTTTCATACAGGATCTTATTCTAAGTCGAAAGCAAAACTATGTCAAAGTCGAAACTAAATATAAGTTTTTACTTCGAAATATGACAAAAAAGTCGAATCTTGTTATACTAGGGAATTTTAACTAAAGCTGGATTAAATTGGGCGGGGTTTAGTTGAATTTTGAAGATTTGATTGGCTGAAGAGTTGGATAAAAAATAATCCCGTTCCGTGAACTCAACAACAAACATCATCATTATAATGTGAAGTTTAAAGCGTGATTTACATGACAAAAAAATGTTGGACAGCAAAAAAAGAAGAGTTTGGTATATTGAAATTTTCGTGTGTATGACAAGAAAAGAATACCATCGTGCAAAAATTTTGTTGTGCGTTTTTGTCTTTTTTTTAGCAAATGCTGCCATAAAATAAAAATACTGCCATAAAATATAATCGACCCGTGTATATTTTATGGCAACAAATATTATTTATGGCAGTTTATATTTCTTTCTCAATTCAACTAATGCGAAAAATTTATATTGTGTGCAGCTCTAAACACACAGCAAACATTTTGCTGGGCCAACATTTTTTCTTCATGTAAATCGCGATTAAAGGACTAGACATACCAAACGTCGACGGCGAGCGGCGAATTTAAATATGCATTAATACAATTCCATTACCCGGGAATCATCATTTAATAGCGAACCGGTGAAACATGACGTAACGCATTGTTTAGAAACGCGAGGCCCACCAATATGGTGCAAGGCGCGTCGACTGGCTTCTGATAAGCTCCATAGCCAAAGAACATTTTGAGGATATGATGACACGGTGCATATGTCGGCCCAATAGTAGCGCATGGTCCAGTCCACTACACTTAGTGCAGAAGAAGAACGGAGAATGGCCGCCATGGGAGGATTGCCGTGCTCTGAAGAATGTCACTATTCCCGATTTGTTTCTTGAAAAATCATTTTTCTTTTTTCACTTTTGTGTACTTTTGTCACTTCAAAATTATATATAAAACACTGTTTATTTTTTATTTGGTAGTTTTCTTTATAGTGACAATAAGGTTTATTTAATTTTGAAATATCGATTTCGGATGGTCTTTCCTTCATCAGTTATTTTTACTATACCTAGGTATACCTAGGTATAGTAAAAATAACTGATGAAGGAAAGACCATCCGAAATCGATATTTAAAAATTAAATAAACCTTATTGTCACTATAAGGAAAACTACCAAATAAAAAATAAACAGTGATTTATATATTATTCCCGATTATTATCCCATACCGCATTTGCAGGATTTTTCTGTTCAATTGGCAGGTTTTCAAATATTCACTACCTTGGATCTCGTACCGGCGTACCACCAAATTCCGATACAGCCCAGTCACATCCCAAAAACAGCTATAGCCACGCCTTTCGGGTTATACGAGTTTGTGAGAATGACCTTCGAGCTCCATAATGCGGCGCAGTCATTCAAACGATTAATGCATGCGGTATTGCGGGGTTACCATACTGTTTTGTCTATTTGGATGATATTCTAGTGGCATCGAACTCACGAGAAGACCACCTTGCACATCTATCTACAGTTTTCCAGCGATTGTTCAATGCAGGATTAGTGATTAACGTGGGTAAGTGCGTCTTCGCGAAAGACGAAATACTATTTCTGGGTCATAAAATCAATGCGCAGGATATCTTATCATCTCAGCAGATTTGCAGCATGTGTCCGGTATAGACAATGTTGTTGCTGATGCTCTCTCGCGGATTGATCGGATAGACATGGCCGAAGCGATAGACTACAATGCTATTGCAGAAGCACAACTCACGGATCAATAATTAGCAAAGTTGATCGCGGACGACAGTACTACTCTTAAGTTTGATAAATTTCCTGTCGAGTTTAAATCGGATAAAACTCTTTACTGCGATATGTCAACAGGCAAACCTCGTCCATATATTCCTAGAAAGTTCCGAACACAGATGTTTGCGGCATATCACAATTTATCACGTCATTCTGGGATTAAGGCGTCTGTGAGATTGTTGACGGATCATGTAATGTGGCCACACATTAAAAAGGATGTCAAGTTGCTTGCTCAATCGTGTATGTCGTACCAAAGGGCGAAAGTTTCTCGACATACTAGATCAATGACAGGTTCATATGAAATCACATACAAGCGATTCACCGAAGTCCATGTTGATATTATCGGTCCACTAACAATTTCTGAAGGCAATCGTTATTGCGTGACGATGATTGATCGATATACGCGTTAAACTGAGGCTATTGCAGTTCCAGACATCACAGCAACTACGGTGGCATTCACTTTGTATTCGACACGGATCGCACGTTTTGGCGTACCTACGTTTATTGTTGCCGATCAGGGTGCTCAGTTCGGCATGATCGAGTGTTGGCACCGATCGTTAAAAGCTGCCATAATGTGTTATAATATAGAACAGACTGAACAGCAGTCCTACCATCAGTCTTGTTAAGGTCGAGGCAAATAGTTTTCGTTCCGTTCCGGTTCGTTTCGTTTTCAATAAGTTTTTTTAAATTCTCACGCACATAGCTTTCGTTTCGTTTTGAGTTGTTTTTATGTAGTTTGATAAATCTAGTTTTTTTTATTTCTTACAATATTGTTTCAATTCAATCAATTATTTATATTATCATATCAATTGATTTAATAATGAGTGAAGATTTACACATTAACAAAAAAACGATAACGATAAACGCCAAAATAAATATTTTGAGGTTATTGTTTAAGTTTTTATTGAAATTTGATCAACTGTTTCGGTTCGGTTCCGCCTTGAACTTAACAATGTGAGCATGTTTTCGGTTTTCCATACATTTTGACATATTCAACTTAAAGGTCGGAACGAAACGAAAACTATGTCCCTTTAAATAAATTTTCGAGGCCTCACCAAAGCGAATCGAAAACGAAACGCACGTAAATCGTATTTTTTTTATATGACACCAACACTACCACGTTCATATATAAGTTGAGTTTTGCTATATATGGATATAATTTTTATATTATTTTACTTATGTAGCCATTTTGCTTTTTAAAAAATAAAAATAATTCGTATTTAATAACAATAATAAGTGCAGTGATAAAAATAGTGAATATTAATTATTATTTAGTAATTCATAACAATAATAATATTAAAAGTGATAAAGTATTGTACATAATATCAATTATTAAATATATAATAGATTGTAGTGCATTATAAGTCATTGTAAGTATATTCGAAGTAACTACGCGATAAAAAGTAGTTCGGTAGTGATACGTTTTCATATCAACTGCATTTCGTTTCTGATTCCAAAACGTTTCGTAAATGAATCGAATATGAAGAGAAATGTGAACTACTAATACATACAAATCAGTTCACTTTCATTTTAATTTTCATACGCCAAACGAAATACTAACGAATCGCTTTTGACTCGCTAAGACGATGCGTTTGCGAAGTGTTTCATATATAAATTTCCTCACTTGCGATTCGTTTTCGATTCGCCAAGTTTAGAGGGGTGCCTCGACCTTTAGGATTGAGAACCACGTATCGAGACGAATTGCGAGCAACTTCAGCTGAGTTGGTATATGGCGATACGTTACGTATTTCTGGTTAATTTTTGGAACATAACGAGCATACAATTCCACAATCCAAATTTATAAAGTGCCTTAAACGACATTTCAGGGAGCTAGAACCAGTTCAAGCAACACGGCATACAACTGATAAAATATTCGTCAGTCGTCAATTAAGAGAATGCACTCATGTTTTCGTAAGAACGGATGCTTTACGCAAGGCGCTACAACCTCCATATGCTGGTCCACAATCAGTAAATCCGAGAAATTTTACCAGATAGAGATGAGCAGTCGTCGCACTAATGTTTCTATAGAACGTTTGAAACCGTGTTATTTCGATAATTTGGAAAATGAGGTTATTCAAGCGGATCTTCCATCGTCAGACCAACAAGCTCGGATTGAGATTAAGGATGCCGGAACCACTGTAGTTTCACCCAAACGACTAACGTTCTCAACATCGTCGAATCCAGTTCAATTTCTGACTACAACAAAAACTGGGCGCCTCATTAATCGCCCGGTGCGCTTTCGTAATGGTATCGTGTAACTTGGGCGTTCACTGGGAGGGGAGTGTGTGGCGTTATGCGTAAAAACATTTTTTTTTGTGCGTCGCTTTTGTCGGGTTTGCTGGATGGCATCGTTGATTTTATAAAAAAACAGGAAAAAGAAGAAAAAGAAAAGGATTTCCGATGTATTAAAAAGTGAGAAGACGTGTTTTTTTATTTATAAAAATTAACAAAATTATATTAACAAAAAAATAAATTTTAATTATTTGAATTTAAAATAAGAATTGCCAAATTGCTTATGGTATTATGACACTGAAAAAGTGCAGTAAAAAAAGTAAACGGTGACTAGGACAGAAACAACTAAAAAGAATGAGACAACACAATTTTTCAAATGTCATGTTTATTTTGTTGGTAAACAAACATTTTGTGTAAGAATAAAAATGTTAAAAATTATCTGAAACGGTTACCAAATCACTTCAAATAATTTTAGAATACAATGTTTTTGTTTAATTTACATAAAAATATTCATTTTGGCTGTATTTGATAAAAAAAAGTCAGATATTTCAAAAAAAGAATCAAAATTGAATTCTTTTTGCTCGATTAACTGCTAGAAAATATTGAGCAACAACTTTTTTCTGACATTTTATTTTTTTTGTCATGGCTACTGTGTATACACTCACATTCATTAAAATTATGTATACTTGTTATTTTACTCCCTTCAATTGGATTTTTCAGTGGCTGAAAAAGTTGGAAAAAAGCCAGTATCATAATATCATTATGTTAAATAAATCGAGAAAATTGTATCGACTGTGAAACGCCACATGCATTTGTGTTTATTTAGTGGATTGCGAAGGCGTTCAAGAAATTTGGTTCCGAGATCACAAATTAATGCACATTTAATTTCGCCGCTCGCCATCGACGCTTTTAATTTTGGATGAAAGGCGCTTTCGATTGGACTGAATTAACTGAAGTCATATAGCTACATCTCAAAGTAATTAAAATGAAGAGAATGTTCGATTGACTATTCTTCACTTCAACTACAAATTGAGCAACTGAATTAAGTGAAGAGATAGTTTGCTCGTGTAGATATTTCAAATAGGTTTTTATTTTCTTTTGAATTTGAAAATTTTCAATTAGCCATTAATAATATTTAATTTTAATATTTTAGCTGGAACTAAAGCCTACAATAAAACACACTTCTGCTACGGAACCGACGTTTCTATCGTTTATTTACGATTATCTTCAGGGTTATAAACAACTATGAATGTAATAAAATTTACTAAAAAATCAATTCAAAGATTATTTACGAAAAACTTACAATAATTATAAAACCACAATATTTATGGTATTATAGCACTGGCTTGAAAAAAGTGCAGTAAAAAAAGTAAACGGTGACTAGGACAGAAACAACTAAAACGAATGAGACAACACAATTTTTCAAATGTCATGTTCATTTTGTTGGTAAACAAACATTTTGTGTACCAATAAAAATGTTAAAAATTATTTGAAATGGTGATCAAATCACTTCAAATAGTTTTAGAATACAATGTTTTTGTTTAATTTGCATAAAAACATTCGTTTTAACTGAAAAAATATGACAAAATAAATCTTGTCAAAAAAAAGAATCAAATTTGAATCCTTTTTGCTCCATTAACTGCTAGAAAATATTGAGCAACAACTTTTTTCTGACATTTTATTTTTTTTGTCATGGCTACTGTGTATACACTCACTTTCATTAAAATTATGTATACCTATTATTTTACTCCCTTCAATTGGATTTTTCAGCGGCTGAAAAAATAGGAAAAATAGCCAGTATCATAATACCATTACAAAAAGTTAAAAAAATAAATATAAACTTAAAAAAATTAATATAAATTAAAATATTACGTATACGTTATTGTAAACAAGGAAAAAATTGTAAATGAAGTATTGTTTTAAATTTAGAAAAGGCATGTTGATACACTAAGGCTAAAGTAAGTAGAAACATCTAAAAAAAATTAAAAACGCTAGATAGTAAATGTAATAAAATGATAACAAAAATAATATTTAGATAAGGATTAAGAGAGACAGTTTTAAATACAAAATGGAACCACCTCCAACTGTTTTATAAAATTAAAATATGAGTCCAAAATAAATCCGTTAAAAGCATAAATATTAATTATTTCTAATCAAATGATTGTACATATTTTGTAAATAAGCGCAATCAGTTTGTTTATTCATACTTTCTGGATTCTTTTTAATGTGAATCATTTCTAACACACGTCTAATTGAAAGATTTTTTTCTTGCTCTAATATTTTAACATTATCCAAAAATACGTCATGCTTAGAATTATACAAATGTGTCGATAATGCACTTGCAACTTCAACATTAAGTTTACCTCCCCAAGTATAACAAGACGAAACTCAAAATTGAGCTATCGTATTTGCCTTCGAAATATTAGAAAAAATTCGAAGAATCCATACTTTAGTATTGGTGCGTATATGTATACTGCCCCAAATCAAATATAATATTGCCGATCTCATATACATTTTTTCGCCAAATTTTTTTTTAAAAGATGGAACCAATGCACACTAACCCACCATACGGACACTTTTTTCATTAAAAAGTTTAGCTAAGACAACAATTTTTGTGAGACATCTAACGTTCCATGAACAAAATTTTACGAACTTTAAATTTTTTTATCGATCTTTATTTTTGACGATTTGCACATGCTGGATGCACATGTTGAAGTATGTACATATACTTGTTGAATAAAAACGTAAACAAGAAGCAAGATCAAGTTTGAATTTCTTCAATGGTTTTTGCTTTTCGTAAAATATTTTTTTTTTTTTGTTTTGTGTCCTTTTAAAACAAAATTATGTTTTGTGTCCTATATTACCTACGAGTATGTACCTTATGAATGAACTGTGAAAATATTTTATGATACGAGAGACTCCATTAAAAAGAAGTTATTGTAAATAAGACTTATTATTATTGTAAATGCAACATTGTTATTCGTATTATTAAGCGATAATTTGTTATCCGTGGATAATTGATAGTAGGGATAATAAATATGTAGATTATATTTTTTTAATATTAAATCTAAGGAAGCATACACGTTTTAATTTTATCTTGTCTTTATGAGTGTGTATTTTAAAAACGCATATGAACAAAATCGACCTTGAACTAGTGTATGAACTAGACATTTTTGTTTTATAAACTTATTCTTAGTGTGGAATACCGTCGATGAGGTAAACTAGTTCAGCGTTGCACTTTTTTATTTATTTATTCTTGCATCGATTGGTTTTGATATCGAAAAAATCTGGGAATGATAAAATTTTATAAAAGGGCCCCAATTTATAAATATAGTCTAGGAAGTAAGAATATTATTAAATTATAGGAGCCTATTATAATGTAAAATATTATTTCGTTAAAGAAACAGCAGCAGATAATTTTTTTTTATGAAAGCTGATGTTCGATAGGAACTAGAAGAAACTCGCGTTTATAGTTGATAAATTTGAATTTAGTTTGATTTCGGTTTGTTATTTATTTAGTAGAAATGTGGAAATGGGAATTGAAGGAAGACGAACAAATATTCATTTATACAAAAAAAAATTTTATTTTTTCCTGTGATGTATGTGCAATAAACTTTTATTTAAAAAAGTCGAATATTATAAATGTATTGTTTCTCCAAAATTATTTTTCCGAGGAATTAAATTATTTTTCCTTTAAATTTTATAAACTTTTAACAGGAGAAGCTGCCACATTAGTTCGTCATATCGCAGTAACTGAGGCAAACATAGTGCGGCTACGGAGAAGATTAAATAGAGATACGATAAAAAAAGGCTCGTGATGACAAATCTCATAAAGCAGTTTGTTGATAAGCCAGATATATCAAAGGTTTCGGCTGAGGCGCTTCATCAAATAGCTGACGTATCGTATGAAGTTCTGAGAGGATTGAAGGTGTTAGCCGAAGCGGAAAAAGGGACCCATGGCTCATTCATATTTTGGTAAACAAATTGGATAGTGTGACTAAGGGCAAATGAGATAACTGTAGAGGATTTCCCTACGATGAGAAGTTTTTTCCGATTTTTAAGCAAACGAAGTGATTTATTGGATGCTATAGAAGTCAATAAAGTGTCGACCAGCAATCGAGTTAAATCCTTCCAATCAACTGCAGAGCCTTTGTGCCTTAAATGCTCGCAAGGCCATTACCTCAGTAAATGTGACCAGTTTCTTTCCCTAAGCGTTAATGATAGACAGGTAGGTTTTGTGCCTGAGAGAAAGCTGTGCTTAAACTGTTTCACTCCAAGCCATCAGTCAATCGTATGCAGCTCGAGTTATACATGCGGTAAATGCCACAGAAAACACCATCTTATGCTACACACCGAAGATGCAGTCAGGCCAACAGCGAACACGGCTACTAGAAAAAACATAGAAGAGGCTATGACTCATGTCGTTGTCAAATGCAGCAACCATATCAAGTTTCCAATCATTATTACCAACAGCAGTAGTTCGAGTTCCAATCTGGAAATGTACAAATATATGCAGAATGTTGCTGGACTTGGGATCTCAAGCGTTATTCGTTACCGAGGAATGTATGCAGCGATTAAAACCTACGAGATCAAAGGCAAACTTCGCAATATGGGGCTTGGCACCGAGAAAGGTCACTACGAGAGTTTCAGCTTGTGTCACACTGAAATCCTTACACTCGACAAAGAACGAGGTGCTGATTTTTTTTTAAATTTTACTGTTACATTTTTGGTTTTGCGCAGCAGTGTCTAATAAAGAAACTACAACTTTTTCATTGTGAACTTTTAATTTTTTAGGTAACATAAAATAGCAAATATGATTAACAATTAGCTTTTCTGAGATTCTGAAATTTTCATCAAAAAATATTTACTGATGTAAAGTAATGTTAAGAGTTAAATGATACAGAAAGAAAATAATTTCTTTAAAAAAATAGAATTCTAAAAGTTTTGTTTAAATTTGAAATAACTTTTTAACCAAATATTAATAATTATTATACCTTATTTAAAAGAGAATAGTATCAGTTTTTTAAAGAAATTAATACTTGGAAATAAAAATAGTTATTTCTCAAGATATTGAAGTTTCTTTAATACAAGGTGCTGCGTTGGAAGGCTGCTCTTTAAACATGTATAACTTGAAAGGGGGGCTTTAACGTGCAAAGTGACAGAAGTAACCTTACCTTCGTTTTGATCAAGGAATCCAACGGTACCATTCGTGTTAGATACTTTAGGGACACCCTGTATGTATAGATGATAATTAATATAAATATGGGCAAATATTTAAATTATAAAAATTTAAGATTTATTTACTTAAATTTTTAATATTTCTTAATAAATTTTGAGTTTGAGTTTCTTGTATTTTTTAAGTTCTGGAATACGATTCCAAATTAACCAGAAACTTGAATATTGCTTAAAGATATTAAATGAAATTTGCTATGATCTGCGGGAATTGGATTCTAAAATTAATTGTTTTTGAAGTTGTTACATTGTATTGGAGTGAAACTTCATACTTAAGCTTTTCTCATAAATTAGGAGATCCCAGTTGTTTTTAGCCGAAAGTCCGGAAGTGGCGTAGGAGCCTTTTCGGTTTGTGCAAATATTTTGCAAAGTGTATTATTATAATTAGAAAAAACATTATGAACTAAAAGATTCTAAATTAAATTCACAATAATATTGGCTAAAATCAGTGTTTCAATGGAAATGGTAATTTTAACAGAAAACTGTTTATCAACAAAATTCAGGCTTTGTACAGCCAGACTTTACTATAAATAAAGAGACCGCGTTAATTTTAGAAGTGGCAGCAATATTATATAGATACTTTTATATAATATTCACGAAAAAACTATTAAAAACCAAAAGATTGTAAATTAAATTTGAAACTAAATTTGTTCAGATCATTTTAATTTATTTTACGTATTAAAATAAAGTAAAGTAACCATGAAACATGTTGATCTTGCGATTTTTGTTATTTTCTCAGAGAAAAGCAAGGTCTGATGAAAACATCGCTGCTGTGCGAGCTGCGAGAGTGTACGGGAAACTCCTTGGCAGTTAAATTTCTCGTCATTCACAAGATCTTGCCCCGCGACTTCAGCTTTTCAAATTTAGTGTAGAGGCTTGGGTCTACACCCGTATAAAATCCAACTGACCTAAGAACTTAAGGTAAACGACCATAAACAACGCCGTAAGCTAGCTGGTTTAACTCTGGAGCAGTTAGAAGTTAACCCAAATTTCGCTAAAAATCATCTTTATCGACTTCTTCCTTTGGGGCTACCTTAAATTGCAGATCTATGCGAGTAAATCGCAAACAATTGATGCCCTCAAAGTAAACATAACGAACGCCATCCAGCAAATTCAGCGAGATTTATTCGATTCATTGAAAATTGAATCCCCAATACGTCCCACCAAGCAAAACCCCAACGGACATTTGAATGACGTTATATTCCAAGCTTAAATACCATAAAATATTATTACAAACAAAAAATTTCACACAACATGTTTTATTTACAATTAAAAATCGAGCATCCTCGTAAATTTAATTTCAAACACATTAGTTTGAAGTTTAGCTTTGATAATGATGTTAAATTGACATCGAAAGCTTAGAAATTAATTATTATAAATTTAAAATCTGAGCCATATACCAAAAAAACCTTATATTTACTATTATTTACTCATAAAATATTTTCCAAATACATTAGTTTGGTTAATTTTTAATTTTTATCGGAAATGATGACTTTTTCTAAAATAAAACTTTATTTCACAACAGTTCGACATCTATATAGCCCAGTCTGATTGACTAATCTGTATCAATTTGTATTAATTGCGAGATTCTTGCGAGATTTAGTGGGAATCTGTGTTCCAGAAGTGGCAGCTTCCACGGAAGCTTTTTCAATTTTTTCACTGATGTTAAAAAGTTATAGATTTAAAGATTAAAGTTTTAAATAAATTTAAAGATTAAATTTACAACAAGGGTTGATTTTGTTGGTTTTCTGAAGTTTACGCGGGAATTATGATTTTTGATTGTGCAAAACAGTTTTACCAAAAGACAAGTAACTTTAATTTTTCGCTTTAGAAATCAAGTTTGATGTATTCGAGATCTATGTATACATTCGTGGTAAAAAAAGTGTGGTGTTGGCCACAACATATTCACCAATCCAATTGTTTACAAGATTTTCTGCATCAATGCACTTTGTGCCAATAATATTTGCCACGGAGATGCTGGCGTTCATGCGTAATGTTTACAAAAAATGTCAACAAAAGTTTCCTTTATATAATATACTCGTAAAGGTTAGTAACATGATACTATAAGTAACTTGTACTATGGAATTTTACTGGAAATAAAATAATAAATTTTAATTTTCATCCCCATGCTTCTTTTATTGCTCCAATTTTAAAAATTCATAAAATTAATTTACATTTAATTGTGTGACGATATTTTAAAAAGTTAAATAACAATCGTTAAAAAATCCAAATGTAATCATTTATTAAATTTGGTTATGCAACCAGTTGCAACTTATTATTTTAAAACAAAAAATCTATATATATATATGTATATAGAAATCTAAATCTAAAATCTGATTCTATTTCCTGCCAATCAAATTAGATTTTTCATTTTGAATTAATATTAGTGAACTATTTCCATGTTCCAGGAAATCGCTTACATAAGTGAAACAATCCCATCAACCAACTAGTTGAAATTACTCATTCGATAAATTTTTCGTAATCAGCAATAATTTTAATTTTTATTTTTACCAAACCACTGGACTTCTCGCGACCAGGAGGTCAGTAGACTTACTTTGGCAAAAAATCTGAGGAGGAGTTACACGAAACTGGGGATAATCACTTGATTACGCCGAGTTATCAAAATATTTTATTATGCAATGTAAATTACTAAATGGGTACAAGACTCAGTCGTAATATAAATAAATAAAAAAATAAAAAATATCCAGATATCATTACATAAGTCAATCATCTGTTCAACCGCTAAGAAATATTAAAAAATTTAAGGTTTATTTAATTTGTCCATATTTCATACTTAAATCGTTAAAAAAATTGGCTACCTGCTTTTTAATATTATTAATGTATATTACATCTTGTAATTTGTATGTTATATTAATAACTATCGTTTATATATTAGCATTAGAATAAATTGCAGTCGAGAGTACACGATCAACGTAAAAAATAAGAAGAAACAAAATAGGAATTTAAATAATTTCGTTTTTCTGTTTATAATATTTAAAGGAAAAATAATTTCGACGAAATAATATTTTACATTATAATAGGCTCCTATAATTTAATAATATTCTTACTTCCTAGACTATATTTATAAATTGGGGCCCTTTTATAAAATTTTATCATTCTCAGATTTTTTCGATATCAAAACCAATCGATGCAAGAATAAATAAATAAAAAAGTGCAACGCTGAACTAGTTTACCTCATCGACGGTATTCCACACTAAGAATAAGTTTATAAAACAAAAATGTCTAGTTCATACACTAGTTCAAGTTCGATTTTGTTCATATGCGTTTTTAAAATACACACTCATAAAGACAAGATAAAATTAAAACGTGTATGCTTCCTTAGATTTAATATTAAAAAAATATAATCTACATATTTATTATCCCTACTATCAATTATCCACGGATAACAAATTATCGCTTAATAATACGAATAACAATGTTACATATACATAACTCGAAAAAAATTATTTTGATTAAATTTAAAACAATAACAATAAGTCTTATTTACAATAACTTCTTTTTAATGGAGTCTCTCGTATCATAAAATATTTTCACAGTTCATTCATAAGGTACATACTCGTAGGTAATATAGGACACAAAACATAATTTTGTTTTAAAAGGACACAAAACAAAAAAAAAAATATTTTACGAAAAGCAAAAACCATTGAAGAAATTCAAACTTGATCTTGCTTCTTGTTTACGTTTTTATTCAACAAGTATATGTACATACTTCAACATGTGCATCCAGCATGTGCAAATCGTCGAAAATAAAGATCGATAAAAAAATTTAAAGTTCGTAAAATTTTGTTCATGTAACGTTGATGTCTCACAAAAATTGTTGTCTTAGCTAAACTTTTTAATGAAAAAAGTGTCCGTATGGTGGGTTAGTGTGCATTAGTTCCATCTTTTAAAAAAAAATTTGGCGAAAAAATGTATATGAGATCGGCAATATTATATTTGCCCAAATATAACAAGATATGAAACAAAATAGAGCTACGTATCGTATTTATTTTACATGTTCACGACATGAGTTTGGTAATTTTATAAAAGTGATTTTCTTAAAAAAATTTAAAGATGTGCGTTAATTTAAATAAAATTACACCAAAATATATTTTTATATCTATTCAAAATTATTTTGTATAAATTAATTAATTTCTAGTTCAGTTTTAAATTATTAAGTGGAAAACAAATGCGAAATAATAAACTTAATATGAGCATATGGAAAATATTTAAACTTTTAATATTTCAATCAAGGAATAATATCATCAAATCATTGTTTAATAATAAAAAATTAATTATAATATAATTTAGATGTGTATATATGTATATAGTTTTTTTATACAATAAAATATTCATTGTTCTAAACCTAAATTTTTTGTTTTGCTTTACATTTGAACGCCATCTTTTTCCTCTAAAAATTTTCAACTATAGCCTTTTACATATGCCGTTGCACAAGATCGTTCCCGCCATATTGTTTTTTGTTGTATTGTTCACACATATCATAGCAATACATATATAGTAGTACCATCATTCGAAAAAAATCTTTAGAGGGTGAAAATCCAGAGCGCGTTAATCGAAATTAAGTTATGCAATAATTTTACTAGTTCGCCTAAATGTTTGCAAGATTAAATACACTTACAGTACACACGGCGTATTTTTGTATACCATTAACCAGTATAGTATTGCTTCACTCTAACTTATTATACTACATATTAACACAGAATATATTTATTTCAACTCGTATTGTTTTACAATTGTCAAGGTCATGTAGAAAATGTGTTTAATATTTTTTGTGATAAACAATAAAACAAATCATGAATACCTTACTTCAATTTTCTTTTTATAAAAAATAGCATAAATAATTTTTTTTCTATGATAGAAATGCAAAAGAATATGAATTGTTCAATCAAATAAATCCATTATTGGAAAGGAGATATGAACGATAGGATATACACATATGTATATTAATATATTGAGTACATACTTAGTTGTGTATTATTATTGTTTATTTTAAATACATCTGTTCTCACAAACACAAACGAATAAAGATTAAAAATGAAAACGATGTAGAAATCTATATAGAACAACTAAATACAATTTTTTAAAAGGATGCCGTTGATTGCACTGTTACAGTATGGTAATTTATAATTGAAAATATGAACGAGTAATTTTCTTATATATGCATACATTAAGAACAATGTATTGTTATGGAAAGGCAGATTTTCTATTTATCCAAATCTGTGTGAAAGTTAAGGGACATTGAACCCAATATTTGTTTCAAAATTAAAATAAAATTTATTAATTCGATTTTATCATAAAAAATATTACGTAAGAGAAGTACGTAAAAATAGGAAAATTGTCACTTGGACATACTACACGTTTTTCATTATTGTCTTTCAATCAACTATTTATTAAGGGATTGTTCCTCATTGGAATAGAAAAAACGAGGATGTCATTATAAAGATTATAATTTCAACCAAAGCATGTCTGACTTGATCTGTTTTGTCACAGAATCCAATGAGAGTCATGTGGTGTTTACAGTGTGCAAATCTAGAGCGTAAAATTATAATCTAATTATGAGCATTTAAGGTTCGCTAACAAAACTTAAATTCATTTTTCTGTTAATCTAATCTGTTAATCTAATCTGTTAATCTATCTCTAATAAATTTTATTGTTTAAATTGGGGGCTGAATTAATCCATCTCAAATGAATTACATATCCCTTTTGTGTTTTACTAACACAATTGTGCGGGAATGGAAGGAAGTATATAAGATATTTTTTATAAATTCAATATACAAGTGAATAGCTTACGAGTTTAGGTTGCCGCTCACTATTTTGTAATTAAAACTATTTTTAAATAGTAGTTAAGCTAGAGATTGGTCAGCATTGTCTGAAAGAAAACGTTTCAGTTCTTTATGGCAGGATAAATAATGGCTTACTTTTAAGTTCCGTCTTTATTCGAACGCTAATTTTAAATTGTTTAGTTTGATGTACGAGGGCAAATCAAAAAGTCTTGCAATATCATATGAAAAAAAAGAGTGAGAGAGACAGCAATATTTTTATTTTTCGACATAATCTCCTTTAAGGTTTATACATTTGTCACATCGATCAATTAACTTACCTAAACCCTCTAAAAAAAAAGATTTCTTTTGCTCCATAAAATATTCATTTACAACAGACTGTACTTCATAGTCACTGGAAAATTTCCGGCCCCTTAGTGTTTTTTTCAAATTGGGAAAGAGAAGTAGTCACTGGGTGCCAAGTCTAGACTGTACGGTGGATGCGGAATTTCCACGAAGCCGCAGTCCTTTAATGCAGCTTGAGCAATATTAGCCTTGCGCACTGGTGTATTGTCGTGAAGAAGCAAGATTTTTTTCCTAACTTTCCTTGGCCGTTTTTCCCGGATCGCTTTTTTCAATTTTCGCAAAACCTCTGCGTAATATATGCCTGTGATTGTGGTTTTCGGTGGCATATAATCGATTATCAAAATTCCTTCAGCATCCCAAAAAATTGTTGCCAAAACCTTACCAGCAGACGGTTGAGTTTTGAATTTCTTTGGTGGTGGTTCACTACGTTTAATCCATTGCATCGATTCTTGTTTGGATTCCAGATCCCAGTGATGAAGCCATGTTTCATCGCCTGTTATTATGTTACCCAAGAAATTTTCTGGATCTGCTTTGTACATATCTAAAATCGCCTTTGAAGTTTAAACACGCATTTTTTTTTGTTCAGCATTCAACAAACGGGGAACCCATCGCGCACTTACTTTCGACATGTGAAGGTGGTCATGTAATATAGTATATGTGGTACCGTATGAAAGAGAAAGTCTCCACGCTAACCGCGGAACAGAAATACGCCGGTCCTCCAATACAATAGAATCAGCCAAAATTACGTTTTCATGGCTAATAGCATCTGCTGGCCGACCCGAGCGGTTATCGTCTTATAATGACTCCCAACCACTTTTGAATAATTTTACCCACTTTGTTACTGTGGCATATGATGGTGCAGATTCGCCGTAAACTTTTGATATATAGTTGAATATATAAATTGCATTTCGTCCATCTTTATAGAAAAATTTAGTAACGGCGCGATATTCAATTTCATTCATTTTAAGAAAAATTCAAAACACATGTTACTAAATTGACAAAAACAAACGAACCGTAAAATTTACATCGAAATGTTCTTCTAGAAGTTTCATCGTGACAAAAAATGGTTTTGAAAAATATATTGTTGTCTCACTCACTCGTTTTTTTCATATGATATTGCAAGACTTTTTGATAAACCCTCGTACCATACAAATTATTTTTTTAAAATAAAAAATGCGTTGTGTATTTTATTTTGAATTAAAAAATAAGTTTTTATTTTCCTCTAAATTGTAAAATTTTATTTTTATGTCTTAATTTAATTAATTAACCTTAATTTGTATTTAGTCTTACACCGTTTTAATACTTAATTACCTTTCCGAAACGAATATTTAGTTGTGGAGACTTTAAACAGCTTTCACAATAAAACAATTTTTATTTTGCTTTAGAAGTTTGTTTGAAAATCAAACTTTAGAAAAAAATTTACTTTAGAGAAAAAATTGTCTATTGTGAGAGCTCTGTTAAGGTGATGATACATGTACAGATTTTCCCTTTAAGACAAGCGAACTGACCTATGTTCATCGTTCTTGGTTGTATATAAAAAACTTTTATAAGCCCCGTTTCCCACTTGAGCTAAGTATTTTGACTGATATGAGCTATGTTTTCATTTAACAGCTTCACGTTTTGGTTTCTTTCCAAAGTCAAATAAGAGAAATATTGTAGATAAATCTCAGAGTCTACCCAATCTGTAAAGCAATGTATTTAAATTTTTATTTTCACCTTGGAGATACGAGGGTATATCAAAAAGTCTTGCAATATCATATGAAAAAAAAAGAGTGAGTGAGACAACAATATATTTTTCAAAACCATTTTTTGTCGCGATGAAACTTCTAGAAGAACATTTCGATGTAAATTTTACAGTTCGTTTGTTTTTGTCAATTTAGTAACACGTGTTTTGAATTTTTCTTAAAATGAATGAAATTGAATATCGCGCCCTTATTAAATTTTTCTATAAAAATGGACGAAATGCAATTTATATATTCAACTATATATCAAAAGTTTACGGCGAATCTGCACCATCATATGCCACAGTAACAAGGTGGGTAAAATTATTCAAAAGTGGCCGGGAGTCATTTGAAGACGACAACCGCTCGGATCGGCCAGCAGATGCTATTAGCCATGAAAACGTAATTTTGGCCGAATCTATTGTATTGGAGGACCGGCGTATTTCTGTTCCACGGTTAGCGTGGAGACTTTCTCTTTCATACGGTACCACATATACTATATTACATGACCACCTTCACATGTCGAAAGTAAGTGCGCGATGGGTTCCCCGTTTGTTGAATGCAGAACAAAAAAAAAATGCGTGTTCAAACTTCAAATGCGATTTTAGATATGTACAAAGAAGATCCAGAAAATTTCTTGGATAACATAATAACAGGCGATGAAACATGGGTTTATCATTGGGATCCGGAATCCAAACAAGAATCGATGCAATGGATTAAACGTAGTGAACCACCACCAAAGAAATTCAAAACTCAACCGTCTGCTGGTAAGGTTGTGGCAACAGTTTTTTGGGATGCTGGAGGAATTTTGATAATCAATTATATTGCACCGAAAACCACAATCACAGTCATATATTACGCAGAAGTTTTGCGAAAATTGAAAAAAGCGATCCGGGAAAAACGGCCAAGGAAAGTTATTAAAAAAATCTTGCTTCTTCACGACAATGCACCAGTGCACAAGGCTAATATTGCTCAAGCTGCATTAAAGGGCTGCGGCTTCGTGGAAATTCCGCATCCACAGTACAGTCCAGACTTGGCACCCAGTGACTACTTTCTGTTTCCCAATTTAAAAAAACAAACACTAAGGGGCCCGAAATTTTCCAGTGACTATGAAGTACAGTCTGTTGTAAATGAATATTTTATGGAGCAAAAGAAATCTTTTTTTTAGAGGGTTTAGGCAAGTTAATTGATCGATGTGACAAATGTATAAACCTTAAAGAAGATTATGTCGAAAAATAAAAATATTGCTGTCTCACTCACTCTTTTTTTTCATATAAAATTGCAAGACTTTTTGATTTGCCCTCGTAATTAATCAGCTCACAATCAGCTATGTTTCTATCCCACAGCTTTAAATAAAGAAATTAAATAAATCGGGACGTACGAGTGTGTTGAGTTAAGCTTCGCTAATTCGGTTTCACTTATTTAGGCTTTGCAAAGTAAATCGAAAGCTGTGATCTCAAAACATGCTCACTTTGCTAAAAGAACATAGCTTAAGTGTGCAAGGGGCCTTAGCTAGAAACGCAGCTATTAGCATAGTTTGGCATCCACAGCTCATTCAACTGCACATTTGAGTTAATTACATCGCTCTCACATACATTTCAATTCAAGTAAAATGCTATATGTCTGCCAAAATATTATAAGAATCACATAAGTAGTCACATAGGCGAATATGTACACAATAATAGCAATGTATGTGTGAACGATATAGCTGACTTTTGCAATCCAAAGTCTATGTTCTATGCGAGCTATGTTTTTCTGTTTTGAGCGATACAAACTAACTTAGCTCGGGTTGTCTTTGGATTGCAAAAGTCAGCTATATTGCTCACATTGCTATTATTATGTGTACTTATAAAATATTGAAATTTGGATCACATTTGAGTATTGTTGTGTTTGGTATTGTGGATCAAATTCAAAAAAGTGGTTGAATTCTTAAATAATATAATAAAATTAGTTAATTAATTTTTGACAGACATAGGATTTTACTTGTAGTGAAATGTATGCGTGAGAGATATAATTAGCTCAAATGTGCAGCGGAATGAGCTGTGCGAGCTAAACTATGCTAATAGAAACTACGTTTCTTGCTTAGCTTAGCTGAAATGTGCAACGGGCGTTAGAATGAAATAAGTAGCCGTTTTGAACAGAACCAAAGAGCTAAATAAAAATTAAGGTTAATTAAATGGGAGCATTATTTTCATAAAAGCTCCCATTTAATTAACCCTAATTAGGTTAATTAAATGGGATTTCAGTTGGGCTCTTGAAAGTTCTTGTTGCTACAATAGCTTAAATTGTTGTAATTTATTTTATCTTAAAAAACAAAATAATCTCTCATAAGATAAAACAATAATATTTTTATCTAAATTGTATTTTAAATAGGAAAGCAATCGCCAATGGTAGTTTTTAACTTGCTTATTAGAGTTTTAGACTGTGTGCCTGAGAGCGATTTTTTCGACTAAATTGCCGACTAAACTAAATTAATGACTAGTTATGCTATTACCCACCAGTTTCAATCATTTAGACTCCTGCTGAGGTTGCTTGACTATTTAGTTGTCATTTTCATTTCTTGTTTTTATTTTTTTTTATCGAATACATACGAGTAAAAATGTGTAAAAGGAAATACTCTCATTCTTAAATTGATTGTAATTTATAATCACATTCATGAATAATGCGATTTCCATATATCCATATTTGTTTTATTTTTTCTATTCCCTTGATTTTAAATAATAACAAACCGGTTTTGTTGAAAACAATATGACGTATGAAAAGTCATAATTTAATTTAGTTTACAGTCGGAGGCACAGCATATTTAAAAGATACTAGTGCCACCTTTGAATGAATGATATGAATCAGTCATTATTTTAGTTTAGTCGGCAATTTAGTCGAAAAAATCGCTCTCAGGCACACAGTCTTAATCTCTTTACAATTTTCATAATACCCTTCTAAGACCCTTCTAAGTCAAATAAAAATAAAATTAAAATTTAACCCACACAAAAATTTTAAAACATGTACTAGTTTTTTTATACTGAATAATACAATTTTTTATCCTTATCTGGCAAATTAAAACCTTTCTTTAATAAATGCTTGTAACATGAAGGTGATTTAAAATCAAATTCCAAATACATTTTTTGTTCAACTTGGGTCCAAGATAATTTTAATTTATGAAATATTTGTGCAAGTACAAAATGTGTTTACTTGTGGTCGATCGTCAAGTGTATTATCAATTAATATTTTTATTGTGTTTTCTTTTGTTTGCATTTTACTTTTCTGAGGGGTATTTAATATAAACCTGAGAATTTTGTTTAAAGGTTGAACGGGTTCTTTATTTTCGTCTTCAATTTGATGTTGCGGACTAGGAAATTGAGATGGTGAGATGGGACATTCATGAGGAATTTGTGGAACGTGATAATTCTTTTAATAAGTTCTTGGAGGCCCTTTTTCATATTTCAATGTTATAGTGTGGGAAATCAGGTGTTTTCAATATTCTTGTTGTTTGACTCTCAATGTTGTGTGTCTGGTTGGAAATCGTACGCGAAACTTTTGGAATCAATTTTTTTTATTTAAAAAAAATTCGAATTTTAATAAACGCTTGCATCGTGCATCTATGTCATTGACCTTACACTTACAAACAAGATTATTAATTGGCTGGGGAAAGACAGTTTTTTAAATATTTTTTGTTCTAAAACTACTTATTTTGAAATCATTAAAATTAAAGTTCTTCATAATAGTTATGCGTTTGGAAGTAACTTTATTCTTGTCGAACACACGACGATGGTCATGCAGCACCGTAAAAAATGTTCTGGTGGATTTACAGTCATTTTTATTTAAGCAGTTTTTGTAAGCACACACCATTTTATCACGCAAATTCACAAAAGTTTTAATACACAAATTTTCAAAATGAACTTTTTATAACGTTTAAAAATAAGAAAACTCACAGCTACATGCGTTACGATTAGACGACAAGCAATAAAATTTTAAACGAACAAATTTACGAAATTAACTTGCAAACAATTTTTAAATCTTTGTAGTGTGTAGATGTATGATTTCCTTTTACATATATTGAATTGCTGAGTGTGTGCGTGTAAATAAGTATGTATATCATCGGTGGTCTATCTATATAGTTATCGAAACGAACAAATAATGTGTATGTGTTGTACCTACAAAATCATTTAAAATAATCTTTAATTGGATTTAAATGTAGATCGTTTTTATGGACAATCTTCAATTATTTTAGCTTTTTATAATTTTCAACGAATATTTTAACGTTCAAAATTATTTGTCTATAATTTAGAAAACATTGTTGCAATTCAAATTTCAAAAGAAAACCAACTTAGTTGCGATCGGTATTTTCTCTCCATCACTTTGTTACATTTTCTATTTACTTTTGAGCGTAAAAACTGTTTTGACTTATAATGAGAGCGTCATTATATGAGTAATACAATGCGATTCATTACTATTTATGATAAGAAAAAAATTTAGTTCCCATTTCTCTTTTTTTTCATATGAAATTATTATTTTTATTACTATTTTATTTGTTAATTATGTATTTGTTAATTATTATTATATATGTTATTTTATTTGTCAATTTGATATGAAAAGAAATAGAAATGGGAACTAAATTTTTTTCGTATCATAAATAATAATGAATCGCATTGTAGGTATATGTATAGATTTTTTTTTGTTTGTTTTCTGCATGTTGCATTATAAAATATTCTAGCTACATTTAGGAGAAGGTTATGCTATTTAGGCGGATAGGTAATTGCAGAAATTGTTTAAAAAGTTTAAAACGATACCAGTAGTGGTATCTAACATTTCACTCACGAACCTACCATTACATTACTATATAATGATTATACAATGCACATATATACTGTTTATGTTGAAGGTTGAACCCAGGTCGAGTCAACTTGTAGTTATCTTTAGGTTAACCTTGAAGTTAACTTCTAGTGTTTATATTGGAGAGTTATCTTGAGGTTGAGTCGAAACCAGGTTATAACTGACAAAATCATTCAAATTTTTTTCTTGCAAAAAATCATTCTAACATTTTCTTTCGAACTTTCAAAAAATAAAAAATCGCAAAAATCACAAGAATATGCTGCCGAATTTAGATACAGACGTGCTCGTACAAGAGAAATATGAAAAATCGCCATTTTTATTTTTTTACTTTACTGATTATTTTTGAAGTAAAACTTCTTTAGGCACGGTTGACTTGGGGACTAAGCTGGCAAATGCGTTACGAAAAGTGTAATCGAACGAGGCGAACGAAACAATAGACGCAAAACGAAATCATTTTCCTTTAGTATCAGGATGTGCCATGACAATTCATAAATCCCTAGGTGGAACATTAGTTGATACCATTTTATTTTAATCATTGGTTAAAAAAATGGGATAATAAGAAAATCGAAAAATTGGAAAATTGGTAAATGGAAAATTGGAAAAATTGGAAAATTGGAAATTTCGAAATTTGAAAATTTGTAAATTGGAAAATTGGAAAATTTTAAAATTGGAAAATTAGAAAATTGGAAAACAGGTAAATGGAAAATTGGAAAATAGGAGTATATGAAAATATGAAAATATGAAAATATGAAAAAGAAAATATGAAAATATGAAAATATGAAAATATGAAAATATGAAAATATGAAAATATGAAAATATGAAAATATGAAAATATGAAAATATGAAAATATGAAAATATGAAAATATGAAAATATGAAAATATGAAAATATGAAAATATGAAAATATGAAAATATGAAAATATGAAAATATGAAAATATGAAAATATGAAAATATGAAAATATGAAAATATGAAAATATGAAAATATGAAAATATGAAAATATGAAAATATGAAAATATGAAAATATGAAAATATGAAAATATGAAAATAAGAAAATATGAAAATATGAAAATATGAAAATATGAAAATATGAAAATATGAAAATATGAAAATATGAAAATATGAAAATATGAAAATATGAAAATATGAAAATATGAAAATATGAAAATATGAAAATATGAAAATATGAAAATATGAAAATATGAAAATATGAAAATATGAAAATATGAAAATATGAAAATATGAAAATATGAAAATATGAAAATATGAAAATATGAAAGTATGAAAGTATGAAAGTATGAAAATATGAAAATATGAAAATATGAAAATATAATGATATGAAAATATGATGATATGAAAATATGAAAATTGGAAAATTGGTAAATTGGAAAACTGGTAAATTGGAAAATTGGAAAATTGGCAAATTGAAAAATTCGAAAATTCGAAAATTCGAAAATTGGACAATTGGAAAATTGGAAAATTGAAAAATTGCAAAATTGCAAAATAGGAAAATAAAAAATATGAAAATAGGAAATTTTGAAAGTTGGTAAATTGGAAAATTGGAAAATTTGTAAATTGGAAAATTGAAAAACAGGAAAATTGGAAAGTCATAATATAGACTTCTATGTCACTGACTGACTCACTCGAGAACGCACAGGGTGACCAAAATTTTTTTTTTTCTATATTATAACATCTATGTCACTCACTAACTTACTCACTCCAGATCGCACAGGGTGACCAAAAAAAATTCGTCCGTGTGATATATTTTATATATGTATTTTTTCTATATTATAGCTCCATTTCACACGAGGTATCACAGAAACCGATTCTTTCTTCGTTTCTTTCCCCGATTGCCTATGATACAGGTTTTAATGCGACTTAAACATATTTTCGATGAAACCACATGATGTACTGTGGTTATACATAAATGAAATAAAAAATATTTCAAGGCCATTTTTTACTATGCGAAGAGATTTCAAAAATGGTTTTTTTGTCCATTTTGTGACACATACATAAACATTGTCTATTACGACTAGTTGGCCTTGAAAAAGTTACCAAGTTACAAGGTTACCTCTTGTGGCATCAGACATAAACGGCTAGGTGACACTCGAGAACGCAAAGGGTGACCAATTTTTTTTCCAATATTATAATTTTTCTATATTATATTATAAATATTAAATATATATTAGAAGTTTTACTTCAGTAGTGTGGTCTAAAGCACAATTAATTTGTTGTTGTTTTTCGACTCGACTCTGGGCGTTTATATTAACCAGAGTTAACTCGACCTAAGAAATTTTTTGGATTGAGTCGAGTTAACTCCAAGTTAACCTTTGGTGTTTATGTTGAAGGTTCAACCCAGGTTGAACCTAGGTTCAACCTCCAACATAAACAGTATAATACTGTGATGTATTGATAAGATTCTTATATTTAATAATAGATGTCACTACGTCAGGAAATATAATTAAAACAGGGTACATATTAATATAGGTGAAAACGTCGCTCTCTTCTCTTAAGTTATGTAAAAGCGAAAAGACGTGTATTTATCGTAAGCTAATAAATAAAGTATTATTAGATAAATCAATAAATATCAAGTGTATTATTTACCATCTCGGCTAAAACTCAACATTGGCGACGAGGAAAATTATAAAAGAATTAAAAAATATTAAAATTTATGATAAATAATAAAAATAAATATAAAAATGAGTGACAATCAAAAATCTCTTTGGGGCCACATGCCACCATTCAATTATAAAAAAGATAATTGGAATATATATAAGGGGAGGTTTGAACAGTTCATCACGGTATTTAAAATGGATGATGATAAGCAAAAGAAGGCGGCATTATTAAACTTTTGTGGCAACGAGACGTACCAATTTATATATAATTTATGTTGTCCGGAAGAATTGAGTGAAGTGACGTATGTGGATTTGATGAGAAAAATGGATGATCATTTTTTGGAGTCAGTAAATATATGGATGCAACGAAAACGTTTTTTTGACAGTAATCAGGAAGAAGGAGAATTATGTCAGGATTTTATAATGAGATTGCGTGGGGCGGCAAGAGATTGCAAATTTGGTGAAGTTATGGAAGATATAATTTTGTATAAATTTGTAACTGGGTTAAATAACAAAAAGGTTTTTGAAGAACTATGTGACGAAACGAGGAATATTGACAGTACAAAAAAAGCGTTAGATGTAGCAAAAAAAATGGAAAGTAAGTTGGTAGAAGAACCAAGGGAAGTAATGGCCTTAAACAAGCAATATGTTGGTGGTAGACTTAGCAGCCCAATATTGAACAAACGTATTGGTAATGAAGTACCAAATATAGGAAATAATACACCATATAAAGATATACAGCAGCGAAAATATATCAAATGTATACATTGTGGATACACTAATCATCTTAGTGATATATGTCGGTATAAAAATGTTATATGCAGGAAGTGCAGTAAGAAGGGACATATGCAGAAGGTGTGTTCCGAGAGTAAACAGGGAGATTCAAACTGTGTGGTAAGAGGAGATGAGATTGCATCAGTGGAGAACGTAAATAAAAAAAGGGAATTAGAATGGAATATACAACAGATTGCATCATATGGAACTACGAGTGGTCGGATAAATATTAATTATAAGAAATTAGATTGTGTGAAATATAAGAAAGAGAATTTAAATGTTCAGAATCAATTATATAATTTGCATGGTGTGAAGGAAAATTTATTGTTAACGGAAGATAAAAATTTTAATGAAATTTATTATAACACCTCAGGGTACCATTCAGCAATAGAAGTAGGTTTAATGATTGAAAACAATTTAATTAAATTTATGGTAGATACGGGAGCGTCAATATCAGCTATCCCTGGAAGTATTTATGATGATGTCTTATCAAATATTAAGTTAATACGGGATAGTACTGTAGTTAAAGATTACAGCGGGAACAGGCTAAGAGTTCGCGGTGGGATATTTGTTTCAGTTATTTATAATGACGTGAAGGAAATTTTTAAATTTTTGGTAATAGACGGAGTTCAGAAATGCATTCTGGGCCGTGATTTTTTCCGTGCATTCGCAGTTAGACAAATAGAAATTAATCAAGTAAGTGATGCAAATGATCAATTAAAAGGGATGATAGAAAAATATAAAGAGTTGTTTGATGGTAAATTGGGAAAGTTGAAGAATGTGAAAGTGCATTTAGATGTAATTGATGGAGTCATTCCTAAATTTGTTCCGGCAAGAAAGGTTCCATTTGCTTTTTTGCCTGAAGTAGAAAGGGAGCTAGAAATTTTAGAAGAGGCAGGGATTATCAACAAAATTGAAACGGCGACGTGGGGTACACCTTTGGTTCCTATATTAAAGGAAAATGGTAGCATAAGGGTTTGTGCTGATTATAAAGTTACATTAAATAAGTATTTGAAAGACACAAACTATAGATTGCCAAATGTCGAAGATATTATGTATAAGTTGAGGAACGCTAATGTTTTTTCGAAATTAGATTTAGATCGTGCATACTATCAATTAGAGCTAGATGAGGAGTCTAAAGAATTTGTTTCATGGAGCACGCACTTAGGTAACTATAGAATGAATCGTTTACCATTTGGGGTCAAACCGGCATCCGGGATTTTTCAGAGAGAAATTGAAAAGTTATTTAAGGGTATAAAAGGTGTGGTGTGTTTCTTGGACGATGTATTAGTGTTCGCGAAAGATATGAAAAACCATAATATAATATTGGATAGTGTTTTTAGTCGATTATCGAATGCGGGGATGCGTGTGAATGCATCGAAATGTGAATTTGGTAAAAGTGAAATTGGTTATTTAGGGTACGTAATTTCGCATAAGGGTATAAACAGAATCAGTAGTAAGTATACCATTAGTGATTTTCCCATTCCGAAGACTAGCGCCGAAGTTAGGTCGTTTTGTGGGTTAATGAACTATTTTGGTAAGTTTATTGAAAGTTTATCCACCAAAATGCATCCAATATATAATTTGTTGAAACAAGGTGAAAGTTTCAAATGGAGCGAAGAATGTAATAAAGTGTTCAGTGAGATTAAGGGTGAGATAATGTCGGATAGAGTTTTGGTGAAATACCATCCTGAACCGGAACTTGTGCTTACGTGTGATGCGTCAAATGTAGGAATAGGCGCAGTGCTGTCACATAGGTATGAAGGTGGAATAGAAAGACCAATTGAATTTGCGTCTAGAACACTTTCAGATAGTGAAAGAAATTATGGGACGATTGAAAAGGAAGCACTTGCGATTATATTTGGAACGAAAAAGTTTTTTCAGTACTTAATTGGAAGACATTTTGTATTGGTGACGGACCATAAACCCTTATTAGCAATTTTTGGAGAACATCGTGGAATTCCACAAATGTCAACAAGTCGGTTACAAAGATGGGCCTTTCATCTTTCAGCTTTCGATTACACTATTGAGTACGTAAAATCTAGTGAAAATTGTGCGGATTCGTTATCTCGTTTTCCATGTGAATATAAACCGCATAATTCAGAAGAAGTTAGTTATTTAAAATTCGTATGTTCAAATGAAATCTTACCAGTCAATTTTGAAATGATAAAGCAAGAAAACTTGAAAGATAGGGAGATAAGAGTGTTGATAGAGGCGGTGAAGAACGGCGATTTGGTAAAATTGGATAAAAACAAATATGCAGCGTATGTAGCAAAGAAGGATGAATTAGTGGTTGAAGAAGAAGTTTTAATGTAGGGACACCGGGTTGTGATACCACAGAGTCTTAGGCAACAGTTGTTGGAACAGGTCCATCGGAGTCACTTTGGGATTGTCAAAACAAAATCGATATTGCGGTCTTATGTTTGGTGGCCAAATATGGATAAAGATATTGAGGTGCTGATAAGGAAATGTATGAATTGTATAAACATGTTGCCAAACCCGTCTAAAGCCATAGTCGTTCCGTGGATGAGACCAGAGGGTCCTTGGAAAAGGATTCACATTGATTTTGCGGGTCCAATATGTAACAAGTTTTTTTTAGTAATTTTGGATGCGTATAGTAAGTGGATTGAGGTTTTTTATACGTTAAGTCCAACAACGGAATTTACTATTCGTTGTTTGTTAGCTACGTTTGCGCGATTTGGGTTACCAGAACAACTCGTAAGTGATAATGGATCACAGTTTATCTCATTAGCATTTGATAATTTTATAAAATCGAATAATATTAAGCATTCATTGACACCCACGTATTTTCCCGCTACGAATGGTGCGGCGGAAAATGCAGTGAAAACAGTTAAGAAGGCTTTATACACTGCTGGGTTTGATAAGAATCCTGGGAGTGTGGACAACATTTTGTGTAACTTTCTTGCTGATTACCGAAATATACCTCATTGTACTACAGGAGTGGCACCAACATCATTTGTATTGAAATATAAACCCAAAATAAAATTGGACTTGTTGTTACCGAGATTAAAAAAAGATAAACGGGTAGAAGATGATTGGGAAAATGATAAGGATGATAAAGTACGTGTTTTTGGTGAAAATGATAACGTTTTAATTCGAAACTACAGATCTAATAGGAAATGGATAATAGCAAGGGTAGTGAAACGGTTAGGACCAAGGATATATACATGTGAAATACTTAGCGGTAAGGTCATACGTAGACATGTTGATCAAATGAGAGGTTTAGGGAGAAATCAGAATGATAATTTGCACATAAAGCAACCAGGTAACGATCTGGGTAGTTATAAAAGTAAAGAAAATGATGTCACGAATATGAAGAATCAAGGATTTAATATTGTTATGTTTGAGCGTGGGGAGAGTTGTGTAAGTAGAAATGAGAGTGATGGTGGTATAATAGAAGATGATATAAACGAGGGTGAAAGTAGTTTGGAAGTGAGGGAGGACGAGAATATGCGAGTAATGATCGGGAGTGAGAATGAGGAGCAGAATGGAGGTCAGGGTTATCGATTGCGAAATAAATCACTGATTCAGAAACCAAAAAGGTTTAATGATTACGCGTTATTTGAGTGATTTTAAAGTTTAGTTTTTTGTACGTTGAATAATTAAAATTTAAGCTTTTATGTGGTAAGAAATCATCATAAATATTGAAGTAAAAAAATAAAATTGGTTAAGAAATAGGTACTGAGTATAGTTATTTTTAATATTAATGTACAAATCAAAATTTTGTGAAGTTAATGATAATACTGTATTTTAGTTTATTGTAATGTTGAAATTTTAAGAAGGAGCGAGTGTGATGTATTGATAAGATTCTAATATTTAATAATAGATGTCACTACGTCAGGAAATATAATTAAAACAGGGTACATATTAATATAGGTGAAAACGTCGCTCTCTTCTCTTAAGTTATGTAAAAGCGAAAAGACGTGTATTTATCGTAAGCTAATAAATAAAGTATTATTAGATAAATCAATAAATATCAAGTGTATTATTTACCATCTCGGCTAAAACTTAACACATACATGTATACAATTCTATTTATTGAGTTTCGACCAGTTTCGAATAATCGCGACATGCTTCATACGTTTTATTTTAATAAATTGCAAGTCAAACTTAGAAAAATACTAGACTAAAGTGGGAACTATAGATAGAATAAAAAAAATAACAAAAATAACGTAAGAGAGCGAGAGATAGGATTTATATGTATTCGACCATACTCAAAATAAAAAAAATAAAAACTATAACAGAAATTGCGTTTTATTTTGCTGTCACTTAAAAAGAATAGCAGAGCGAAAATTTTCGTCCAAGAATAAAAAACTTAACAAATACAACAACAAAACTCAAACAAATTTTAGTGCGTTGAATGTAATATGCATGTTTATTATTTTATATATGGAAATTTGGAATTGTTCGTGTATATTATCTTTTATATTTATAAAATATTCATGTACACCTATACAAATATGAATATAAAATCACAATTACACGTAGAATTGTAATTTTCTAAACCTAACCTAAAAAAATAATTTATCGAATTGCGTTAATTTAAACCGCATATAAATAAATTTTATAAACTTAAACGCATATATTTGTTGATATGTAATACGTTAATACTCAAAACTATTGTAGTTTCACTCAAGATTTTATGAAATACATCAAAAAAATATTACATGAAAAATATGAATGAATTTAATATTTTAAGGAATCTATAGCCGTAAAGTCAAATTGTAATAATAATTTTTTGTCTTCGTTTCTTACGGTTTTTCTGTTATTTTTTTTATTCCGTCTATAGTTGGCCCATAAGTTTAGTACTTAAGTACGAATATCGCCAGAAAAATTGAAAGTAAAAATACTTGGGTACTTTTATTCTACTGGTGTAAACGGGGTATAAATGTTCATACGTTTATATCAATTTAAAAAGGTGAAATGAGTTGACATCGAAGATTTGATTGAATATGTAGATTTAGAAAGAGAAAATAACAGTAGATGAACGTGGAGTTTGCAGTGGAGATGTCGTAAGTGCCAGTCGAATTCCCAGTGGAACCGCAAATGAAAGTACTACAGATCTCCAATGTAAAATACAATATTTGTTACAATGCATTACTTTTATGTTTCTAGCAAAATCATCTACATAGACCAAAACAGAGACTCTGCACCTTATTGACACATACGAAAGAGATTTTTAACCACGTAAAACAAAGGAAACATGTTTGGGGAATGGTTTCGACGCATTCGCAGGCGCTAGATTTGGTAATGAGTAATATCTTAATTTAACATTCAAAATATTATGCTACAGTACCCTTAAACGTAATAATTTTAATTTCCGAAATCGGCAACAAAGTGTTCTAATAAATGAAATAAGTTACAGCGAACTTACAAAGGATGTAAGGATAACAAGAATAAAACTGGACGAGACCCAATTCGTTTTGCATTTTTTGAAGTTTTAGATCTAATGCTCTCGGAACCAAGGATAGTAGTGCTGGTGATGGTGTGGGGTTATCAGTAGGTCTTTCATCAGAAGACGGAGTAGTGAATGTTAATTTCGAAACCAAAAATCCGAACCGAGCTTCTTACACTCGACCTAAAAGGAAGCGTCAAAGCGCAAAGAAGGAATATCATGAACTAAAAATTAAAATATTAGAAGCAACAGAAAAAAGGGAAGAATTTCTTAAATTGGAAAAGGAGAAGGTGATAAAAAATAGCGAATAGGCTTTAATACAAAAAATACATTAAAAGTACATTATTTGAAACGATGCCTGATAAAATGATATGATAAAAAAGGCTTTAATACTATTATATTTTTTTTTATTATAATTTATTAAAATAAAAAAAAATTCTAAACTAAAATACAATCAGAGTTTTATTAATTAGGTTTCAAATAGGTGATTAAATGCTTGTTGTTTTCTATTAGTCCGTATTTCGAATGAATTATCCTCTGGATTAAAATATTGAGGCTGTTTTCGAAAATGAGTAACTATTTCCGTTTCATCATTTTGTGTTATGCAAATGTTATGTAGTACAATAGCAGAAACAGTGGCTTTTATAATAAATGTTTTATTTACATTTTGGAACTCTCTAAGCCTTCGAACAGTCTAGAGTCATGCATGGACCCCGACTCACCACAATGGATGTCAATGAATTTCATTTTAAAATTTACTACCTCTTACAACAGAATATTTGAATAACCTTTTCGATTAATGTAATCATTATTTTCATCCAAATTTAGAATGGGGATATGTGAGCCACAACCTAACATGTTTCTTAACCCTCCTTTATTAAAAAACATTTCGTCATTTGCTATAATAGCTTTTCTTGTGTCGGCCACTTGATAAATTTGGCTGAACTTTTAAATTGAACGTCACTATACGCCTATACCGTTGTTTCATAATAATTCTTGGCTCTATGTATGGGTTTATCTTTTTCTTCTTCGCTATCACTGGAACTCGTTGACGAAGTTCCAATACGATATTTTAGGCTTGATTCTTGCAAAAATTACATCTAAAAAATTTGTAAAAATATCAACAGCGGTTATGTTAACAAGGATATTTATTTTATTTACAATTACGTCTTTAGCCATTTCTCTTATTGACGATTGAAGCATCATAGATTCCACGTAGCGGAATTTTTTTGAACTATGATAACTACAAATTTTGACATTTCTCTGTTCTAGAATTGAAAGGGCGTTCGTTGACTTATGTCCTAATCAACTTGTCATACTTTCTGTTTTATTTATAATAAATAAAAGCTTTATGTAAGGGTCAATTGGTTCCAACGAATAACTATTTTTTCGAAAAGATTGCTTGGGTTTCCCTATTAATTTGCACGGACGGCTTAGGTGAGTTAGAATTGAATACGATGGTTCGATCTATAGTGACGCGATAGTGTAAGTAGTGTAAAGTGGATGGTTCTAGCACAGCCAATCCAAAAAAGCTCACTCATAAACGCGCTTTTTAGTTTTCCTATTTTCCGCTAGATGGCAGCACTAAAAAGCTCGAACTTTAAAGTTTTTTAATTTCTTAGTTAGGCGGCAGCACTTTATAAAAAATGTATTTGGTTTGTGTTTAGGATAAATTTTGACTTCTTAATTAGGTGGCAGCACTTTAAAAGATATTTGGTTTGTGTTTAGGATAAACTTTGAATAACTTTTATTGCTTTTTAATTTCTAATTGATTTTCCTATTTCCCGCTAGGTGACAGCACAAAAGTGTTCGAAAGCGGCGCGGGGTGCGACGTCCGACGTCCGACGTGCGATTTACAATATTTAATTTAGTAACTGTAACAAATATTAAATTTAAATGATAGTAAATGATTGTTGTTGTTATTGCGTTCGCAAAATATATAAAGATTAAGAAAATTGCATTTTATTTTTTATGTAGGTTAAAGATAAGAAAAGATCAGTTTTCATTTCTTTTACCAAAAATCATGAGAAGTACAGAATTGTTATTATTATTATATTTTATTTGCATGTACATATGTCGAAATGCATAATATTACTAGATGCGCGCGCACATATAGGAATTATTTTTATGTAATCGCAAATAAGAAAGATAAAACTAAACTTGATCTTGAAAATGTATCGCTATACATATCATAACAACAGCAAATCTGATGGATGCAAATGAGAATTGAAAGTTTTAATATAATCAAAATATAGGTTAAATAATATTTTTTATCATATTTTTTTTATAATTGTTATTGTTATAATCGGATTTCGCATATTTTCGTAACAATTATAAAAAATCATGATCAGTTATGTTTTCGTTGCAATAGCGTGGGATAAGTCAACTGATTAAGTAAAAATAGAAAATAAAAAAAACGATGAGTGATAAAGGTGAAAAACGATGATAAGTTATGTCACATAACAATGCGTAGAAACTAATAATCATTTTGTATTTAGGATAGCATGCATAATTGTATAGTCAACAATAACAACGATGAAACGATAAAATTTTCTCGTGTAAATTTAGATTTTATATTTGGTTACGAATCACATTAGTGCATTTCACTATTAAGTCATTATTTTATTATTATATTTTGTTATGGTAACCAGCGACAAATCATTAATGAAAATTACTACTTAATTTACTAATAATTACGTTATTTATCGCATAATAATATATCAAAAATTTAGTTTACATGTCAATTTTAAAGTTTTATAAACTTAATTATGAAAACTCATATATGTATATATATATATTTAAGTAAACCAATCAGGAAGTATTTCTTAAAAATATATTTCATGTTTAAACTGATCAGAGTATCATCAAAGATATTAACTATTCTACAACAAAATAAATGGCAACGACCTGCGCAACTACATTATCGCTATACAGTACAAAACTGATAAATAAAACACAGTGCAAAGCTGACAACTTTAAATAAAGTTTGATATGATATTCAAAAGTTGAATGCAATAAAGTTACAGCATTTATTTTTTACATAACCGAAATGAAATTTAATATACATTTAAAATTATTTAAAAATGTGACGTAGTCAGTATTGGGTCTAACCATATTATCGAAGAAATTGAAGAACACTTTGATGACAGTGATAACAAATCACAGGCTTTAATATTAAAAATCAAGATATTTAAAAAAGAAAAGAGTTGATAGAAATATTATTTTATTTTATTAGGCTAATGTCAATCATTGTTCAGTTAATTCGTAAATTGTGCTAAGTATTATATGTAGTAGTATACAGCTATACTCTAGATCAATGTAACAAAAAATGATATCAAGTTTTAAAAGTATGTTTAAAAAATTATAAAAGTAATTAAATGTTGTAAAAATTGCATTTTTTTTTTTTTAAATTATGTAAATTTAATGAAAAGTGCCAAAAATATATAAAACTTATAGTACCTTAGTTAAAACAATATAACAATTATATTATAAAATATAAAGACATTTAAAGATATAAAAAGTTATGAAATTTATTAAAATTTATAAAAACTAATTATATATTGTTATTGTTATGAAAAGTTATAAACTTTGAACAAAAAATATGTTAAAAGTTATAATAACGTTAAAAATTATAAAAGAAATACCTGAAAAGTTATAATAAATTAAAAAAATTATTAAAAAGTTATAAAAAATAATAATAAATTTTAAAAATTATAAAAAACGTTATTAAGTTTATAAATTATTTGTACGTTGAGTTTGGATTTGTTTATTTTTAAGTATTACATGAAACTATACTTGTACCGACTCGGCCGATCATTTATTCTGTTGTCCGCTATTTAGAAAGTAAAATAACAAATTTAAAATTTATAAATTAAAATAAAAACCTACCTGAAAATAAAAAAATAAAAACAAAAAATTTAAACATACAAAAAATAATTACAAACGAATTATGGAAATTAAAAAATTGAAATCTAAAAATTTATTAAAAAAATAAAACAAAATATTCGATTAAATATTCATTTCCTTGTGTAGTGTTCTTATTATTTGATTATCATAATTTATTTTGTCGGCGGACAATCAAAAATAAACAAAAACCTAAAGAAGACTTACACGGATATTCAAATAAAAGCAGGATAATAAATTATTTAAATAGTTTAAATGTAGTAAAGTTATGACATTTTTTTTTTATATAAAACGAAAAATGAATAATAAAAATGCGTTGTTACTTGTCTATAAAAGATGATAAAGAAGAAGTTTCACATACATAACTAGATAGTATGATGAGCTCGAACTTATATTTTATGAAATATATTTCGAGTCTTATTGGGCCTGACCACATTATCGAATAAATTGAAGAACACTTTGATGACAGCGATAACAAAGCACATGTTAATATTAAAAATGATTATATTTAAAAAAGAAAACTAGGCTAATGTACTACTATATTTATTATTGTTCAGTTAATTCGTAAATTGTGCTAAGTAATATAGTAGTATACAGCTTTACTCTAGATCAATGTAACACAAAATGTTTACAAGTTTATAAAGTATGTTTAAAAAATCATAAAATATAAAAGTAATTAAATGGTGTAAAAGTTGCAATTTTTTATAAATTATACAAATTTAATGAAAAGTGGCAAAAATGTATAAAATTTATAGTACATAAGTTAAAACAATATAACAATTATATTATAAAATATAAAGACATTTAAAGATATAAAAAGTTATAAAATTTATTAAAAGTTATAAAGATTAGTTGTAAGAGTTATGAAAGTTATAAACTTTGAACAAAAAATATGTTAAAAGTTATAATAACGTTAAAAATTATAAAAGAAATACGTGAAAAAAACAGAATTAGTTATAAAAATTATTAAAAAGTTATAAAAAATAATAATAAATTTTAAAAATTATAAAAAATCTTATTAAAAGTTATTTTAGTAACAAAAAATGTCATTAAGTTTATAAAGTATTTGTACATTGAGTTTGTAGATTTGTTGTAATACTTAAATTACATGAAATTATACTTGCTCCGACTCGGAAGATCTTTTATTCTGTTGTCCTCTATTTAAAAAGTAAAATAACAAAAGAAATTTTTATAAAATTAAAATAAAAACCTGAAAATAAAAAAATATAAAATTTAAACATAAAAAATATTAATTACAAACGAATTTTGAAAATTAAAAAAATTAAAATCTAAAAATTTATTAAAAAATAAAAAAAATATTAATTGAAAAATGCGTGCAACAATTACTGGTGGAAGTACTGCGTTCTAGTGGTGAGAAGTGGTATTGCATTAATTAAGCGTAATAAAGTTTGTGACATGTAGTTGTGAGATCTGGCGACGAGAAGCTAGAGAATGCACTAATATACTATACTAAAGTAAGTTACTACTACTAGTGGTGTCTAATTAAATGTAATTAAAGTATATAAAACTTTTAATGTTTTTTAAAAACTATACAAATTTAATGAAAGTGACATAAATGTATAAAACTTATAGTATCTAAATTAATACAGTTATTAAAAGTTATACATATAAAGACATTTAAAGCTATAGAAACTTATGCAATGTATTAAAAGTTATAAAAAATTAGTTGTAAGAGTTATGAAAAATTGTAAACTTTGAACAAAAAATATGATGTTGAAAATTATAATGACTTTAAGAATTATAAAAAAAAAATACACAAAAAGTTATAATAAGATATAAAAATTATAAAAAAATACGCAAAATGTTAAAATAAGATATGAAAATTATAAAAAGTTATAAAAAATGATAAATTTTAAAAATTATAAAAAATGTTATTTAAAGATATAATAAGTAACAAAAAACGTTATTAAGTTTATAAAGTATTTCTAAACAATAATAAAAAATAAGCTACCTTTAAAATGGTATCAAAAATTGTAAATTTTTTAAAAACTACGGGTCAAAAATTATAAAGTTTAAGAGTTATAAAGAATTGTAAAATTTGTATAAAAAATATGCTATTATAAGTTATAAAAGTTATTAAAACGTAATAAAACAGTAATAATAAATTTTAGAAAATAAAAAAATGTTATTAAAATTATAATAAGTAACAAAAAATTAATAAATTTATAAAAAGGTAACAAAACCGTTATCAAATTTATAAAATTTGTTTAAAAAATCATAAAAAGTAGTAAAATGGTATAAAAATTATAATTTTTTTAAAAACATAAACAATATTTATGAATAGTGACAATATTGAATAGTAAATTATAGTACGTAATTAAAAAAGAGTTATTAAATATAATAAAAAGTTAAAAAAATTATTGTTGATAAAGATTGGTTGTTGCTATTTATAATTGCACGATCTATGTACTTATGTAGCGAGAAAAAAAGTTACAGTATTTATTTTTTATATAACCGAGAGCTATTAATCAAATTTGAAATAAATTAAAAATTATTTAAGATTTAATTTAGCATTTCAAATATGTTATAAAAAATATAAGGTGAACCAACTAAAATTCATATCAACATAAATACGATATTTTAATATTTCAATAATAAATATTTTAATAATAAAACGAAAGAATATTTCGTTTTTATACTTCTTAATTGCCACTAAGCATTTTAGTTAGTACAAATATTATGAATATTTGTTATTTTATTAAATTGTATACGTTGGATTAATAAAAATAACAAATAAAATATTGGTTGAAGAATTTTCAATTGAAAATATTCAATGTTTTCGTGTTGCAGTCAAAATAAGTATGCAAACTCAATTCGAACAGGTTTTCTTACTTATTTAAGATGGCGGCAAATAAGTAAATAAGTTTGAAATAAGTATCCGTTTCGAAAAGGGCCTTATTATTTTATAGTTGACTATAACCATAGAGTAAGTAATGTTATAAAGAGTAACGAAACAGAGGAAAAAATTTCATCAAAAATGCGTGGGTTATGAAATTTAAATGGATTATACACAATACACTTACACAATCGTGGCGGTTGTATTAAATAAATTGGAAATGTATTTCAACAAACCAATATATGTTGAGATGTGCATATTAGATCTAGTTAAAACTACATTATATTATTTTCATTATGACTAATGGTGCCGAAGTTGGATAAAAATTTGTAATACTGAAACAGATAGTTTAGTTTACGAAGTGTTTTGTCCAGATGTATATGAACCCATCATAAAAGATTGTTATAAGTATCTCGATACAAGTGGTCTAATGAAGAATGAAAATTATGGAAAAATAATGGGTGAATTTATTGGATTAAGATCAAAAATGGATACTTTCAAAGTTGTTGATGCTAATGATACAAAAAAAAAAATAAAGGAGTAAAGAGACAAGTTGTGAAATCTAGAATAACGTTTAAAGAATTCAAAGAATGTTTAATTAATGACTCATCATAAATTCGTTCAAGAAATCAAGCAGTAAGCTCTGTTAGACAATTGAAAACCACACCTAACCCACACGATGATAAAATATATTTGAATTAAGATAGCTATGAAACACTACCTTTATAAAATAATGGAATATGATTATTGATTTCTGTGTAAATAGTTTTATATAAGAATGCTATTATAATAGCAAACAACTTTCTTACTTTTAACGGTTTCATTTTTTTAAGTTAAGTAAAGTAACAAATTAAAAACTTAAAAAATTAAAACTAAATTTAAAACTTACAAAATTAATTACAAAATGGTTAATGAAAATCAAAAAAAAAATTAAATAAAAATATAAATAAAAACTTTAAAATATTTTAACATTTCTAAAATTTTACATAATTGAAAAAATTGAAATTTAAAATTAGCAATAAAAAGAAGTTATGAAATGTATTAAAAACGATCCAAATTGGCTATAAGAGCTATGAAAAGTTATAAAATTTGAATAAAAACACGCAATTACCTAGCAAGTTTTAAAAAGTTTTGAAAAAGTTTTAAAAAGTTTTAGAGTTTTAAAAAAGAGTTTTAAAAGGTTTAAAAAGTTTTAGAGTTTTAAAAAAGAGTTTTAAAAAGTTTAAAAAGTTTTAAAAAAATTAGAATAAATTAAAACAGCTTTAAAAACTATTCAAAAGTTTTAAATAGTTTTAGAGTTTTAAAAAAGAGTTTTAAAAAGTTTAAAATGTTTTAAAAAAGTGATAAAAAATTTAAAAAAGTTTTAAAAGTTTTAAAGGTTTAAAAAAGTTTTAAAAACTTTTTAAAAGTTTTAAAAGGTTTAAGAAATTTTAAAAAAAATTTAAAAAACTTTTAAAAAAATTTAAAAAGTTTTAAAAAGTTTTAAAGGTTTAAAATAGTTTCAAAAACATTTAAAAGTTTCAAAAAGTTTTAAAAAGTTTTAGAGTTTTAAAAAAGAGATTAAAAATTTTAAAAAAAGTTTTAAAAAAATTTAAAAAAGTTTTAAAAAGTTTTAAAAAATTTTTTAAAAAATTTAAAAAAGTTTTAAAAAGTTTTAAATGTTAAAAAAAGTTTTATAAACTTTTTAAAAGTTTTGGAAAGACTTGAAAAGTTTTAAAGTTTTTAAATGTTTAAAAATTTATTTATTGCTTCATAAGTAAAATTTATGTAAACGTCTATGATTTATATAGAAAATGCGGTAAAACGTACCCGCGCGTTATCGAGTTTGACTTTTTTAGTTTAGGCGAAAAATACGTAGACATAACCGGCTATGACTTAAAAAATTAATCATGTTACATATGCTAATTACCTTATTTTTAATTGAATCATGAGAAAAAAGGACGTTAACGTTTATGACCGATAAAGAAAACGGCTATGTTTAATCGCATCATAAGAAAAATTGGCATAATCGTCTATGATTTATATAGAAAATGCGCTAAAGCGTAACCGCGCTTTGCGCGGTTACGCTTTAGAGTGAATATCGAGTCCGCGCTCCGCGCGGATTCGATATTCACCGCATTTTCTATATAAATCATAGACGATTATGCCAATTTTTCTTATGATGCGATTAAACATAGCCGTTTTCTTTATCGGTCATAAACGTTAACGTCCTTTTTTCTCATGATTCAATTAAAAATAAGGTAATTAGCATATGTAACATGATTAATTTTTTAAGTCATAGCCGGTTATGTCTACGTATTTTTCGCCTAAACTAAAAAAGTCAAACTCGATAACGCGCGGGTACGTTTTACCGCATTTTCTATATAAATCATAGACGTTTACATAAATTTTACTTATGAAGCTATAAAAATAAATAAATTTTTAAACATTTAAAAACTTTAAAACTTTTCAAGTCTTTCCAAAACTTTTAAAAAGTTTATAAAACTTTTTTTAACATTTAAAACTTTTTAAAACTTTTTTAAATTTTTTAAAAAAATTTTTAAAACTTTTTAAAACTTTTTTAAATTTTTTTAAAACTTTTTTTAAAATTTTTAATCTCTTTTTTAAAACTCTAAAACTTTTTAAAACTTTTTGAAACTTTTAAATGTTTTTGAAACTATTTTAAACCTTTAAAACTTTTTAAAACTTTTTAAATTTTTTTAAAAGTTTTTTAAATTTTTTTTAAAATTTCTTAAACCTTTTAAAACTTTTAAAAAGTTTTTAAAACTTTTTTAAACCTTTAAAACTTTTAAAACTTTTTTAAATTTTTTATCACTTTTTTAAAACATTTTAAACTTTTTAAAACTCTTTTTTAAAACTCTAAAACTATTTAAAACTTTTGAATAGTTTTTAAAGCTTTTTTAATTTATTCTAATTTTTTTAAAACTTTTTAAACTTTTTAAAACTCTTTTTTAAAACTCTAAAACTTTTTAAACCTTTTAAAACTCTTTTTTAAAACTCTAAAACTTTTTAAAACTTTTTCAAAACTTTTTAAAACTTGCTAGGTAATTGCGTGTTTTTATTCAAATTTTATAACTTTTCATAGCTCTTATAGCCAATTTGGATCGTTTTTAATACATTTCATAACTTCTTTTTATTGCTAATTTTAAATTTCAATTTTTTCAATTATGTAAAATTTTAGAAATGTTAAAATATTTTAAAGTTTTTATTTATATTTTTATTTAATTTTTTTTTTTGATTTTCATTAACCATTTTGTAATTAATTTTGTAAGTTTTAAATTTAGTTTTAATTTTTTAAGTTTTTAATTTGTTACTTTACTTAACTTAAAAAAATGAAACCGTTAAAAGTAAGAAAGTTGTTTGCTATTATAATAGCATTCTTATATAAAACTATTTACACAGAAATCAATAATCATATTCCATTATTTTATAAAGGTAGTGTTTCATAGCTATCTTAATTCAAATATATTTTATCATCGTGTGGGTTAGGTGTGGTTTTCAATTGTCTAACAGAGCTTACTGCTTGATTTCTTGAACGAATTTATGATGAGTCATTAATTAAACATTCTTTGAATTCTTTAAACGTTATTCTAGATTTCACAACTTGTCTCTTTACTCCTTTATTTTTTTTTTTTTGTATCATTAGCATCAACAACTTTGAAAGTATCCATTTTTGATCTTAATCCAATAAATTCACCCATTATTTTTCCATAATTTTCATTCTTCATTAGACCACTTGTATCGAGATACTTATAACAATCTTTTATGATGGGTTCATATACATCTGGACAAAACACTTCGTAAACTAAACTATCTGTTTCAGTATTACAAATTTTTATCCAACTTCGGCACCATTAGTCATAATGAAAATAATATAATGTAGTTTTAACTAGATCTAATATGCACATCTCAACATATATTGGTTTGTTGAAATACATTTCCAATTTATTTAATACAACCGCCACGATTGTGTAAGTGTATTGTGTATAATCCATTTAAATTTCATAACCCACGCATTTTTGATGAAATATTTTCCTCTGTTTCGTTACTCTTTATAACATTACTTACTCTATGGTTATAGTCAACTATAAAATAATAAGGCCCTTTTCGAAACGGATACTTATTTCAAACTTATTTACTTATTTGCCGCCATCTTAAATAAGTAAGAAAACCTGTTCGAATTGAGTTTGCATACTTATTTTGACTGCAACACGAAAACATTGAATATTTTCAATTGAAAATTCTTCAACCAATATTTTATTTGTTATTTTTATTAATCCAACGTATACAATTTAATAAAATAACAAATATTCATAATATTTGTACTAACTAAAATGCTTAGTGGCAATTAAGAAGTATAAAAACGAAATATTCTTTCGTTTTATTATTAAAATATTTATTATTGAAATATTAAAATATCGTATTTATGTTGATATGAATTTTAGTTGGTTCACCTTATATTTTTTATAACATATTTGAAATGCTAAATTAAATCTTAAATAATTTTTAATTTATTTCAAATTTGATTAATAGCTCTCGGTTATATAAAAAATAAATACTGTAACTTTTTTTCTCGCTACATAAGTACATAGATCGTGCAATTATAAATAGCAACAACCAATCTTTATCAACAATAATTTTTTTAACTTTTTATTATATTTAATAACTCTTTTTTAATTACGTACTATAATTTACTATTCAATATTGTCACTATTCATAAATATTGTTTATGTTTTTAAAAAAATTATAATTTTTATACCATTTTACTACTTTTTATGATTTTTTAAACAAATTTTATAAATTTGATAACGGTTTTGTTACCTTTTTATAAATTTATTAATTTTTTGTTACTTATTATAATTTTAATAACATTTTTTTATTTTCTAAAATTTATTATTACTGTTTTATTACGTTTTAATAACTTTTATAACTTATAATAGCATATTTTTTATACAAATTTTACAATTCTTTATAACTCTTAAACTTTATAATTTTTGACCCGTAGTTTTTAAAAAATTTACAATTTTTGATACCATTTTAAAGGTAGCTTATTTTTTATTATTGTTTAGAAATACTTTATAAACTTAATAACGTTTTTTGTTACTTATTATATCTTTAAATAACATTTTTTATAATTTTTAAAATTTATCATTTTTTATAACTTTTTATAATTTTCATATCTTATTTTAACATTTTGCGTATTTTTTTATAATTTTTATATCTTATTATAACTTTTTGTGTATTTTTTTTTTATAATTCTTAAAGTCATTATAATTTTCAACATCATATTTTTTGTTCAAAGTTTACAATTTTTCATAACTCTTACAACTAATTTTTTATAACTTTTAATACATTGCATAAGTTTCTATAGCTTTAAATGTCTTTATATGTATAACTTTTAATAACTGTATTAATTTAGATACTATAAGTTTTATACATTTATGTCACTTTCATTAAATTTGTATAGTTTTTAAAAAACATTAAAAGTTTTATATACTTTAATTACATTTAATTAGACACCACTAGTAGTAGTAACTTACTTTAGTATAGTATATTAGTGCATTCTCTAGCTTCTCGTCGCCAGATCTCACAACTACATGTCACAAACTTTATTACGCTTAATTAATGCAATACCACTTCTCACCACTAGAACGCAGTACTTCCACCAGTAATTGTTGCACGCATTTTTCAATTAATATTTTTTTTATTTTTTAATAAATTTTTAGATTTTAATTTTTTTAATTTTCAAAATTCGTTTGTAATTAATATTTTTTATGTTTAAATTTTATATTTATTTATTTTCAGGTTTTTATTTTAATTTTATAAAAATTTCTTTTGTTATTTTACTTTTTAAATAGAGGACAACAGAATAAAAGATCTTCCGAGTCGGAGCAAGTATAATTTCATGTAATTTAAGTATTACAACAAATCTACAAACTCAATGTACAAATACTTTATAAACTTAATGACATTTTTTGTTACTAAAATAACTTTTAATAAGATTTTTTATAATTTTTAAAATTTATTATTATTTTTTATAACTTTTTAATAATTTTTATAACTAATTCTGTTTTTTTCACGTATTTCTTTTATAATTTTTAACGTTATTATAACTTTTAACATATTTTTTGTTCAAAGTTTATAACTTTCATAACTCTTACAACTAATCTTTATAACTTTTAATAAATTTTATAACTTTTTATATCTTTAAATGTCTTTATATTTTATAATATAATTGTTATATTGTTTTAACTTATGTACTATAAATTTTATACATTTTTGCCACTTTTCATTAAATTTGTATAATTTATAAAAAATTGCAACTTTTACACACATTTAATTACTTTTATATTTTATGATTTTTTAAACATACTTTATAAACTTGTAAACATTTTGTGTTACATTGATCTAGAGTAAAGCTGTATACTACTATAATACTTAGCACAATTTACGAATTAACTGAACAATAATAAATATAGTAGTACATTAGCCTAGTTTTCTTTTTTAAATATAATCATTTTTAATATTAAAGCATGTGCTTTGTTATCGCTGTCATCAAAGTGTTCTTCAATTTATTCGATAATGTGGTCAGGCCCAATAAGACTCGAAATATATTTCATAAAATATAAGTTCGAGCTCATCATACTATCTAGTTATGTATGTGAAACTTCTTCTTTATCATCTTTTATAGACAAGTAACAACGCATTTTTATTATTCATTTTTCGTTTTATATAAAAAAAAAATGTCATAACTTTACTGCATTTAAACTATTTAAATAATTTATTATCCTGCTTTTATTTGAATATCCGTGTAAGTCTTCTTTAGGTTTTTGTTTATTTTTGATTGTCCGCCGACAAAATAAATTATGATAATCAAATAATAAGAACACTACACAAGGAAATGAATATTTAATCGAATATTTTGTTTTATTTTTTTAATAAATTTTTAGATTTCAATTTTTTAATTTCCATATTTCGTTTGTAATTATTTTTTGTATGTTTAAATTTTTTGTTTTTATTTTTTTATTTTCAGGTAGGTTTTTATTTTAATTTATAAATTTTAAATTTGTTATTTTACTTTCTAAATAGCGGACAACAGAATAAATGATCGGCCGAGTCGGTACAAGTATAGTTTCATGTAATACTTAAAAATAAACAAATCCAAACTCAACGTACAAATAATTTATAAACTTAATAACGTTTTTTATAATTTTTAAAATTTATTATTATTTTTTATAACTTTTTAATAATTTTTTTAATTTATTATAACTTTTCAGGTATTTCTTTTATAATTTTTAACGTTATTATAACTTTTAACATATTTTTTGTTCAAAGTTTATAACTTTTCATAACAATAACAATATATAATTAATTTTTATAAATTTTAATAAATTTCATAACTTTTTATATCTTTAAATGTCTTTATATTTTATAATATAATTGTTATATTGTTTTAACTAAGGTACTATAAGTTTTATATATTTTTGGCACTTTTCATTAAATTTACATAATTTAAAAAAAAAATGCAATTTTTACAACATTTAATTACTTTTATAATTTTTTAAACATACTTTATAAACTTGATATCATTTTTTGTTACATTGATCTAGAGTATAGCTGTATACTACTACATATAATACTTAGCACAATTTACGAATTAACTGAACAATGATTGACATTAGCCTAATAAAATAAAATAATATTTCTATCAACTCTTTTCTTTTTTAAATATCTTGATTTTTAATATTAAAGCCTGTGATTTGTTATCACTGTCATCAAAGTGTTCTTCAATTTCTTCGATAATATGGTTAGACCCAATACTGACTACGTCACATTTTTAAATAATTTTAAATGTATATTAAATTTCATTTCGGTTATGTAAAAAATAAATGCTGTAACTTTATTGCATTCAACTTTTGAATATCATATCAAACTTTATTTAAAGTTGTCAGCTTTGCACTGTGTTTTATTTATCAGTTTTGTACTGTATAGCGATAATGTAGTTGCGCAGGTCGTTGCCATTTATTTTGTTGTAGAATAGTTAATATCTTTGATGATACTCTGATCAGTTTAAACATGAAATATATTTTTAAGAAATACTTCCTGATTGGTTTACTTAAATATATATATACATATATGAGTTTTCATAATTAAGTTTATAAAACTTTAAAATTGACATGTAAACTAAATTTTTGATATATTATTATGCGATAAATAACGTAATTATTAGTAAATTAAGTAGTAATTTTCATTAATGATTTGTCGCTGGTTACCATAACAAAATATAATAATAAAATAATGACTTAATAGTGAAATGCACTAATGTGATTCGTAACCAAATATAAAATCTAAATTTACACGAGAAAATTTTATCGTTTCATCGTTGTTATTGTTGACTATACAATTATGCATGCTATCCTAAATACAAAATGATTATTAGTTTCTACGCATTGTTATGTGACATAACTTATCATCGTTTTTCACCTTTATCACTCATCGTTTTTTTTATTTTCTATTTTTACTTAATCAGTTGACTTATCCCACGCTATTGCAACGAAAACATAACTGATCATGATTTTTTATAATTGTTACGAAAATATGCGAAATCCGATTATAACAATAACAATTATAAAAAAAATATGATAAAAAATATTATTTAACCTATATTTTGATTATATTAAAACTTTCAATTCTCATTTGCATCCATCAGATTTGCTGTTGTTATGATATGTATAGCGATACATTTTCAAGATCAAGTTTAGTTTTATCTTTCTTATTTGCGATTACATAAAAATAATTCCTATATGTGCGCGCGCATCTAGTAATATTATGCATTTCGACATATGTACATGCAAATAAAATATAATAATAATAACAATTCTGTACTTCTCATGATTTTTGGTAAAAGAAATGAAAACTGATCTTTTCTTATCTTTAACCTACATAAAAAATAAAATGCAATTTTCTTAATCTTTATATATTTTGCGAACGCAATAACAACAACAATCATTTACTATCATTTAAATTTAATATTTGTTACAGTTACTAAATTAAATATTGTAAATCGCACGTCGGACGTCGCACCCCGCGCCGCTTTTGAACACTTTTGTGCTGTCACCTAGCGGGAAATAGGAAAATCAATTAGAAATTAAAAAGCCTTAAAAGTTATTCAAAGCATAGAAAAAAGAAATAATAAGAAAAAGCAAGAAATATTACTTTTATAAGCCAGTGCGAAGCTAGCGCCACTCCCAATATATTAGTTTTCGGTACTACACATTGAGCGACACAGTGCATGAAATAGTTTATTTTATTTATGAAAAATATTTCAAAGCAGAAATTTTAAATTTGCTTTCACCGCTGTATACGTACAAAAAATATTTTTTTTGTTATTTGGCTCGATCTTCGTTTCGTTTTTACTGCGATATGTAGAGAATATATAAAACAAGCTGTGGTAATATGTATATGAATAATTGTGAAAATGTGAAATGTGTGTTTATGAATGGGTATGAAATGTGTTTTTGTTATTGTAATTTAGAATTTCTATGAAGATGAATGAACGCAAACATTTTCGGTATCTAAACTAAAAAAAATTTTCTTGTGTCGTGAATCGTGATATACGTCGAGTACATTATCAGATATTATTAAGATACGAGTATTATATAATATATGTAGTTATTGAGCGTTTTTAATTCAAATTAAGTAAAGATGTCGTTATGTTTTTTAAAATAATATTTTTATTTCTAACCGACATTTCAAATACTAATTTGATCTTCAGATTTTTTAAAATATGTATTTGAACAAAATTAATTTTAAAACTTAAAAATATTAAAATGTTGTTAATTAATTAAACATTTGTAAGTACCTCAGTTTAAGAATCTAACAGAAAACAATATTCTTAATACAAAAATGTTTAATTCATTTTTAATACCTATGTGATTTTATATTGTTGCCCTGAACATAATTACTATTTTCACACATTTGGCGTAAAGATAAAACTTTAAAAATTGTAGTTTCTTAAGTCCGCTATCTTCTTTGCTATCTGTAATGTCATATAAACGGCCTTATGATGGTAACACGATGTTAAAATAATTGTAAGTGGAGAAGTGTAATATGTTCCATTTCATGGCCTGAATGGTAACTTGTGACCCAATTTTTTTTGATTTTTTGGGGATAGTAGGAGGATTTATCGTGGAAAACGGTCAAGAACGAATAGTATTTACACAACAATTCATTGACCAAATTGTAACTAATTCAAAAAAATATTTTGTCCAGTTCTGTAACACATTCAAAATGTGGTTTATATAATGAAGTCCTAATTTAAAAGTAAGTATGGGATTAGGTTTTGGAATATAGTAAAGCCATTCGATCAGCAAGCTTAAACAAACTATATCAGGAAATCGAAGTTTAATGTGAATTTTTAAAATAATTTGAATAAATATCGTCACATAAAGGTGACTGGCCCACTGTCTTATTAAAGAGCTATAGCTAAATATTTTAGGTATTCCTATGTAGCCACTCTAGCGCACATATACTCTAAAAAAGTTAATGTTTAAACGTGAAAACTATAGTAAGCTTTTCAACTTTACACAATTTAGATCTACAATACATTCCTTTGTGATTTTTTATGTTAACGTTTACATCATATCTTTTTTTTAAATAATCAGGGTACTGAACATAGGTTAATCTTTATTGAACATGTCATATGCTCGTCTGAAGTCTACAAATCAGTTGAATATCTGAAAAGAAATTTGGCTGTATTTGTAAATAATTCGTGGAGTTAATATAGTTAAATATTTTTTTTTTAAACAAATTATTGATGCTTAAATTTTCGATGATCTTTTGTAACAGAAGTAATATCCATAGTTTCGATCTGATAAGATCATGAAAAAATTCAATCATCTCATCAGACCATGGTGACTTAATATTACTACATAATGATTACATTTTGTGTTCTATATATGTAGAACAACCGTGTAATCGTAACTCTAGTGTTAATGTAAAATTATATGGCAACTCACTAAATTTATTCTTACAAACTTTCATCTCATTCACACTGGTTTCGATTCCAGTGCAAGTAATTTTTTATTAATTTTACTGAATTAATTAAATAATTCATAGCGTTATCGGAAATATCGGCTCTTACCCTTTTATATGTGTTTCTTCGGGTAACACGAAATATATCGGTTTACACATATAACACAATATATAATCATTACGTAGTAATATTCAGTCGCCATTGGTCTGATGAGATGATTGAATTTTTTCATTATCTTATCAGATTGAAACTGAATATTGCTTCTGTGATAAAACTTTATCGAAAATTTAAGCTTCAATCAATTTATTCGATAAAATTTGCGCGATTGATAAACAGAAAATTTGAATAGTGAAGCTTCATTTTACAAATTTTTATTTTTATTCTTTTATTCTTCCTATATCAACTACATTGCCTGATTCAATTAGAGTAACCCAGGGAGCACCACGTGGAGGTATGAATCTCGGACTTCGCCCCCCTACCGCCTTCCCCCGAATATAACGCCTAGACGTCCATTTAGAAAATTGATGTAATAATTCATATTTCAAAATTTAATGTATAATCTTAATGATAATCTAGTTCAATAGAACGCCACATCATCTAAAGATTATATAAATGGATGCCTAGGCGTTATATTCGAGAGAAGACGGTAGGCTTTATATGCCATTAACAATAATACAAAGAAATGTGAAAATATCTATGTAATTTAAAAAAAAAATGCGGAAATAGTTGTCAAAAATATAATTGAAATACCAACTTAAAAGAAAAACGGTCGTGACTGCTCAGAATAATAAAACAGAATATTAATGGTTTAAAATAAAACTAGATAGATTTATAACAAAAACAATTCTCGTATTTTAAACCTTAAGGGTTTTGTTTATTTTTTCTAATTTTTTCCATTTCCCATTTACAAAATTTTCTAATTAATATAACAATCATAAGTTTTAATATATGAACACGATGATGATAACATGGGCTTTCAATATCATAAAATTCTTTGTCTATGCTTCCGTTTAATAAATTATTTAATATATCGCGCTTAAGACCAATAATATGGGAACACGTTTTTAAATAAGAATCAACAAATAAAATTTGCCTTTTACATATCTCAAAGAACGATTCTGAAGGTGCACGTAGTTTACCAAAACCATCTGTTTTTAAATAATTTTTATTTTTAATTAGTAGTTCAGAGTTATTCTCTACAAACTCGACGTCTTTTAAAAATTCTGAGCAACAAGCAGCACAATTTACTTTTTTTAATAATCGATGAACTAAATATCCAACAAAATATCTAGACGATGCTTCTGAATTAACATTAGATTTGTTAATTAAACAATCATCTATATCGCTTTCTATCTCAAGCAATGAATAATTTTCATAATCATCATCATCATCATCAGATTCATCATAGACATCAACTAGTGAGAAGCTTTCACCAAAGACTTCTACAAAATTTGAATTGTTTTCTTGAGTCTGTACATTAGTTGAATTTTTCTCAGGGGATTCGTGTCTTATTACCCATTCCTGATTTTCCTTTTCATCTCGAAGAGCATGTAACAATGTTATATCTGCATCGTTTTCGCAGTTTGATAAGCCAGTAAATGATGTTAAATATTTGATGGATAATAATTTCGAGACAGTAAAGCCAAACTCTTGAACCGAAGGGTTAAAGTTATTTCCATTAGCAGATCGTATTATAGAAAATGTATTTTCTAGCGCATCTTGATTTATTCTCGAAGTCAACAGATATTTAAAGCCGATATTCTCTTCCGATAAACTTTTCAAAATAAAGAGAACGCCATTAATAGTCTGCACCATCCCTTCAAAAGAGTAAACTTTTTTACGGTTTTTTAACTTTATTTGTGTTAAGTAAGTTACCATATCGTTAAGAAATGTTACAGTCTTATTTTTGTCATCACAAGTCAAAGCAGATTTATATGGATTGGCATCAAACAAGCTTTTAGAATTAAGAATATCAAATAGTTGATCAAATTTCTCACAAACACTCCAAGTTGCAGCTGCCTTAGTTTTGGCACTTTTAGAAAATTTATCGAGTTCGTATGCAGTTTTTATGCCGGCCACTACGCTTCTACTGAATATCTGAGTTGCTAGTTTAACCTTCATTTTATCAAAATGCTCAAGATAAATATGTTTGTCGCTCAACTTGGGGCACATTCTTGTAACTGATGCCTGGTCTAATTTATATAATTCACGAATTACTTCCCAGCTCGCAAGACCATCAACAGTTTCAATATCGGACTTGAGCATACAATTGCGAAAAGATTTAATTAAATGTGGAGGATCAAAAATGGAAACGATTTTAACGAAATTATTAAAATTGAGTATTGGGTCAGAAGCAGTAGCTCCCAAGTTTTTCAGTGCTCTTCGATTGTTTGCACCTTGGTCGTAAATAACAGCTCTTACTGTAAGGCTTAATGATATACATAAGTGTAAATTGGTTTCTATTATTCGATAGGGTATCGGAAGGAATCGCATTCTCAGAGATGTAGTAAGATAAACTATTTTTCCAATTTTCAACTAACCCGCGGACCATAAATACACAAACGTATAGCTGCCTAATTTTGCCTGTCTTTTGTCGTCCCCTAGATCAACATATCCATCAACACAGTCTCTGATAGAATTATACTTTAAATCTTTTTTTATTTTAATTTCGTCAAACAACAAACTGCATTGCCTGCCTAAAACACTTAAGCTTTCAACTTTTTCTTTCAAACATAAACGAATTGTTGGTGCCTGGGAAGAAATTCTTTATGGGTTGCCATCGAACAAGTGACGTCTTTGATGGTAAATCGAAACTTAATTTGTCTCGTAAAAAGTTATATGCCTGAGGAGAGCGATAATACAAATTCTGCGCTAGAACCTTATATTTATCTGGCCATTTCTTAGTTTTATTTCTTTCAGACAAAATCATTAAAGAAAATTTTTTCGCATGTTGACTTTTCATTGTCTGCTCAACCAATGTGTTTAGAGGCATTTTAGCTTGAAGTTTGAAATTATCAAGTTTTTTATTTGCTACTCTATTTTTTTGTTCTAAGTTCTTAATTTTTTTGTACAATTCTGTTTTTTCATGTTTCAATTTGGTAATTTTTTTAACAAATTTATGATTCATCGATCGATATACTGCTATATTTCTTTCCCGTGTTTCACAACTATCACATACTACCGGCTCTATTGATAAAGGAGCTGCTACTTTATCGAAATATGGATCTGCTCAGATACCAGCAATCTGTTCTAAATTTAAATCTTCGAAATCTTCATTCGTAGATGAATACGTTTTAATATTTGAACTTTCAAAGAATTTAGAAGTACAGGTTTCATTTAAACTTGGAGATAAATTTAAATTGTTTTCTTTGGTAACGTCTGAGTTCTCTGGTTCATTTTGAGGTAAATTTAACGTTGGAATGGCTGTTCTCTTCAGCTTACGTTTTCCTATATAATGCGATTCAAAATGTTTTGAACAAAGAAATATCCTATTGGCATTTTTAGCCAATATTCCACAATTTAACCATGTTTCGTGGTACCAATAATATTTAGCGGAATATTTAAACAACCGAGCGCCATCCCGTTGCTTAGAATAACAACCCTGAACGGAGCATTTAAGTCCCACACGACCACTCATAATAATTATAATAATAATAATAATAATAATAGTATATTTATTATATTTACGGTTTCAATAATTACAAAACAATACTCACGTGTACAAATAGATGCAAACGAAAAGCCGAGGTTGAAAGTTTTTAAAAAAACTGTTTCGAATATATAATCACTAATAATCACTATAATCTATTAATTAGAATATAATCATAAAATAATTTTAGCACTATTTGCAGTAGGCATTTGGCGAAACACACTGACACTTAATAAACACACTTCGTTAATTAAATTTTTGAATATTTTAATTAAAAAAATTGTTGAAAAAGTTTAAAAATCACTCGATCGATTTCGACTTGTTAGGTCATCATCAGGAGTATCTAATGATTTGTAAAAATTAAAATTTTTGTTATGTAGCTAGTAGGAAAAAGCAAAAAGAAATAAAAGAAGGAGAGACAAAAATAGGCAATAAAAATTATTCTATTGATCGCCCCAACTAGGGGCCGGTGTACGATTAGTCGTCGGTCCATGGTAGAAGGTGCACGATTAGTCATCGGTTGAGTAATAAAATTTAAGGTAAATTCAAGTACATTTAATTACCCGACGTATTAGTCAAATTATTGTGTACGTGAGAATAGAAAAGGGCGTGATCTGTAATTGGTGAGAACCGGATTTCATCTCTCTGTTCGTTAAGGATATTTTGGTTAAGAAATATTGATTTTCGAATTTCGTAAGATTCTAAGGTACCTAAACGTCTGCCTTGTATATGTAATATGTCTAAATTGTTCAAGCTACCTGTATGATTTTCTAAAGTTAAATGGCTATGGAAAGTTGATTGATTGTAACCAGATAAATGTTCTCTAGCTCTAACTCCAAAATTGCGCCCAGTCTGGCCAATATAAGAGAAACTACAATAATTGCAATTAATTTGCAATAATTGCAATTACGTAAAAGTGAGATACGGGCGTTAACACGAACATGAGTTAGAACAGTTATTAGATAGGATACAGTATGATCCTTTGGATCTAGTTTCTAAATGAATTTGGGATATGCAAAACTGGCAATTCACTGTTCTGTTATATGTAGTTCTCGTGGTCGTTGTGTTGTGGGATGGTTTTGAAACAACGTTGCTATTATTAGTGTTCACGAGACGCGTAGGGCGTTGTAGGGTTGAAATTTAGAAATAAAATTATTAAATATTAAAATGACCTGGCCTTTCATATTTTTGTTCTCAAACCATTCATTCATATCAGATCTTGTAATTTCCAAAGTTTAACTCAATTTGTTCCTCAAAATAAATTAACTCTACCCGATGTTATTTGAAATTGTTACGAAACATGATTTATTGTTCTAGTTATATAAAAGATTACACCGATAGTGGAATAGACAGTTATAGATTTCTTATTTTACGATCTACGATCTTATACAGTTTTATCTCGAAACGAATACATTTATTTTATCCATACATGGACATTGCGGTAACTGCCCGCAATTCACATCCCCCTCGTAAAATCTGTTTGTTCCTAGTTTTTTCGATTTACCTAGTTCAAACATTTTTTTATTAAAACTTTATTAGTAACATAGAAAGACATTGAAAAATGTGAACAACAGGTATACATTTTGACCGCAAGATACCCCGCTCTTTCTACTATAAGTTTTACTATACAATGCCACATACGTAATAATAAATATTTTAAATTTTATTCCAACTAACCAACTTGTAATCATTAATGGTAACTATTTTGTGGATACTTTCCAACTTCCGTGCTGCAGTTAGTAAGGCGGTGGCGGAAGCGCAACACGTCACAATTTTAAAATATGCAATTTGCTGATTGTTGAAAACTCGTATCGCGGATTAATTTTTTTCCAATTTGTATATGTTAAATCGTATCGATTAGGGATTTTAAGAAAGTAAACAAATATATAGAAAGATTTTAAATGCAAAATAATTTTATTTGAAAATGTTTATGTGAGAAAACCCGTCAGCTTACATGACGAAAACTTTTTCCAACAAATCATGAATGAGACACTACTTTTACAGTAATAGTAGGTAAGGTACATATGACTCTAGAAAACCAATTGCATACATATTTTATCATCTTGTAATACAATTTTTTGTATTAACATTCTCCTATCTGCGCGCACATAATATACACACCATCGCGCAAGCAAATGCAATGCAAAACTAAAATTACGAAAAAGAAAAACACAAAACAAAATACATATTTTCTTTTTTTGTGTGTACAGCGAAGAAAATAAATGTGTGTTTTTGGGTTTAGTTATTTTTTCGTAAATATAAAAAACTATTTCGTTCTGTGTCGCTCAATGTGTAATTTTATTATTCGCCGCATGGCGCTATTCCAATTTTTTTAATGTTCGCGCTTGATTTTTCTTATTATGTATATTCTCTGTTCAAAGTTTATCCTAAACACAAACCAAATATCTTTTAAAGTGCTGCCACCTAATTAAGAAGTCAAAATTTATCCTAAACACAAACCAAATACATTTTTTATAAAGTGCTGCCGCCTAACTAAGAAATTAAAAAACTGTTTAAAGTTCGAGCTTTTTAGTGCTGCCATCTAGCGGAAAATAGGAAAACTAAAAAGCGCGTTTATGAGTGAGCTTTTTTGGATTGGCTGTGCTAGAACCATCCACTTTACACTACTAGTGTAATGAGTATTTTGTTTCCTAGAAGAGACTGACAATTGAAGGGGACATGTGTAACATGCTCCAATGTTCCAGTATACCCTGTTTTATTTATCTGTAACAATTAAAACATTTTGTAATAGAACGTCCAATACTACGAAAGAAATTTTCATTTAACCCGTTTTTTTTTTGTTTGTTGTCGGTGAGACGAAATATTGATTTGATGGTTATTAAAAAAATTAGTTAAAATCTTCCTGTGGCACGAGTCGGTGCTTGAAACAAATTAGAACGGTGATTCGCAAAGTGTATCAGAAAAGATACTCGGGACTTACTTTGTGTTAAAACAAATAAATTTGTTATAATATGCAATCGCGCATAATTAACTTTAACTACAAGTGTTTAAGTGATTAAACCCAAACATAGTTATGATTATAATTAAACGATCGTGGGATATTACCTCAAGATCGCATAATCTAAATCAAACTGTATGAATGAAAGAAAAACATTGATTTTAAACGATCGAAAGTTCTACAGTGTGCTTTCGATCGCGTGAAGTGAAAAATCGTGTTAGGTATTATAAAGACGTTATTTGCCTGATTATTATAAACTCGAGTGAAGGAGGCAAATCCTTAAATAGTGGAATTCATTGATGTTAGTTGGACTAATAATTAACTATCATTGTATTTAGAAGTAATTGTAGTTTATATTATTAAAAATTAATATCCAAATATTTAAAGTGTGTGCAACTGTTAATTGATTGCCAAAATAAAAGTGGTTTCTTAAGAGGGCGTGAGAAACGCACATGTGCAAGGACATTTATTATACAATGCCGCTCGTCCACTTATACCGTATATAATACAATGTTGATAGTACGTTCATAATAATACAGTAATCCCTCGATTTATGTAACATCGAATTACGTAAATTCGATTTTACGTAAAACCCAAATTATGTTTTTTCAAATTCCAATTACGTAAAAATTTCGATTTACGTAAAAAAGAGGAAACGTCCGAACAACATATAAAAATGAAACTAAGCTGAAATGCATCAAATTTAACATATGAAAAAAAACAAAAACTTAAAGAAGTTCATATTTTGGTCGGACAATTGTCCCGAACAAAACAAAAATAAAATATTGTTCAGCTTTTACTCTTGGATATCTAAGAAATTGAAGATCGATATTTCTCATAAATTTTTGGAAATGGTGCACACACAGAATGAGGGAGACTCTATGCACTCCATCATAGAGAAATGCCGCAAGAGTAAAACCATTTATGTCCCGTCACAATATTACTGCCTTGTCAGAAATGCGAAAGTTAATGGAACTTCATACACTGTACATGAAGTAGAACAAAAAGAAATTTTCGATTTTAAAGAACTATCAGCATGCAACTTTTTCACAAAAAATTCAAAAAATGAGCCGTTTTTGTTGAGCAAGTTTATGGAAGTATTCATATCGAAGGATGAACCTAATAAATTATTGTACAAATATAATTTTAATGATAGCTTTCATGAAATAATATTATATTTTGATGAAACGTCTACAGCAAAACGTCGTGGAGGAAAAAAAAGAAATAAACCGTGACATTGTTGATAACCTATATAATCAAAGGGAACCGATTTCTGAATTAAAATTCAAAGATTTGATGTTTTTATGCAAAAATAATTATATACCTGGTTTTTATCATACGTTTTTTGAAAGTTTACCACATTCCGATAATATTTCCGAAATAGTCGACGACTAAAAATCAAAATTCTAAGTTTTAACAATTTTTAAGATTTGGTGGTTACCTGTTTTTTTCTTACTAATATAATGAATTATAAAATTACTAATAAAACAATAATCTTAAAAATAAAAAATTTGCTTTATTTTCTTATAAAATATTAATTGGTATATGTATATAATATGTATATTGTATATAATATTATTAGATGTTGTTAAGCAACTCCCGGCCAGTAACTGCATCGAGTGCAAGATTCCTTCGACAAGGTTCCGCCGAAAATTATTTCTTTTTACCTATTGCACTATCGGTAAATCGAAAATATTATTGCAATAATACAATATGTAGAGTTACAATAGTAAAGAATAGGTTCGTTTTTCTTATAAAAGCTATTAATCGAAAATATTAGAACATAAAATTTTCCCACTCAAGAAAACTATAACTAATACTTACAATAACGTTTTATTAAAATTGCACATGATGAGTAAAGCGTTTGCCTATTTAAACTAATTTTTTTAAAATTATTTAAATGATTTCCAGATTGTTAGGCGAAATTAATCATTAGCAGTAAATAATATTCTTCATTAAACATGTGTGCAAAAAGTTCAATTTGAAAAACCTGAAATTCGTTCTCCTGAAAATTGAAGTTTTTGATTTATAGTTTTCTTGCACGCAGTGAGCGATATATATATATATATATATATATATATATATATATATATATATATATATATATATATATATATATATGTATATATATGTATATATATATATATACATATATGTATATAGTGCTGGGGAAAAAAAATTGGGCAAACATATTTTATTGCAAATTGGAGTCTTTTTTTGCTAAAATTACAAAACTTTTGAACGTAATTTGCTTATTGTTTCATTTTAAATACATGTATGATGTAATTTATTGAAAAAAAAAATTACCTACAATTTAGGGGGAAAACCCCGAAAAATGCCAAAATATACAAAAGACATTGATTAGAGTTAAAGTAATGGAATAAATTAAACACTTATTTTTTAATTTTTTTTGTTTTTTATCGATTTATAGAAGTTCTATCTTTAATATTAATATTTTGTTTGACCGCCTTTTGTTTTTAATACACCGGTACATCCCCGCAACTGATGAGCAAAAAAAATGGTCAAGCAATTATTTTATTTTACGCCTACCGTTGTTGGCCGACATTAAGGTGCAGATGATTTATTGCCTGTAATATTTTTTTTTGAGTATAAATAGTGAATATTTTGTAAGATTAAGTTATTCTGTAAGTGATCCTAGTCAAATAAAGTGCAATTTTAGTTTTAAAAAAGAAAAAAGTTAGTGAGCAGTGTAAAAGCTAGAAGTTGATTTGGGCGCAAGCAAATTTAACCACGCGGGAGATAGCAGAAAGATTAAACATTCCTAAAAGTACTGTCGCATGGAATATTAAAAAATTGCGAGAGATGGGCAGTACACAAAGAAAGAAAGGCTCTGCAAAGCCCAGAAATACAACGCCAGTGGAAGATCGTTTCATAATATTGCAATGTCGTCGGAACCGTTTTAAAACTTCATCGGACATAAGACGGGATGTTGAGCTAGCAACGGGAAAAGAAATTTCAGCCATTTTAGTGAGAAAAAGACTTGTTAAAGCTGATTTGAGAGCATTTAAACCAGACTAGAAGCCTAAGTTCACATTACTAGTGAAAAAACAACTTTTGCTTTGGGCCCAGGAGGATGTTTCTTGGACTCCAGAGATGTGGAATGATGTGATTTTCCTCGATGAATCAAAATTCAAGCTGCTTGTTGGAGATTGAAGAATTCTAGTAAGAAGAAAACCGGGCGAGAGGCTTGGCAACGAATGTCTTTTAAGACTTACACCGAAAAATGAACGAGTTATGGTCTGGGGATGCTTTTCTGAGAATGAAACCGGTCGATTGTGCTTCCTTAGTTCCAGCATTACAGCAGCTGTTCATCTGCAGGTCCTACACAACGAAGTTGAGTCTTCTGTGTTAAAGATTTTTGATGAGACTTGCAAATTTATTTTATCATAAATTTATATTTTGTTAAAAACTTGTTTTTTTTTATCTCTTTAGCTGGCCCCCGTATAGTCCAGACTTAAATCCCATTGAAAATATTTGGTCTAATGAAGCTAGAAGTAGCAAAAAAGCGCCCAGAATCGATTCAAGCTTTAAAAAGTTTGGTGATGACGATTTGGGAATCCATACCACCTACGACTTTGAAAAAATTATCAAACTCAATGAGTCGGAGGTGTATCGCTGTAATAAAAGCAAATGGCGGTCCACCCAAATATTAATATTAAAGATAGAACTTCTATAAATCAATAAAAAACAAAATAAAAATTTAAAAATAAGTGTTTAATTTATTCCATTATTTTAATTCCAATCAACGTATTTTGAATATTTTGGCATTTTTCGGCGTTTTTCCCCTAAATTGTAGGTATTTTTTTTAATTACATCATACATGTATTTAAAATGAAACAATAAGCCAATCGCGTTCAAATGTTTTGTAATTTTAACAAAAAAAGACTCCAATTTGCAATAAAATATGTTTGCCCATTTTTTTTCCCAGCACTGTATATATACTGGGCGACTTTAATGCAAAAATCGGTAGGAGTGCAGAAAATACATCGCACATTGGTCCCAACAGTCTGCATCTAACTAGTAACAACAACGGCCAACGCGTCACCGACCTGGCATTAATGTACAACTTAGTTGTATCAAGTACGTTTTTCCCACATAAGAGAATCCACAAAGTAACGTGGAGATCGAATGATGGAAGAACGGAAAACCAAATTGATCACGTCATGGTGTCTAAGAGACACTCGACCAGTATATCTGACGTTAGATCCTACAGGGGTGCAGATATGGACAGCGATCATATGCTTGTCGTATTTAAAGATAAGTGCAAACTGTCATCTACGTTCAACAGACAAGCACAAAAAACCGTTCGATGGAATGTGGATGCTCTAAAAGACCAAACGTCACTGCAGAGTTACCAATCAGCTGTCACTAACTATCTAGAGCGGCCTAGCAACAACGAAGAAGCTCCGTCTACCATCCAGGAGCAGTGGCACACAATACAGTCAGCCATTACCACCGCGGCGCAAAACACTATCGGAAGAAGACCTCCGAGACCCCGCAATGATTGGTTCGATGATCAATGTCGCCTGATCGTCGCAAATAAACAAAAGCTTCGTGAAAAATGGTTGGCTTGCAACACTAGAAGCACACATGCAGAATATCTCCGCGCCAGGAAAGCCACGACTAAATACCTTCGTCAAAAGAAACGCGATCATATGAGATTATGCATCGAAAACATCAGCTTCCAAGCGGAAGTAGGAAATTCAAGGGACTGTTTTGCCAATGCCAGGAATCTCACTAAAGACTTCCACCCAAGAAGTACAGCCATCAAAGACGGGAATGGAGAATTGAGAACAAACGTGGCTGATGTTCTCTCAGTATGGCAAACCTACTTTCAAAATCTACTAAATCGGAATGACGACGTGACCCCCATTAGAGCAATAGCTCCTCCAGGTGATGAGGTCTTCGTCGAATATCCCACAGTGGAGGAAGTAGACGCAGCTATTAGTCGATTGAAAAACGGCAAGGCACCCGGTCTCGATGGAATCCCCGCAGAATTAATTAAACTCGGAGGCGCTACTCTTGCAACAAGTCTATACGATCTCATCGTATGTATTTGGGACCAAGAAGAGTTGCCAGAGAATTGGAAGACCGCGCTCATATGTCCGTTGCATAAAAAAGGCGACCGTCTTAAATGTGAAAACTATCGTGGTATAGCTCTATTGAACACTGCTTACAAAGTGTTGGCTAATGTTGTACTTGCCAGACTCATCCCTCTCGCCGAAAACATCATTGGCGACTATCAGTGTGGTTTTCGTCCCAACCGATCGACCACTGACCAGTGTTTCACCATGAGGATGATCTTGGAAAAATGTTGGGAGTACAACATAACCATACATCAATTATATATAGACTTCCGTCAGGCATATGACAGTATAAACCGCGATAACCTTTGGGCCGCGCTCATATGCCTAGGAATTCCAGAGAAACTCGTTTCTCTGTGCAAATTAACAACGTCTGGGTCTGTATGTAGAATTGTAATCGAAGGAACTGTGTCAGACTCCTTGGAAATAACATCTGGTGTTCGACAGGGAGATGCACTCGCGCCTGTGCTGTTCAATTTGGCGCTTGAGTACGTAGTGAGGAAAAGCAACATCGAAACTTTGCGCTGTATATTTAATAAATCAGGCCAAATTCTTGGATATGCAGATGATATCGTGCTTCTTGGCCGAAGACCTAGCGATATCAAAGACAGTTTCGTGCCGCTCGATCGCTGCGCAAGAAGACTTGGTTTGAAGGTGAACAGTAACAAAACCAAATTTGTATCAACACCCAGGAACATCTCCATGGCAAATCTCGGAATTGGCGACCATAACTTTGATCGCGTTGAAAATTTCAAATACCTCGGGTCAGTTATAACATCATCAAATGACATGCAGGCAGATATAAAAGCCCGAATCGCTGCCGCACATCGAGTTTTCTACGCCCAATCAAAATTATTGCGATCTAGACATCTATCGCAGTCGTGCAAGCTCGCACTTTATAAAGCACTCATAAGACCTGTGCTGGCTTTCGGAAGCGAGAGCTGGACCATGACCACTAATGATTGTAGATTATTATCTACCTTCGAAAGGAAGGTCATTCGCTCCATCTTTGGTCCTATTAAAGTCGCGAACAATGAATATCGGATTCGCATGAACCACGAGATAAAGCAAATTCTTGGAGGTTGCGATATTATCGGATTCATCAAATCCAATCGAGTAAGGTGGCTCGGCCACGTTGCAAGGTCCCCACAACAACGGATGACCAATAAAGTGTTCCATCAACAACCAGCCGGTGTGCATCGTAGAGGAAGACCCCGACTGCGCTGGCGTGACGACGTCGAACAAGATCTACAGGCACTAGGATGTCGAAACTGGAGGTCGAGAGCGATGGACCGAGACGGCTGGAGGACCATAGTGCGGGCGGCAAAATCCCTTCATGGGATGTGAAGCTAGAGAGAGAGAGTATATATACCGGGTGAGTTTTTTAAGCTGAAACTTTCAAATATCTCGGAAAATAAGCCCTTTACGATAAAAATGACCATTATCAAAATTAAATCATTCTGGAGCGGAAATACATTACTGCTAAAATTAGGATCCCCGCCCTTGTTTGTAAGGAGGGTGGGGGGCAACTTGGAAACTAAGATAGGAACCCCTATTTTTTATTGCAGATTCGGATTCTACGGCTAAAAGTACGTAGGATTTCCTTGAAACATTTTTTTCGATTCATGGTAGATGGCGCTGTAATAGACGATATTAAATTTGATTTCTCCTACTGAGAACATTATGCATACGACTCTCATGATTTTGCATAGGAACATGCGACTAAATTATAATTTTTTTTTTGTACTTTCAGCTGTAGAATCCGAATCTGCAATAAAAAATAAGGGTTCCTATCTTAGTTTCCAAGTTGGCCTCACCCCCCTTACAAACAGGGGCGGGGGATCCTAATTTTAGCACTAATGTATTTCCCCTCCAGAATGATTTAATTTTGATAATGGTCATTTTTATCGTAGAGGGCTTATTTTCCGAGATATTTGAAAGTTTTAGCTTAAAAAACTCACCCGGTATGTCGTGTGCAATATAACAGTAATTCTATGAAATTTTTAAATAATACATTTTTTTAACAAAATCATCAATATCAAAAATTGAAACATGTTTTTTTTTTAATTGTCTGCCTCTTCTAGAAATTGTAATCACAGATCGAACTATCGAATTCATTTATAATTCATTTACGCCATCTGTGCAAATTAGGGAAATTTTAGCAATCTTGTTAAAAAAAAATAGTTATTCGTTGGAATTAATTTATTTTCACATAAAGATTTAATATTTGGTTATTTTTAAGCACCACATTACATCGCCAATTACAGTAATTATTTTATGTTTTTTGTTGAAATATCAAAAGCTTCATTGTGAGTCCATAATTGTTTATTTGAAATAAAAATATTCAAAAATAAAGAATTTTTCCTAACTTTTCCGTAAACCGAGGAGAAAAAAGAGGTCAAAAAAATTACCCCAAATATTCCCATAGTAAAATAGCGTTATGTTTTTATTGTTAATTTAAACTTTTATATTAAATGAAAACACCTAATTTTTTGTATTATTTTATTCTGTTCTCTCGAAAATAAAATTTAAACAAAAATCTAAATCTCAAAAATGCCCTTAAATTTTATTATTTTCATTTCTATTTTTGTCATTTCGGATTCACGGACAAAAATTTTATGTCGCACAATTTTCGTCCGTGATCGTGAATCCGAAATGACAAAAAAAGAAATGAAAATAAAAAAATTTAAGGGCATTTTTGAGATGTAGAGTTTTGTTTAAATTTTATTTTCGAGAGAACAGAATAAAATAATAAAAAAATTAGTTGTTTTCATTTAATATAAAGGTTTAAATTAACAATAAAAAATCTATTACGACTTAGTTTGAAACCAGAAATTGAAATCTCGTGTAGCACCAGCCATATAGTCTGTGCTTTGGTGTCAAATAAATCCAGAATGGCGTCAGAAAACTTTCAAAAGGACGTTTATTTTTAGAGGAGCTTGAAAGCGGTCTAGTAGAGCCATTGATTAAAACCCGACCAATGATGCCTTATTTGAAAACGCTTCTAAAATTCTAAAACAAGTACACAGGCCAATACGAAACATACAACAAATGAAGCTAACACTAGTCAAAAGCAGAAAAGATTTAATTTTTGCCCTCATCCAATGCCAATGGCAATCCCAATGGCGGCGCATCATCCGATTCGACAAAATCGACCAGTCGATCGCGATCGACTTTATGGAAACCTCTGCAGAGTAACGGAAGCCTTATCTGATCCACACTTAGCCGGATTGTGTTTTAATATGTGCATATATTATATTAAATTTGTGTATTGTATTATGTTGAATGAATAGGAATAAATTAAAAACATATTCACGTCGATTATAGAACTCGCCGGATTTACTGCGGCGGAAATCCAAACTCCATATACAAAAAATTAAAATCATTAATTTGAATCAAAGTTGCGTTGAAAAACAGGTGTATTTTCATATAATTCTGTTTTTACGATTCGCAAACCATTCGTAATGTTTTAGCTGCGGATTTCGAACGAATGTTTTTGTTTGATTTGCGTAAAAATAAAACCAGGGGTCTATTATGAAATTTTCGACGCGCGTATTTTTGTCGACGTTGTCGAAAATTTGGTATTATGAAATTTTCGACCGCGTTTTTTTTCGACGTTGTCGAAAATTTGGTATTATGAAATATTTTCGACCGCGTTTTTTTTTCGACGTTGTCGAATTTTTGTATTATGAAATACTCGACGCGTTTTTTTAGATAACGTCGACTATTTTACGACAGCTCTTGTGGTGTCGAATTCATAAAAGAAAAGTGTTGAGAAATAAGAAAACTTTGTTAGCAAAAATAAATTATTAATTTAAACTTATAAAATTTTAATTAATGAAAATTAATTAATTAATTTAAATTTAATAAAAAATAATTAATTTAAATTTTCACATAAAAAATAATTAATTTCAATTTTTCGACATCGTCGAAAAAAAATTCATAATAGCGATTTTCGACGTTGTCGACGTTGTCGAAAAAAATACGCGCGTCGAAAATTTCATAATAGACCCCCAGTTTTACATGCAACCTTGATCGAAATTCATGATTTTAATTTTTTTTATATGGAGTTTGGACTCCCGCCGCAGTAAATCTGGTTCCATCTCGTCCGATTACCGTTGTTTTACTATTTTCTTGGAATATTGGCCCATTTCACAACTTACAAATAAATTTTTTGCGCGTAGAAAAATGCTGGGGGGAGGCAGCATTTTTCTGGATATCACAATACGGAATACGTATAGTAAGTACCAAAATATATAAATATATATAATAAAAGCGTGGTCATTTTTTACAGGGTGTGATTGCTTCTTTAAAGTTCTAATCGTGGTCGCGGCTGGAAGTTAGAGGAATTCTTAGAGAGAAGAGTTTTGTGAGATCCTATTTTCCGTTGAATTTCGTCCACCATACGATAAATTATTATTAGAAAATAAAAAAATTTCAATTTATTAGAATTTTATACAAAAACACAAAAAAAATTAATTGTACAACTGTTCACAAATAAGCACCCCAGCCAATATACATAGAGGCTAAATTATCAATACTCGTTGCTTCTAATATAATGGAATTAACTTGACCCTCCACTGAGAGAGGAATATTTTGGGTTTTTCCATTTAATTTCACCAAACCTTTCAATCGTTGTTCTATATTATTCACATTTCCCATAGCCTCGGAATCGGTTCGCTCCACCTGCCGATCCGTTTTAGAAATCCGGCTCCACGACACTAACGGGTCATACACAAAAGGTTTTAATACTGACATCAATGTAGACTTCTGAGTTCGTAATATTTTCAATGTAATTTCACAGCATTTACGATATAAACCTTCAACACCCAATGGTCCCATTGCGTGGACCATATTGTGCGTTAATCGGAATGGTACTTTTTCCGGGTAGTCAAAAGTTTCCCCTCGATTAAATAAACAGTTGAAATCGACATGTACAGTATCACCGTTGGTGGCATCAAATAAAACATTTTCGCCATGTCGGTCGCCCAACCCCAATATATAGCCTACAATTGACATTACCGCAGTTGTTTTAATGTATGAACTCCGAGCATGATACCAATTATGCGGTGTTGTAAAACGATTTATAAACCATTCAGAAAACACAGGTGGATGCTTAGGTAATAATGTATTTAAGAATACATCACGCTTTTTAGCTATCGGATCGCGTACAGCGCATTTCGCCGCAAGAATTTCACGATTATTCATTGCGATTTTCATTTGCTTATAGATATTTATTACGATGTTACGGAATGCTTGTAAATTTGATAACCATTCGATGATCCCACATTCTTCATTGAGTGGTATAACAGCATAGGTTCGAATATTTAAACGACGCTCACGTGCATCGGGATCCTGATGCAGATACTCCTTTACAACGGCATTAAATTCCATGAGACGAAAATCTTTTCGCAGATCATCTTTTGGTTTCATCATTACGATATACTCTTTTCCATCATCACCGATTAAAGTAACCTTGCGAGGTTTTTGCAAGGACATTAGTATTGTCATCTCCTCTTTTATCCCCTTTATGTATCGCATTTGATTCGGAAATACGTTAAAAGACTCAGCTGGTTTATCACGTTCACCAATCATCGGCAGTGTAGGTAACATATGTTTTTGTATCGGTAATATAATATCACTGAAGCTTGGACTGGCTATTAATTTTGGTAGACTAGGTACTAGCGAAGAAACACAAGGATGTTTTTCATTGGCCGGAATAGTTTTGTTGGTCAAATCAATTAATTTCTCTACTAAAGAGTTAAAATCAGTAATCAATTTTTGTATGGCTGGTTGTGCTAAACGTTTATCTTGAAATACTTCCGAACACCTTTTAACGCGATTTGGATAAGATGACTTAAAAACCGATGAAATCATCCAAAGTGATTGTTGTGGGAAATGTGTTATTAATTTAACTAAAATTGTTTTTAAAACGTTATAAACATCGATGGAAGGATGGCATATCCGACTGACTAGCTGCGAAAATGCGGTAAAAAACACAAACGGAGGCAAAAGTACCGAAAACCTTTCTGCGGTATTATTCATTTTTTCACAACTACGACGATAAAGGTCATCATTTCTCGTATTTGCTGTGTAATTTAGCCAAATTGTTAACATTTTTGGCATCGATTGATAAACATAATGACATCCAAACAAAAGCGATTTACCATAGTAAAACATTATGTCTTGCAACATTTCCACGCCTCGTTCTTTTTGTTGATCTTCTTCAGAGAGGGCTGAATAAATTCGGTCTAAATAGTTCGCTAAGTGGACAAGACTTTTTTCATAGTCTTGAGCACTTCGGACAGCGTCTTTGAAATATTTCAGAGTTGTGAATGTTTCTGAATTCATGGACTCGGCATTGTATAATGCAATTAGTAGTTTACCTTCTGCGCAAATTCGTTGGTGGGATTTCTGTAACTTCATATCTCCTGAAAATTTACGAAGGACGATTAAGTTAGCTAAATATAACTATTAGTTAAGCGTAAAAATTAAAAATAGAAAGTACTAACCACTATCTTCCATTTCTTGTATACCACGCTCTAAAATTTTAAATGTATTCGATTGTTCACCTTTCCTCCAATATAGCTTCGCCTTCTCGATAAAAAGCTCTTTGTTCGTAAAATTTTCAGCGTTCATTATATAAAGCTGAGCTTGTTGCAACATTCCCGATTTACGAGCAAATTCCGCACTTTTAATCCAAAACTGTCCAATACTCTCATCAACCGAAATAACTAACTTAGATTTAATCTCCTGATCAGGACAATTAAGTTCGATCCAAATTTTTAGTTCATTCAATAAGATTCTCCTTAAACAGAACAACGGTTGGATCATTTTTGGCCGTGGTTGTAGCAACTCCTTACGCATTGACCAATTACTGAGTAAATCGATAATAGGTTTCTCCGAAAAATTAGATTGCTTAAAAGAATTGATTACTTCTTGTACGGTTTCAAATTCATTGATGAAATGTAATTTCATTACGTCCGGATATCCTTTTTGGTAAGAATTCTGTTCAATGCACGCAATTCTCAACATTTTTAAAATATTTAATTTTGTTGTTTGTATCGTTTCTTTAAAATCTTCAAAATTATTTTTCCGAATGTTTAATAAAAGTTGACCACATTTTACCCCCCAATTGGGACTTTGGCCAATTTCGCGTACCGTTAGTAACTCTTCTAATTCATCAAAACGGGTCAATCGCCATAACGGCTCAGCACATGATTCTTGTATTATTAAATGTTGATTTTTATCATAAATATTTTTTAAAAATCCTTCAGCCATTAGAAGTGCTGTTTCCGGTTGATCGAGTCCCAGGTAACATTGTATCATATCCGTCATATCATTTGGTCTTAACTCTGCCACTTGTAATAACCGTTCAAAACATATCGCCGATTCTTCTAAACGTCCGGTGAGATTGTTCGATAAAATTTGTTCATTTAATGTTGGCTTAACACGTTTTAAATTCATTGCCCCTTCTAAACTATCAGGATTCATTAGTTCAGCGTAAATTTCAGCTAAAAATGATAATTCATCTTGAAGACGTTCTTTAGGATTTTCTTCGATGTAATTTTCAATATACATAAGAGCACGAGCATACTCGCTACACTTAAAATTTACCTTTGCCAATAGTTTTTTATCGAAGCGTTTCAAAAAGTTCTCGATCACCAAATATGCCCGATTATCAATTTCTTGAGAATATGTTTTCTTGTATTGCCGGCACCATTGGGCAAGGAATTCTAATTGATTAAATGCCAATTTTGCGCACTTAATACCAATATCATTATGCTCATCGTTATATTGGTTGTTCAACATAAGTAATGAAGTATTTTTATCGTTGAAAAGTATGGACCGAATGCCGCGATATCGGTCCTGATTATGAAATATATTATTCGTTGATTCATCCGATTTCAATACAAAATTAAATACGCACGCTAATTCTTCGTATATTTTCTCTTGATTTTCCAACGTGCTGGTTTGTAATGAGTGTAGCAAAATATACGGCAAAAATGTAGATAGAATATTCATGCTACGCTTAATACTTGGACGAAATGATGTAAGTAAAGTTTTAGTATTCTCTTCTTGAATATACTCGATCATATTGGTAATCCATACAATCGCCCATTCTTCATGTGATTGACATTTGGAACTTCCAAATATTGGGTGAATTTTGGTGATCGTAATATTCTGATAATCTGTATAACACGATGTTAGTAATGGCTCCATAAGTGGTCTTAGGCGCTCTGGGATCGCCTCCCAAACATCCATTTTTTTACGGGTCTTTGGACATACTTGTCGTTCAATTAATATTTCCTGTATCGCTAAAGAAAAATTATCAACATATTTCGTATCATTTTGAAACTGATAGGCGCGACACAGTTGATCAAGGGCCACCATTGCAAATGCATCAGAATGAACGCTTAATGCGAATTTATATTGCGGTGCATAGTTCGGTGCAAGCAAGCTTGGATCAATAGCACCTAATTCTCCAAGGCATTCGCCTGCAGCTAATTGCAAATTTTCATCGGCATGTTTACACCCCAACATCAAACATTCCAGTAAATTTTCAATTCTGGAATCCATAGTATTTTGGCCAATAATTAAATGGTTTAATTCTGTACGGTTTGTCGCGAATAAGTTCTTTAAATATTTTAGTGCATAAATACGTACACCTAAGTTTTCGTGAACTATTTGATCCATAAGTGATTTTAATTCTGATATAAATTCCGGTTGATCATTTATTTTAACTACACTTTTGATTTCAGGATCAAACTGTGTACGCTCAATAAAAAACAATTCTTTGATATAATTACTCAATAAGACTCCATTCGATACGATTAAATATTTTGCAATAGCATTAATGCCTTCTTCTTCTATTTCTAGTAAAGGTTCAAGCGATACGAATACTGTGCTTAATAATGGTCCCATCGTTTGTAAATTAACTGTATGTATGAATATAGTCCAAACTTTAACGCATATTTTTGCAAATCCCGGAACTTGAATTGATACAGCAGTTTTTAACATGGCTATAATTTTAAAACGAAACGCTGTAATGTGATGAGACCCCAAGAAACGAATCATTTCACCTAAACTCAAAAGAGTTTCCTTTTTCAATTCACGCTCTGTTTCTATGTCTAAAATTGTCGATTCAAAAAATGCTAACACCCCAAGAAACCGCGCAGCTATAAATTCGCTCATTTCTTTATACATTTTCGTATCTGTTCCTTGATAAATCTCATTTTTCGATAAAATACTCCGAAAAGCACGTAAGACACATTCGGGACTTTTGTGGTAATGAACTAAAATTTCGGCGACAGTTTTCTGTCAATTATAAAAGATAAAAAGATGATAATTAGTTTAGTTCTGAAAATAATTGAATTAATCGGAAAAAATTAAATAATTTGCTTATCTACTTACTTTTATATCCGAATGTAACAGAGTATATAGAGTTCTATCAGTAACTTGAATCACATAATCAAGACATTCGTTAGTAATTTCAGCCGGCTGGTTTATATACAAATATGGATATATGGTGAGGAAAGCACTTCCTAATGCATCTGGCAAATCCTTTTGGACGCACTTACTCACCTCTTTAATCAATTCCTCAACGTTTGGATATTTTATACGGAAAGGTAAAAGCATAGCCAACATTAATTTATAATTTTTACTCGTAAAATCTCGTGTTCCTGCATAACCAAACATTTTAGTTACCGTGTTCAAAGAGCAAACACATAAAATATCCGTGTTTATGAACGTGTGGACGGCTAATGAAATTATTAATTTCAAAATATTGGTCTTATACGTGTGGAGTAAATATATTGGTGTTATATTTTGATTAGCACATATTTCAGAAGCAGTCATCGCTGCTTCTCGGCTGCAGAAAGAATCAACATTGACCATAAATAGAATAGTCATACGAAAACAAAATAAGATATCTTGTTCCACGAGATCGTGACACAGAGCAAATTTTAAAATTGAATTTACTACGCATATTTGCAATGATTTGTTCAGTGGTTCAGTGGTAAGACATAAATTGGATGCTTTTAATAAGGCGTGAAGACTTTTTGTGGTAATTTCTCGTTTTAAAGTTGGATTCGCTTCCGTATTCTGAAAATAGAAAATTATAAATTAGGAAGGTTTTAACTAATACGGCAAATGAAATACTCAAAAAGTCTATTTAAATATTCACAAAAAAGGTTAAATTAACGTGTTGGCAACAATCATTGGGAAGACACTGGATCGATAAACAAACAAGCAAAACATATAATTTATCATTTTTCCGAAATTTTTGTTTTATTTTTCCTATAGAAATAAATAAACAAGAAAGAATAAATATAAATAGTCCAAAATATAATACAAAGACTTATATACAATAAATGTGCCAAATTTGTCTAGTGCCATAATAAACTGCGTGCGAATAATAAAAAAAAATGTAGAATAATGCTTTGTCATTTTATGTGTTCAATTAAGCTGGTTTATAATAATATACTTCTATGCGACATTTCCATCTCTTTGATTTGGCGTATAGTTGTTTTATTGCGTTTCGCAAACGTTAGTGCTTGATGGTCTGTTATGATGTTGAGTTTTATTTATGCAGTAATTCACAAGATTATCTAAAGCCAAAATTAAGGCACATTTCGATGGCAGCATAGTTCTATTTTATCTTATTCAGTGATCTAGAGATATCGATGAAAGGCTTTTCTTTGTAGAAGTCACTTTGGTGCAAAACTGTGTCGATTGCAAATGATTATGCATTCATTGTCAGAAGGAAGAGTTTCTTTAGAGTAATATATCCGTGGAAGATAGTCACGTTGATTTGTAGCTACCAACCCATGTAAGTTAGAAGTGGCTATTTTAATTTGTGCTTTCTCTCTCCTTGCACCATTGGTTTGTTTATTGTATATTATGTATGTGCATTGTATACATTGATTATTCGTAGTTGTTATAATTTCGGTTTTTACCCATGTGACGATTGCTTTGTTGGACTGGTTGCTGGTCCAAATAAATTTCTGAATTTTGATACTACCGTTTGGAGTTGGTTTCTTGTTTCTGGTGAAATAAGACTATCTCGGACTTGTTGTTGACTTGAGATTACATACTGTGTGTTTCACGTAATGGCATTCTTATATTTAGTGTTATTATTAACATATTATTTTTGCTCGCGCGCGTATATATCCCATTTCCAGCCCACGATCACAATTGTGTACGTAAAAATCGTGTAAGAAAGAGAATCATGAAAAAACAAAACGCCATTATAAACTATGATTATTTATGTACACATTTGTGTATGGTGGACTTAAATTAAAAGCAAAAAAAAATGTTTTCTGGCCGGAAAAGGGATAGTCATACCAGCGGGAGCGAGTGCGATGTATTAGTGCTGCACTAATATTCTCAAGTTTAAACGCACAGTCAACGTTCCTATTATCAAATCAAATGATTTACCAGGATTTCCTGATAGAATGATGAATTCAACAGTATTTTTAATGCTAGTACTTTTGAAGAATGTCGGGTATTTGTTTAACTGATTCCAATTTCAGTTTTTTTAATTATTTAAGCGCTAATTATTTAGGTTATTAGGTTTTTAGTTTCAATTTTTTTGTTCAATTTCGTCAACGTCGAAAAATAATTATTTTATCTGTTTTCTTCTTGATTGAGTATAATAAAGATCGTTTCCTGGGTATAACCCGCGAGTTATATAAAAAAAACTTGTTTTTTTTCGAAAATTTTAAGTTGCGGTTATACATACATATTTTTGCACTTCGAAAAGTAAAAAATCGGAAATAATTCAGTCCTTGGAAACGTGGATCGGTTAAGCTTGCAACATAGTGGGCAGGTGTGTTTCATTTAAACGTTTATGGCATGCTTGCATGTATTATTCTCGAAGCTCTCCATTAATGTATCCCTTTTCGCTTTATCCAGCGCAACCGCAACCAATTTAAGTCGTGTGAAATAATCTCGTGCGTTTATTTTGAATGCTAAGTTATTAACTTTAGCAGAAATAGCAGCATCTGCCAAAATTGGTTAATTTCCAAATATGTTTCTATTTGGAAATTTTTTTGAGATAATAAGTGAAAGAAACCAGTGCCTATGTAAGTATAGGGCCATAATATATTGAGTGTATATGTAAAAAGGACGAAATAACGTAAACACGAAAAAAATTCATACAAATGCTATGAAATTTTTTTTTCAGTGTAGTGGTGGAACGGAACGAAAAAGATGTGATTTCATAACCGAAAGAGATTTTAAACACGTTTTTAACATGTTATTTTCAAAGTTGTTGAATGTCAACTTGTAATATTTATTACTAGCTAAATGAATTAAAATAATTTTCAATGTTAGAATTCAACGTATTTAATTTATTATTATTACACCTTGATTAAAAACACTATCTGGCTATTATCCAGAACAACCCAAAATTTCATATTTTATAACAGTAATAAATGAAACAGTTTTAATTTTTGTAATCTTGTACAGTGTATTACTTTAGTAAATTTATATTAGCCGTGTTTTAATATTGGAGCACTATCCGGAGCCAAATGGCAATTTTGATACTACCGTTTGGAGTTGGTTTCTTGTTTCTGGTGAAATAAGACTATCTCGGACTTGTTGTTGACTTGAGATTACATACTGTGTGTTTCACGTAATGGCATTCTTATATTTAGTGTTATTATTAACATATTATTTTTGCTCGCGCGCGTATATATCCCATTTCCAGCCCACGATCACAATTGTGTACGTAAAAATCGTGTAAGAAAGAGAATCATGAAAAAACAAAACGCCATTATAAACTATGATTATTTATGTACACATTTGTGTATGGTGGACTTAAATTAAAAGCAAAAAAAAATGTTTTCTGGCCGGAAAAGGGATAGTCATACCAGCGGGAGCGAGTGCGATGTATTAGTGCTGCACTAATATTCTCAAGTTTAAACGCACAGTCAACGTTCCTATTATCAAATCAAATGATTTACCAGGATTTCCTGATAGAATGATGAATTCAACAGTATTTTTAATGCTAGTACTTTTGAAGAATGTCGGGTATTTGTTTAACTGATTCCAATTTCAGTTTTTTTAATTATTTAAGCGCTAATTATTTAGGTTATTAGGTTTTTAGTTTCAATTTTTTTGTTCAATTTCGTCAACGTCGAAAAATAATTATTTTATCTGTTTTCTTCTTGATTGAGTATAATAAAGATCGTTTCCTGGGTATAACCCGCGAGTTATATAAAAAAAACTTGTTTTTTTTCGAAAATTTTAAGTTGCGGTTATACATACATATTTTTGCACTTCGAAAAGTAAAAAATCGGAAATAATTCAGTCCTTGGAAACGTGGATCGGTTAAGCTTGCAACATAGTGGGCAGGTGTGTTTCATTTAAACGTTTATGGCATGCTTGCATGTATTATTCTCGAAGCTCTCCATTAATGTATCCCTTTTCGCTTTATCCAGCGCAACCGCAACCAATTTAAGTCGTGTGAAATAATCTCGTGCGTTTATTTTGAATGCTAAGTTATTAACTTTAGCAGAAATAGCAGCATCTGCCAAAATTGGTTAATTTCCAAATATGTTTCTATTTGGAAATTTTTTTGAGATAATAAGTGAAAGAAACCAGTGCCTATGTAAGTATAGGGCCATAATATATTGAGTGTATATGTAAAAAGGACGAAATAACGTAAACACGAAAAAAATTCATACAAATGCTATGAAATTTTTTTTTCAGTGTAGTGGTGGAACGGAACGAAAAAGATGTGATTTCATAACCGAAAGAGATTTTAAACACGTTTTTAACATGTTATTTTCAAAGTTGTTGAATGTCAACTTGTAATATTTATTACTAGCTAAATGAATTAAAATAATTTTCAATGTTAGAATTCAACGTATTTAATTTATTATTATTACACCTTGATTAAAAACACTATCTGGCTATTATCCAGAACAACCCAAAATTTCATATTTTATAACAGTAATAAATGAAACAGTTTTAATTTTTGTAATCTTGTACAGTGTATTACTTTAGTAAATTTATATTAGCCGTGTTTTAATATTGGAGCACTATCCGGAGCCAAATGGCAATTTTCTATTGAAACTGCAGCTATTATTCACTGGTGTCGCTGTACTATAAAAATTAAAACTAAATTCATCAACAAAAACAAACATTTATCACCTGAAATATACTAGTTGACATTTATTTTTACATGACGTTATAAACAAGAATTCATCTTGCTGCATTTTAAATTTTTATTTGCTGTGTTTTAATATTGGAGCACTATCCGGAGCCAAATGACAATTTTCTATTGAAACTGCAGCTATTATTCACTGATGTCGCTGTATTATAAAAATTAAAACTAAATTCATCAATAAAACAGATATATCACCTGAAATATATTAATTGACATTTATTTTGACATGACGTTATAAACAAGAATTCATTTTGCTACGTTTTAAATTTTTATTGTAAGATTAGTTTCTAATGGTTTCAGGGGTTTACAAAAATAAAAGCCTTTTCAAATTTCCCATTGAAATGGATAGCGCTCCCGATAGCGGCTCCCAATAAATAAGTGAGCCAAGATATTTTTTTATCGATTTTTAATTAAAAAGTTGAATGAAAAATCTTAGTTTAGAGTTAAATAAATTAATTAAATGCAATAATAGCGCGCTAAATATAAGTTTTCACATAGAAAATTGGTTGCTCCGGATACAGCTATCGGGCGCTAATAAATGTTGTGTTTTTTTATTAGCGCCCGATAGCTGTATCCGGAGCAGCCAATTTTCTATGTGAAAACTTATATTTAGCGCGCTATTATTGCATTTAATTAATTTATTTAAATCTAAACTAAGATTTTTCATTCAACTTTTTAATTAAAAATCGATAAAAAAATATCTCGGCTCACTTATTTATCGGGAGCCGCTATCGGGAGCGCTATCCATTTCAATGGGAAATTTGAAAAGGCTTTTAATTTTGTAAACCCCTGAAACCATTAGAAACTAAATCTTACAATAAAAAATTAAAACGCAGCAAAATGAATTTTTGTTTATAACGTCATGTCAAAATAAATGTCAATTAATATATTTCAGGTGATAAATGTTTGTTTTATTGATGAATTTAGTTTTAATTTTTATAGTACAGCGACACCAGTGAATAATAGCTGCAGTTTCAATAGAAAATTGCCATTTGGCTCCGGATAGTGCTCCAATATTAAAACACAGCAAAAAAAACACAGCAATTGTAAGATTTAGTTTCTAATGGTTTCAGGGGTTTACAAAATAAAAGCCTTTTCAAATTTCCCATTGAAATGAATAGCGCTCCCGATAGCGGCTCCCGATAAATAAGTGAGCCAAGATATTTTTTTATCGATTTTTACCTAAAAAGTTGAATGAAAAATCTTAGTTTAGAGTTAAATAAATTAATTATATGCAATAATAGCGCGCTAAATATACGTTTTGACATAGAAAATCGGCTGCTCCGGATACAGCTATCGGGCGCTAATAAAAAAACACAGCTATTATCACTTCCAGAGTGACATACGAGTGCAAAGGGTTAAACACTTTATTAAAAACTTAATCAAAATAACATATTGAAAACTAAAAAAATCGTTCCCAACAATAAAAAACGTTTTTTTTTTGTTGAAACATGTTTTTTGCCAACCCTGTTTTTTGATATGATTTCTTTTAAAAAAATAGATCTTATCTCCCCTCCCATCGCACGAAGATGGAATATCAGCGAGAGGGTAGCTACCATTAATTTTTGTTTCCAACTAACACACTAAAATATATAATTATATTTTATTGTATTGTTTAAGGAATCAAAAATGAATGGTAGCCATCATAGTCGCATGCGGTTAGTGACAAAACAGCAAGAAACATGCAAAAAAAATTGAAAGAAAAAAACGAAATAAAACGAATCGCAATTCAATTCATTTTCAATTTGCCGTGCCAAAATCATTGATATCAAATAAAAAACCTCTTAACGAGGTAAATGTTCGAGTGACGAAAGTCGAATTCAATTCACAAAATATCTGATATCAAATTTGTGCCAAAAAAAACAATTGCTTTCGATTTGTCAACGATTTTTCGGAATGTTCAACAATGTGCTGAATGCACTAACATTCCGAAAAATCCTTGACCAATCGAATGTTATTGTTTTTTCGGCACAAATTTGATATCAGAAATTTTGTGAATTGAATCCGGCTTTCGTCACTCGAACATTTACCTCGTTAAGAGGTTTTTTATTTGATATATATTTTCTTGTTTTTGTATATTATGAATAATATATAAATTTGTATAATTATAATGTGTTCAATGTAATTATTTTTACAATATACAATATAATTGTTGTATAAAATGAATACAAAAATAAAATTTTATAAAATTATTCAATAGAAATTTTTGCACCGCAAAAATATAAATCATTTTATTATTGGCGTATTTTCTTGAAAAAAGCTAAAGCAAAAAAGATTTACTTCTCAACAAAATACATCATAAATTTATTTAGTTTTTATGTGGGTTGCATGCGCAAAAATTGTATAGCACTTTTCGCTGCATAAAAATGCGACACTGGTAATATATGTTTACAAAAACAAACACAATATAAGAACCCCACGCCAACAACCAAAAATATTTTCTTAATTTTCTCTGATTTTTATCTTAAATTAAGGATAAATTTACCACAAATCACTAGATTCGTAGCATAGTTTATATTTTATTTTATACAAACACAACTTACTGTTGGTAAGATATTCCTTCTGAATTTTTTTAGGCGTAGTTTTGTAACTTTTCACATTACATTTCATCTTACTTAAAAATTTGTAATTTTTATTATTAAATAATTTCTCTACATAAACCACTAACTACTTGATAATGTTTTTATTATTTTAATGTATTTTAATTAATAATTTCAAAAGCATAAAATTAAGTCGTTACACAACAACAAAAACTGGTTATATAACTGGGGGGGGGGGGGGGGGTTATTTTGAGATATGAGTAAGCCATATGCATTTTTTTATATAACCATCCTGCTCTGACTTGTGACAGATGAAATAGCAAATTTTATATGGGTAAAATCTTGACACCCGTTCTACAGTGTATTCTATGATAAATACATTTTGATTTAAACGAAAAATATCGAATTTTTGTTTCACGTAAACGTGCGCTCCTATATAGAGGACCTGAGCACATTCAACAGTAAAGTTATTGGCGTCTTTCTTTGGTAAATTCACAACAACAATCCCATATAAGTAATTCCAAATTTGAATAGTTTTAACCCTTTACTGCACGATATCTCATTTTACTGAACAAAAATTATTTTGATATGTATTTTTAATCACTGATCGAGAACCACCTTTAAAAATGGCGCAAAATTTTATTTTTCATGTAAATCACGGTTTTTCATATATATCACATATGATATTTCACGCAGGTAGGACAGAAAAAATATTTATGTCGCAGGTAATAAATAAAAATAGCTAACACTGTAAATAAATCAATTTATTTCAAAAGAATTCAATAAAACTTAAAGTATAAATAAATAAAATAATATAATGTTACATATTATAATAAAATAAATATTTGAATTATTTAAAAAAGTAATTTATAATTAAGAACAAAATTTCAAAATGGTTCAGTCTTAAGATTATCGTATTTTCTTACGAATGGAACATGCGTAGCTATTTCTATCCTTATTTAGGCACAACGGGATGTTCCATTTGGAATAATTTATAAACCCAAGCTTATTGCAACCTGGCAGTTTACATGGCAATCTATTACCATTCCAAGTGGGCAAGTGTCCTATATTATGTAACCGAATTTCTTTTGGAGCTCAGCTACTGAAGCTTTTTTTCCTTTTAACTCTATTCGGTCCATAATATCACGAGATGGTTGTATGACCCTGGTGGTTTTTACTATATTTCATTAAAGTTTCCGAAATGTCTGCTTTAAAATCTGTCAGACCTAACAGTTTCTTGTCGGGCGTGCCACGTTGTTTTTCTACTCGTTTGTAAAGTATCCAAGCATTTGCTACTGTGGGATCAAGCATATATGGTAAAAAAAACTCTGAAGCTTTGAGATCAAGCATCTGGTAGAAAACTCTCATATACCATTTTTTGGATCTTATTTTAATATTATAACGTCCTAAATTATCGTCCAGCAGGTCTACACCCCCCATAAATTTATTATATTCTTTCACTATGAACAGTCAACATTGATAGTGCCACAATTTTTCCCCATCTCGTCGACAATATAGTGGAATTCTATCAACAAATGTAGACATTAGAGTGACAATCTTTGTGTCTTTCCACTGAACTACAATTATTTGGTTTCCCTCGATATTAGATATCATCTCAAACGAAGAGCCTCTTTGTTGCGTTTTCCAATATCCCTTTTGCTGCCCGATAACACAATTGTGCGGGTAAGGCAAAAGTACCATGTCAAAAATTTAGTTTTGTTTTGTTTTCAATCAACTTACACATCTGTGAATTCCTTTTTAACTTATTTTCGTCCGAAAAAAAACACATATCTATACACACAAAAGACATATCTATACACACAATTGGGTTGGTTTACTTCAAATCAAGCGAAATTTTTTATCAAAAACGCCATTACATTCGAATTTTTAGTCACACATTTGTGTGGGTTGGACTTAAATTGGGTCAATTTTCCGTTTTAGCAATTCGGTTAATAATGGAATAGACGAATAATAGTTATCAAAATATAACTTATAATTCATGTTTGAAGGAATTATTCGTGCAAGACGAATTACAACATTGGAAGCTGCTTCCAAATTTAACTCAGACCTTGGTCGTTTTTCGTGGTCAATTTCTTGACCAGTATATAATTCTAAATTATTGGCAAAACTGGAAATTCCATATAAAACAAAAAATTTAAATCCCCATTTATAAGGTTTAGCAGGCACATACTGCTTCAACAATGATCGAGTTTTTGTTGAACACATTTGTTCATCTACCGATAAACTTTCTTCCAAAGGCACTTTTAGAAAATTTTGGATTAACTTGTTCAGCAATGGCTTTGTTTTGTATAATCGGTCGTGGTCTGAGTGAGTTCTAGAAAGCATTCGCTCATCATTATTAAAATGAATGTTTTGTCTAATTGCCTCAAATTTTCTTAATGACATCGTTTCTTGGACCATGGCATTACCCAATTTCGGATACCAATATCTTCGAATGTTGGTGATTGTGCAACTGAAGTAAACAGAAATATCCCGATAAAATTCTTCACATGTTTGATTGTTAATGATTTGGTATTATTTGGATTTTTCTGAAATCCATATAAATTTGTGTCTTTAACAATATTTGCCACTATACTATCGTCGAAGAAATAATTGTAGTGATGATAATGGTGTACCTAAATTTATTTGGTCTTCCGTAAGATCAAAAGCCCCTAAAAATTTATTTTGCGCTAAAGATATATCAAAATCCTTTTTTTCCACACAATTCGTGAACATTTATCTTTTAATTCTTTTAGTTCATCTACAGTCACTGTATTGCTAAATTCACCCACACTTTCGGTAAAAACGATTTCCATATTTGCATTATCAAAAGCCTCATTTACATTATTAGACACAATTTCATGTTCAACTTCCGGTTCCATATCCCTTTTTCAACCAAAAAAAAAACATTTTGGAAATATTTAAGTCCAAACCACACAAATGTGTGAGTAAAAAACATAGTATGTAATGGCGTTTTTGATAAAAAATTTCGCTTGATTTGAAGTACAATCACCACAATTGTGTGTATAGTTATAGTGTTTTTTTCTTACGAAAATAAGTTAAAAAGGAATTCACAAATGAGAAAGTTGGTTCAAAAAACATGCAAAAATAAATTTTTGACATGGTACTTTTGCCCTACCCGTACAATTGTGTTAGTAAAACACAAAAGGGATATAGTAAACAGGCCTAACGGAACTTTTGAAAAAAAAACTTTCCACAAGTTGTGCCCGAATTTTCTACAGTGTGTGTGGCGGTATACGGACAACGGCAATATCTGGGACTTTCGAGATAAAAACCTTCCACAAGTTGTGCTCGAAGTTTCTAGTGTTTTGTGTGGCGTCATAAAGGACAACAGTAATATTTAGGACTTTCGAGATAAAAACCTTCCACAAGTTGTGCTCGAATTTTCTAGTGTTTTGTGCAGCGTTATAAGGACAACAGCAATATCTCGGACTTTCGAGACAAAAACTTTCTTCAAGTTGTGCTCGAATTTTCTAGTATTTTGTGTTGCGTTATAAAGGACAACGGCAATATTTGGGACTTTCGAGACAAAAACTGTCCACAAGTTGTGCTCGAATAAAATATTTTGGCGGAAGAGTATGTTTTGCTTTTAATAGACACATTTGATATGCTATCATATATGATATTCGGAAAAAATTGATACCTCCTGCATAAAATATCATATATCATATATGATACAGTTTTGTAATATTTATAATTTCTATAAAATTAATCTGGTTTCACTTTCCAAACTAATGAATTAGGAATAATTTTTGCCTAATTCTTAAATAAATCGAAGTAAATCTGGAGCAACTTTTCACTACATAACTAAACACAGTACATTGGTAGGACTAAAACGTTCCCGTTTTTTGAAAACTGCTTTTTCCTAAAAATAGAGTTTTCATTAAGTAATATAATGGACAAAGTAGTTTTAATGTTCATCACCTGGCCAGTTATAGTAAATACTTTTATTTTTAATTCTAATTGTATATTTCTATTGCCAAAATATAAAAGTGATTTTTGTTATTTTGGCATCGCATTTTTCTAAACAAGACGAGAAATTAGTTATGATTTGTAATAATATTCAATAATGTTCTAGCACATTACTATTTAATTGAATATATTTCGTTGCATTTTTACGTTTCATTGTTTTCAAATTCAAAATGTAATTGTTACCAATTAATAAAATAAATTAAAAAATATCTTTGGTTGTTTCTTTGAGCACAATTTTAATTCCTATTCAGAATGGGAATTGCTTGCACCAAAGTCAGACCACTTATGTGTACAAGTTCCTAGCCTTGTACCGTCAGGGTGCGGAAGTATGTGCTTCAGCATTTTTTACATTTATAATAGTAAACGAAAAAATTTCAATTAAACAATTACCTTAATCGACTGCATTATCAGATGAATATAACGTGAAAATATCATTCTAACTTCCATTCGATCATCATTGAATAAATTTATCCATATATCGGAGTCAAAACTGTAGCTCGGCGTATGATTAAAAAGCGACGGTAAGAATATTATAATATTAACTTTTGTTGTATAATCAACGGGCGTTATTAATAGTTTATAAATATCATGAAAATAATTATTATAAAAGGTATTTTTATTTGGGTGTTCTTCTAGTTTTTGTTCGTCACACTGATTACACACAACATCATCGTATTCATTCTGGTCACATAATTTACAATAAATTTTATAATTACACAAAAATAATTCACTATTATTCAGAATTTTTTTAATCTTCACATCCGCATTTAGTAAACAACTTATACTTTTCAATAAATTACTTTCACTTACAATTGAATTTAATATTTCACGTGTAAATAATTTATCCAAATTATTAAATTTGCGATTTTTGATTAATAATGATATAAAAATATTATTTAACACAAAATTACTATATTCACTATTTATTAAGTGAATAAACAAATCATTGATAATATCATAAAAAATTAGTTTATTTTCTTCCGATAAATATTGATCGTTATTTAGCAAAAAATTAATTGATTTTAATGTTGTTAATATTAATGTACTATCATCGATAAATAAGTTTTTATTTAAATTTTTATTTTTTATAACGTTTAAGTATGGTATGAACACAATATTTAATAGAATTTTCTGTTGTGTTGTTGGCAAATTTTGCAAATCAGGCAAATTAAAAACATTAGTCGCAATGTGCATGATTAAATTGATTCCAGCTATAAATTTTGTTTCGACAAATGATACGGTATTCGATAATAATTGTTCAATTAATTGATTAAAATCGTTACTGCTTGATGAGTTTAGATCAAAAAAACCAATCCTTTGTAATCTATTTGTATCGGTAAAATGGTTCAGTACGATTGCATTATTTAATAAAAATTTTAATTTGGATAAATATAAATTATTATTATTACGACTATCATTTATATTTTTTAACAACAGTTTTATTGTTTTATAATTATGATTATTAAAATCATAAATTATACAGTATTGAAATAATTCGATTATTTCAGGATATTCATCAATGTAAGGCGTTAGATTATCTAAAATTTTGTTATGCAATGATCGGCTGTTAAACAATTTTTTACATGGAGTTAAATTAATTTTTAGTAAATTGATTAAATTTTCGTATAAAATATTTTCGGTTCGATTAAATTTAATTAGAAGTATTATTATGTCAAGTACATAAATAAAATGTTTAATTTTGAATTCTATATTTAAATTTAAATTCAGTAAATTTTTAACAAACGTTAAAGTGATGTTATAGAATTTATCATACAACCGCATTTGATCCTGGTCATTAATCAGAAACACACGTTCTACACTACTACAAATACCTTTTAGTAATTCATTTGAATACAGTTCAATGTGACGACTATTTTTGTTGCTGGACATTTTTAAATTTTCTTTAAACAATATTATAAAATAATTTATTATTAATATTTTTGAATTTAAAGATGCGCGAAAAAAAGATTTTAGCATTACTTGGTTAGATTCCAATTCAAGTGAATTATTCTGATTGGTATATAAGACGATCGCATGCGCCAGCACTTCTACACAATGATCGTACAGCAGCTTAAAGTGAAATTCATCATTTATTTTAATTGCTAGAAATTCACAAAGATTTGTGAAATTAACATCGCTTGAATGGAATAAATTTATTTCAAGTGATGTCGCGCCATCGAATGGAAGTTTTTGTTTGTTCAGTAGATTTAGCATGTGTATGAATTTTTTAATAACTCTATAGAAAAACCATGGTTGTTTTATTATAGAAGCTGATAACATCTCTTTTTGAAGGCGTAAATTATAAACCCGGGATCTAAAAGAAAAGAACAAAATAAAACATTTAATAGATATTACATTTTCGTACATCACTTCTTTGTAAATTTTTAGTGATATTTGATTTAAATTTATGTAGGTATTTTATTTAATTTATTTTGTAATATTTATTATTTTGCAAAAATTATAACTATAAAAATAATAATAATTTCCAATAAACTTATACCAGTAGAATAAAAGTAGGTAGCAAAAAAGTATGTTGGTGTAAACCCGAAATATAATACTTTATTGCAATACTATATGTACTCAAATTTGGTTTAGTTTATTTCTTTTGTATAAACTAAACTTTTTTTTGTAAGTACATGTGTACATTATCAATTGTAACATTTTAAAATAAAATACAGTTTACAGCACTTGTGATGTAAACTGAAGAGATACATAATATTATACTTTATTAATAAAAAAGTATTATATACTATTATAGTAGTTGTGGTGTAAACAGGATATTAATTCACTAATTTAGACATTTTAGAAAAACAACTACCCTGTTTTTCCATTATAAGCCGAGGCTTCTTAGTAAAAAAAGTTTTATTTTTCTTAAAAATGTGCTTATTACAAGCGTGCGGCCTATTTTAGGAGTGCGGTTTATACGAATGCTTACAATTTTAGGGCAAATAGGGAAAATTTTAGCCGCGGCTTATTAACCCTAACTCTGTCCATTGGGGTCATATTGACCCCAACCATTTTTAATATCTAAAAAATCATAATTTTTGTAATATAAACAGTGCGAATAATTTAGATAGCCTCAACTAAAACCTTTTACATAGAACCCAAAGCTTTTAGTTGAGGCTATCTAAATTATTCGCACTGTTTATAATACGAAAATTATGATTTTTTAGATATTAAAAACGGTTGGGGTCAATATGACCCCAATGGACAGAGTTAGGGTTAAAGGTGTGCGCAGCTTTAAAAAGTTCAAAATACCTACCTACTTGGGTAATTTTGGGTGTTTTGTAATTTTGAAAGAAAATAGAGGGATAATTAGCCGCGGCTTTTAAGAAGAACGCGGCCTAATAAAGAAATGCGGCTTATTAGCGTTTTGTTAAAAGTTTTGGCAAAAAATTTCTTCTAAGGCTTACAAGCGGTGTGAGGCTTATAATGGAAAAACAGGGTAAATATCAGGTTGAAAATGTTATATGTATGTAAAATCCACTTCAAATTCTATTAACAAAATTAACGATTACGCTTATATTGGCAATTCATACGATTCATTTTTATAATTTGATTTGGTGCTTTTATACATTTTAAATATTATTTAAGAGGAAAAATTTTTTTCGGTGCGCAAAACCCATTGGTCGACCCATCTTCCATGCTAATATAGGCTGGCAAGGAGCTTGCAATGTGCAGATGGTCTTAGATCGGTCCTATAGCCGTACGTCTTCGAGTTGGCCAGGAGGCGTAAAAAGCATAACCGCGAAAGAGCAGGGTGAGCGACCCCCAAAACAGATCGCATAGTTTACAATAAAAAAAAAATAAAAAAAACTGTTATTAAAATTTTAATAAACTCGTTTCAACCTTGAACCAAAAACTCTATGGGAAGTTTTATTTATTATATTCAATAAATATTTTATGTAATTTCAATTATTTGATGTATTCAACTTTTCAAACTCATTCTCACAAGATTTTAGCATTAAACATTTAAAGCACAGAAAAATGGTTTTCCTGGATTGGAATATTGGATACCAAGAATTTTACGATAGCATTAAAATCTTCCACATTTCCCGCCAAACCGATTGTACTTTTGTGAATGAACTTCAAATTACATGGCATATAGATTGGTATATTTTCACAAAACTCTCACAATCAAATCACCATAAACACTCTTTCACAAAAATTTCAATTTAAACATTCTCCTGTTATTACGGCTAGTGTTTACGTTTTTTGTTTTTATTTTATTTCTATAACAAACGTAAAGAAAGATCTAATTGGTTCACGTGACTAGCGCTGCGCAAACCAAAACCAAATATACCAAAACGCAGCAAAAAATCATAAAAAAACATAAAAAAAAAGATAAATATGGTAAACATTCAGATAAAAATGAAATTATGAAATAAGTTTTTAAATTTGGATTAAAAACAGTCTGAACTGATTGATGATTGTCATTGAAAAATCATACGTAAAACATAAGTACAAATTTAAGGAAATATAAACGAATTTAAACTTGCCTGGCAAAAAATCCCATGTAATCGATTTTGTTTACTATGGAAAAGTATAATCGCGGTTGCCTGTCATTAAGTTCTAACTCAACCATATTTTTTTATATATTATATTATAATAATGGTAATTCATTATTAATTATCCTTTTTCGCTATATTTTGTGGCTTACTTTTATGATAATGGGTCTATTTTTTAATTTCAACCCGAGCAAGCAGGCTTACCCCGGGTAGTGTACACCGAGCAAAGGTTGTACTGGGTAAAATTATCCGGTGCGCATAGAGTAAAAAATTATTTTTTACTTTACTTGACGTTTGATTTCGCGATTGGCTGATGTCAATTGGCCTCCAAGATCCTGTGATTTAACGCCTTTGGATTTCTTTTTGTGGGGCTACGCGAAAGATCGTGTTTACGCAAACAATCCTCAAACTCTTGACGAATTGAAAACTAATATTCGTAAGGTAATGGCCGAGATACCGCCCGAAATGTGCCGAAAAGTCATTGAAAATTACCTCAAAAGAATCAAGGCCTGTAAGAAGTCCCGTGGAGGACATTTGAATGATATCTTGTTTAACTAAAAATGGCAAGGATCAATCTGTAAAATGAAATAAAAATTACAATACATTCCGAATATTTTGTGTTTTTTTTAAGTTTATTTTATCAAGCTTGAATTGGATAACCCTTTATATATACAGACAAAATTAACAATCAAATAACAAGAAATCTTGGAGAAAAGTTGTAAATTATCTTACTGCTGATGTCGGTGGAAAATAACACAAATTGTTTTTGGACAGTTATTTTACTAGCGTTACTTGTTTGGAAAATTTCTAAAAAAACCAAATAAATGCTTGCGGAGTTGTAAATAAAACAAGGACATTTTTACCATCTTTTGCTTCTCACAAGAGCAAAAACCGAGGAGAATATTATGTCATTAAATAATAAAGGGTTATCCAATTCAAGCTTGATAAAGTAAACTTAAAAAAAACACACAAAATATTCGGAATGTATTGTAATTTTTATTTCATTTTACAGATTGATCCTTGCCATTTTTAGTTAAACAAGATATCATTCAAATGTCCTCCACGGGACTTCTTACAGGCCTTGATTCTTTTGAGGTAATTTTCAATGACTTTTCGGCACATTTCGGGCGGTATCTCGGCCATTACCTTACGAATATTAGTTTTCAATTCGTCAAGAGTTTGAGGATTGTTTGCGTAAACACGATCTTTCGCGTAGCCCCACAAAAAGAAATCCAAAGGCGTTAAATCACAGGATCTTGGAGGCCAATTGACATCAGCCAATCGCGAAATCAAACGTCCAGGAAATTTCTCTTGCAAAAGATCTCGATTTGCTCGTGTTACGTGACTGGTTGCTCCATCCTGCTGGAACCACATATCGTCAAGATCATAATCTTCGATTTTCGTAAAAAAATAATCGGTTAACATGCGGCCATAGCGCTCAGAATTGACGGTAACGGTTCGTCCATGGTTGTTCTCAAAAAAATACGGCCCAATCACACCACCAGACCACAATGCGCACCAAACAGTGACTTTTTCCGGGTGTAATGGCTTCTCTACAATCAATTGTGGATTTTCTGAGCCCCAAATTCTACAGTTTTGCTTATTAACGTATCCACCAAGCGAAAAATGAGCTTCATCACTGAAGAAAATTTTGTTCGGAAAATCAGCATCAGCAGATTTAATAATTTTAACGCGTTGGTCGATTGTTAAATGCTCCATATTCTTAAATGGCAGAATTTCAACTAAATAAATGACAGCGTACTTGACGTTTATCTTTGACAGATGTCGGTATACAGATTTCTACTTTATCAACCTCGAATTGGATAACCCTGTATTTAAAATGTATAAACCTCTAATGTATAACATAAACAACATAAACTCTAATGTGTACAAACCTCTACCCTAATGTATAAAGATAACAAATCGTTGTTGCTAAATCAAAATTAAAACTAATGAAAAATATTGTTATGTGCCAATTGCACTTAAATGTTAAATTTTTTATTTAGCGATGGTAATGGACAACATTTTCAACACAGCTCTATATCATATACATTTATGTTTAGTTATTTTCTTATATCTTTTTATTTTTGTGAAAATAAAAAACAATCTATTCCGATAAAATACGATGAATATACGAAGTCAAGAACAAAATCATGCATTTTTGTATTTCTAGTTTTTTTTTTTTGATTATGTTGAGCAATGCTAAACTCCTTTTTTCCTTTTAAAAGTAAAACCAAATATTAAATAGTATCAATATAAGACACTGCCATGTAAAACCGTGTTCTAAGGCTGTTTTCGAAACGAGTACTTATTTCAAACTTATTTACTTATTTGTCGCCATCTTAAATAAGTAAGCAAAGTCGTTCGAAATGAGTTTGCTTACTTATTTTGACAGCAACATGAAAACTCATTACTGTTTACAATGAAAAATTCTCAACCAATATTTTATTCGATATTTTTATTAATTTAATGTATACAATTAAATAAAATAACGAATGTAAATAATATTTATACCAATCAAAATGCTTAGCGGCAATTCAGAATCATAAAAAAGAAATATCTTTTAAATATTTATAATTTTATGTTGATGTGAATTTTGGATGGTTCCAGATTTTTATTACATATTTAAAATTTTACAAAGCGAACAAGAAAGATTTAGTTGGGTTCTTCATTAAGAGTGGAATAATTATTTTACGTGTAATCAGTTCTTAAACTCCATACCGTCTGTTTATATTATCCATGCTCTACCCGACACCCGTGATTTGTGTGTGTAAATTAAAACATTTTAATGTGCGAAATATATAATTGGGTTCTTGTACATCTTTATTTTAATCATATTTTGCTATCCACAAACATCTATTTGTTTTCTAGATACATCATCCTAAATCTTAAATAATAAAATATTGAAATGTAAATATCAACAAAAATGGCAACTAAATTAGATTTTTATGGAAGAAAGAGACAGAAAATAAGTCACCTCGCCAGCATACTTATTTGAAAAAGTTACGTTCCACAAATAAGTATTCGTTTCGAAAACAGCCTAAAATCTTTTTTCTATAAGACAAGAGTGAAGTTAGGTGTTTTAGCACAAGTTCGAAAAAAATTCGAAAATCAACACAGCTGGTGAAAAAAAAACTGTGTCAAAATAAAAAAGTAAATGACATGTGCATGTGTAGTCAGACATAGCCTTAATTTTTAGTGTAGTTATGCTTAATGCTAGTAAAATGCTAGAAACGTTCACCGTTCTGAATATTGGAAGTTCCTAATTAAAAATCTAAAGGCCATCATGGTTTCTTCAGCCATCCACAATGAAGATATTTGCATGTTACTGATGTCGTATTTTCTGGTTACCGGTGATAAGTACATGCCGCCACGTTTAAAAGTATAGACCATGCCATTATGTTCGATTCTAATCTATAGGAATTATTTACGATGTAAATGTTGAGCTCTTAAGTGGTGAATCAACTGCAGACGAGGAAGACGGGCTATACATTATGGAAGGTTTGGCAAATAATTTTCTGTTTACGGTCGACTGACTGGACAATTTGAGACGGATTTTTTCCGTTACGAAAATTACCGTGTCCGAGCTGTGCTGTTCATATTACATGTGATTTTAACGAACTGTATATGTTAGGAGGGGTACGTAATGTCCAGGAATCATTACGTAATTTAATTGATCTCTTATGTTTTAAACAATTCTCAATAAATTTTGTTTTGTTATATTTTAGTATTGCTTGTCGCACTAGAAGAGAAATGTGAGAAACCTAACCGACATAATAATTCGAAACATGAAAAATAAATTAAAATTCAATGTAAACGTAATGTCCAGTAACACCATTATGTAATTTCCCAAAAATCAAGTTTCGTGTTTAAAAAAAACATTACGATCGATATTTATGGCAACGCAGAGGATTTGAAAAATTCTGATCCAAATTACATAAGTGATGACTGATGAGATTAACCTCAACGATTCTTACGTGATAAGTAACACCATTATGTAATTTCATGAATAAATGATAATTAAAACACTTTTTTTAACTACCATTATTTTCTTTGACAACCAAAAATTGTAAATTTTTGACAATTTGATTTTACTTCGAAGTTCGAAAAAACGCCAAAAGTGACACCGTGATGAAAATTTTATTACTGCGATAAGATAAGAGAAAAAAAGAACACGAACGTCCTATATATAAGTTATTTAATATATGGTAAAACCAGAAAAACGAATGAATTAAAAAAATCGGGTACTTATGTATTGTATTTGTATATGCGTAACCGAAATTGCACATCTCTGTATCCAAACATATTTTTTTATTTAGTTTTTTTATTTAGTATGACATAACATTAAATTGCGTTTGTGAGATTGCATGACCAATTTCAATTGTATAACCCATGAATTTTTGTATGAAAGTTTTGATGCTGCTTCGGTACTCTGGATATGTATTCTCTTTGGTTTAAGTCGATGACACATGTACAATTTTTGCCTTTAAGACATAATAATTTTGCGTTCTAATTGGTTAATTTACAGTACCTTTTGTGAAAATTTATAGATTATTAAAAGCTCAGCAATTAATTATTTCAATTTTATATCTGTGTCATGGGTCCCATTTGGAACGCGATATTTTAAAACGCAAATTATCAAAACGCGATATTTTAAAATGCGATATTTCAAAACACGATAGAATACAAAACGCGATATGGTACAAAACGCGATATTTCAAGACGTGATATTTCAAAACGTGATACGGTACAAAACGTGATATGGTACAAAACGTGATATGGTACAAAACGTGATATTTCAAAACGCGATATTTCAAAACACGATATGGTACAAAACGCGATATGGTACAAAACGCGATATGGTACAAAACGGGAATTTAGGATCGGGTTATATCAGTCGGGTGAAGAGGAAATTTAATTTCAGTTTATAGGAATTTAAAAATCGATAGGAGCGAGAGTATATAGGATCGGTATAAATCGGGTCGCTACGCTTCCGTCGCTTCGCAATGCACATTCTGTACCATAACGCGTTTTGAAATATCGTGTTTTGAAATATCGCGTTTTGTACCATATCGCGTTTTGTGCCATATTGCGTTTTGAAATATCGCGTTGTGTACCATATCGCGTTTTGTACCATATCGCGTTTTGTACCATATCGCGTTTTGAAATATCGCATTTTGAAATATTGCGTTTTCTACCATATCTCGTTTTGTCATATCTCGTTTCGAAATATCGCGTTTCGAGCGGATCCGCTGTGCCATATAAAAATAAAAACCTTATATAGATAAAATACAGTTGAATTTGTTATATATGTATATTGCATCGAGTTACTAGCACGTATCAACTTCTATGCTCCCGAACGTCAGATGCGTCAACGCGATGGAGCTTTATTCATCGACCGAGCGGTAACCAACTACGGTCTTTCTGATCCAATTCCGAGGGTATCGCGGATATTTAATAAGGTCTACGAAGCTTTTGATTATAACTTGTCGAGAGATTCATTTAAGCAAGCTTTATATAATCTTTTGTAGCCGAGCTTATGTAATGTATGTATTTGTTTTTTACCAATTGTTTTGTTGTGCCGATTGTAGTTACTGTAGGCACCATTTATAAATAATAAATAAATAAATAAATATTAGGGTGGACCTTATTTTTTGAAAGTTCCAATATCTAATGAGATACTTCCTAGAAATGTGAGATTAGGGTGACAAAGAAAAGAAATATTTTTTATTTCATTTTTATAGTAAAATTTTATGGTTTTACATTTTGGCATAACCTAAAAATTTCATAAAAGTTTTAATTTGTGCATTTTCGTACACTTCAATTTTTTTTGTATATATGTAGTATATATTTTAAAATTTTAATTTTTATATATGTGTTACGGTTAAAGTGTATAATTGGTTATTATATATAATTACCGGTTATTATACATAATTACAAACTGCTGTGACGATCTGCGTTGCATATCGTCACAAGGTTTGGTTTTATACCCCTGACCTATTTTTCCAGTGTAGAGTTTAGATAACCGAAAAAGAAATGTTGGAGACAGTCCGCGCGATCAGTTAATTTTTGATAAAAGCCGAGGTAAGCGAACGAAAGGGGACAGAAAGTAAAAAATAAACGTGGTTGTTCGGTTGTTTTAGACGAGTAATTTTTTTAAAAGAAGCAAAATGGTATGCAAAAAAATATAAAATGCATACATAAGTTAAAAAAAAATATTAATAAAAATTAGTAAATTTTATTAAGTTTAGTTTAAGTATGATAATTAGTTTTAATTGAAAAAGTTTGATTAATAATGATAATAAAAATAAAAACCGTTAAAATATAGTGACTAAAAACTAAAAAGTGAATGAGTTCTAGTGGACAATAAAAATTGTATAACGTTAAGTGAACACATATTAAAAAAAAAACTAACATAGAAAACTTAGTGATACAAAAAAAATAATAATTTTAGAAATCGGTGCCTAACTAAAAAGTACAGTGCCTAAACATAAATCCTCAGGTGTAATAACTGTAGTGATTACGAGCACCTTAAATATAATAAACCAAATATAGTGACTAGAAAAAAAAGGTTAAATGTTTAAAAGTGATGTGGTAACCGTTAAACAGTTTGTATGGTATATACGGTGGACCAGTGAACTGGAAGAAATTAATATAAAAAACCACCGAGCGTTATCTTAAGCATTCGATTACATGTGATGCAATTTAAGTTCGTATTGCTAGTCACAAAAGGGAAACAAAACATAACATTAAATAAGTACCACATAATAAATAAGTTACCTACATCTGTGTAATAATAATATTAACTAACTAATTTTTACAAAAATAATAATAATAGTAATATTAAATTAATCGAATGGACTAGAAATATAAAACCTATTACGACATATACCGTACACAAAGTATGTACCCAAAAAAAACCCCTTACAACAAAAAAAAACCGGTAAAGTTTTTGTTGGTACTTTAATTTGTTTAAGAACGCTCGAGTTTAAATAAGTCGTTCGTTGGTACAGCTACAATACACCGCATACAAATTGGAACGACATTGATCGTATAGTATCCATACCAAATAAAATCATCTATCAACATATTGGCAGCCTCAACATTTCCATCACGCAACAGTAACATCGATCGCCAGGTGAACAAACATTATTATTTTTTGTTGTAAATTGTTGTTATATTTTAATTAGTTTATTTTGATAGATTACGTAAAATAAATAGTAAACTGGCTTAAGTAGTATAGAAAACATTATTAGTATTAAGATTAGGGTAGCAGGGTGTAGGGTAGCTAGCTATAGTAGTATACATTTATGTATATTTCCTTTTGTAAATTTTATTTTTGGATTATTTACTGTTTTTATATTAAATTTATGAATTCTAATTTAGAAAGCTTGCTTCTTTTAATTTCAAACCGAACTATGAGGGGCTAGTAGTCCAAATTATTAGAGGATGGTCTAGAGAGTAGGTATATGAGATTGTATGCCGAGGTGAGTTGGTCATGGTCCTTATAATTCATCCCAGTTCCTAATCTCCGTCCTGCGGTCTAAAACTGATCCATACATATTTCGGAAATCCCACCCCCCTACCCTGAGTCCTAGCCGGAGTTAACTGACCGCCCGAAATTTCTGTATGGATACTTCTGTTAACAGGGCGAAAATAAACCAGCGAAATTGAGACATCGAGATCGCTCCGTCGTTGGCTTCGAATCGCTCCCGTTACAGTGGCGCCCAAACCGATCGGTCGTTGGCAAACGTGCCTGATGTTATAAAAACTCTTCAAGTTTTATTTTTAATTATTAGATTTCGTCAGCTTGAATGAACTACATCCTTAAATGTTTCGAAGTAGTCATTGCTGAATTAATTTTATTTTTATTTAGTTTTATATGTTAGCTAACAATATGGTGAGAACAAAGATTGCCCATTTCTAGGATAGAGTTGCCTGTCCTATTACTTGATTTTAGTATCAATCTTTTTTTTCTCTCTATATGTTAGTTTTGTGCAGTTCGATTGTATCCATGCATGTTACATCCATAAAAGATTATTATGTTTTGAGTTCTTGGTAATGATGGATACAATTATATAGTTTTAAATATAAATTTGATAATAAATTGAAACCCTTAATGATCCTATTAATATTTTATAATAGTTATGAATATAATTCGAGTTCAGTTTATTATCTCACTTTAATTCTGTAAGTAATTTAAACCATTCCTACCCTTCCTTCATGACCAACCACCTACATAACACAATTATCCGACTTAATATTAAAATATAATATACTGCTTGTTTCTGTCTCTCTCTGGATCAGCCTCTAATTTATTGATTGATTGATTGATTCTGAATGCACGACCAAGTTCTTACACAGGAGCTCCCGGGTGACGCCGGGCCCACCGTACACTCTTTTTTACATATAACAAAACCGAAGGATTGGATAGGTTAGTTAAGTAGGACAGAATCGGCCCGGTTACAGACACCTAGGTATAGCCGATAGTTAGTAACACAAAGACAGCACAATACTAATCTACTAAGGAAGGATAAAGGTTTAATAGGTTTAATGGACAACGATGGTATTGGTCTTCAACAATTGCTTCGCTAAATCAGCAATCTGAGAAAAAATTTGTATTATTTCACGTACATCTGGAAATTTCCTGAAATGTAATTGTAAATTAATACAAAATTTAATTGATTAAATCGACCCAGTTGCAGACCCTTAAATAAAGTCGATAGTTATTAATGCAATGACAACACCATTCTAATCTACACAATCAACAATTAATATTTCAAAGAAATATTATTTCACGTCTGTAGATTTCCTGAAATTTAATTCTAAATTAATATTTTCCGGCTTCCTAAATAATATAAACATTTATTAATTTAATCCTCCTGCAATTCCACGACTTACAATAGGATTTCCTATATCCATAATTATTTAAATTATATCAAACTTAGTCTAAAATTCATTAGTATTTAACCCTTAAATCGAAAAAAAAAAACAAAAAAACAACAAATTTTATATGTAAGGCATCCCAAAGGCAATGGTTCCCGGAAAAATATCAATGTTATTCAATACCAGATTAACTACCTGATAGGATATTTCAAACAATTTTAATTTAATTCAAAAATTTCAAATATTTTATTAGTTTTGTTCACCAAAGAAGAGAATATTCCATTAATTGCAAAGTATAATTATAGTGCACAGGATATTTATATCATGCTCAATGGAACTTTACTATTCCTCAACCAATAACTGTTAAATATGGTACGCAGAATTGGATTGGCACTGTAGCATGTTCAATGGAACTAAGCAAACTCAAAACAAATGATGATCAAATTCGGGTGCAAAGCCGAATTTGACGAAATTTTCGATTCAGCTATAATGAATGAAACATGCCGTTTCCAACTGAAATTTTCCAGTTCAGGTTGTAGAGCTGGGCTAGGATTCTAATAAATTAGGATCAACTTGTATTGGGATTTTAATGTGTCTTTTTGATTTTGATAAAGTTCTAAAATTCGATAATTCTGAATGGAACTTGGCCATACCCCGACCAATTATTGTCAAATCAGGTAAGCAGAATTAAATGTGAATGTAAAAATGGATTTTAGAGAAGTTCTGGAGTTCGGCCGTGCTAAGCAATGTCTTAACTAATCATGTTCGAATCTAATATGTTGAGCTGAACCGGGATTTCAACATAAATCCCGGGTGAAGTACTGGATTTTTTAACAAAATAAATCCGAAAATAATCGGCCAAGGAATTTTCTTATTTCTCCATTTACACGTTAAAACAGCCAGTTGACAGATGACCCAGCCGAACTAAGCCTCTCCCAAATTAATGCTAATTGCTATAGAATTGCGATTTGCTAGAATTCCAATTAAGCCCAAAAATGATTTTATGCATCTTCCGCAGTATATTGTCTCAATCAAACAAAACGATCATGATTTATGTGAGGTGATGACACGAACGGAAGATAGAACCACGCGGAAGGCTTTTTACACAATTGGTACATGAGCAGGTCGTTGATTAGGATTTAGAATTCAAATCAATCGATATTCGTATATATCATTCCCATGCAAAGACGAACCTGTTTCGAGAAATATTATTGAGCCAGAAATTCTTTTAGATAAAATAGTGCCAGCAGTAAGCAATTTTAAAAAAATAGTCAACATTAAAAGGCCGAAGGATATCACATCAAAGATTTAATTGTCATTACAAATGGAAATAAAAAATTAAAAACCATTTTCCCTTTGCCATGCCGTAACACATATGAGGTCTCATCCCTTTAAATCAATCTACAAAAAAGTCATGAATATTTATATATATACACATATACATACATATCTACACACATACACACACATATACATACATATATATATATATATATATATATATATATATATATATATATATATATATATATATATATAAAATTTTACTATAAAATGAAATAAAAAATATTTCTGTTCTTTGTCACTCTTATGAAATTTTAAAGTTTTTCTTTTGCGTATTATCAGTAAAAAAATTGCTGTCAGCAAATCTTTCCACGGAATTAATGCATTATTTGTAAAACTGATCAACAAGAAATATGTAAAAGAACAAAAAATATTTTGTTTTACTATTCACTTATCAAGAATAAAGTAGAAAGAAATGATATGTATTCTCTATTCGATCGTTCAATACAGGCAACAATACATTTTATCCAATCAGTACTACAATGAATTTTCGCTTTCTTATAAGAATAGAAAAGTAAAACCAAAAGAGCAGTAGATCCCGTTCGCTAACACAAAATATAAGATCAACCTTTTTAGTTTCTCATTATTCGCTCATTAGACACTATTCGTTTTCTACTGCATAACATTTCTAAAAATTCATTTTACTATTCAAGAGCGAAGAGAAATTAGCATAAAAAATTCATTTAAAAATGAACGGAAAATGAATGACAAGCAACAGAAGAGTATTTTTATTTTCATCCTTTTTGTCTTATTTGACTAAACTAAACTACGTGAATGTACGTACATATATCCATACACACACACAATCGTAAACCATACGACATATCACAAATGCGTATATTAAAAAATATTTACATTAATAAAATTAAAATTTATATAAATTTTTTACAAAAAAAATAAAAATTAAACAAAATATAAACTAAACAAAGTATAAATAAAAATATGAAACACAAAAGCACTTAGCTTGTGATGCGTTCTCCATTGCTGCGTCAGTGCGTCACACAAATAACAAAACAACCCGTCATAACAACCTAGACACTTTCACGTTAATTCACGTTTCGATTTACTAACACCAATTTATTAACACTTTATATTATATATTTAATATTTAATTTTAATAACTTTTATATATAAAATATTATTTATTTATTTATTTAAAACAGAAAAAAAAATTTAAGTTTCAATTTTCTATATAGAGAAAGACAACGCATCTTTCTCGTACGACGATCGATCGCCGACCATCTCTCTGGATCAGCCTCTAATTTATGAATACATATTTATTTATATTGAATTTTATATCCTAGAACTGTCTCGAACATTTCTTGATCAATAGTTTTAGGTTTTCGTCTCTAAAAATTACAATTCTTTAAATTGTTATTATTTTATTTGATTATTACCGTTTAATTAAAAACATTTTTTTTTCTCATACATTTATTATAAGCTGAACACAATATTAATATATTTTAAGGCAAACTGCTGGCAACTTCGTATATAAGTATTTTCATACTAAAGTTACCCATTTTTTTTTTGTGAATACTTTGAAAGTGGTTAATCATGAATCCAGAACTGTTGTCAAACGATGAATTTGAGTTAGAATGTGCAGTTCGCCACATAATCTCTGAGAACCCCATTGATAAACTAAACGAGCTTCTGAAACGATTACAGGATGAAAAGGAACATCCAGTGTTAGCTCCTAATAGACCTGTAGAATCGGTTCAGAAAAATCCGAAGCGAGAAATAACTAAAATATTATTAAAATTTCGAGAGATACATTTGGACATTAAAGATAGAATTGACAAAAAACTAGATCAAAAAGATATTACTAGATTTCAGTCTAGACTATCGCATTTACGGGGCCGTTTAACTAGACTACAGTATTCCAAAGTGGTAGCATCAAACGTGGTTGAGCTTCTTGAAAAATGTGATGAGCTATCGAACTTCTTTGAGAACTATGGGGAAGATCAGACTGATGGTAACGAATCTCTGGTACATTTAGAATCATTAATAATAGTAACCGATGATGAGAACCAAAGTAGTGACAGTAGCGAACAATATGAAAAGAATAGCTCAACAGGGTCACACAAATCTCGAAATGGAACAGGAAAACCATCCTCTACTTCAAAAGAGAAAGTAGGCAAGGCTCTCTCATCTCCTACCGAAATGACAATGCAACACATGGTACGTAACCCAAAACAAACGACTGTAAATGATCCCAAAGTTCCGATACCATTACAAATGCCACCATACCATAACCCAACAGGAATTAATTTTATGCCTCACAGTGGATGTCCTCCAAACCAACCTGAAACATTGACATCTCAATTGTATATTCCCAAAGAACCTGAACCAATTTTCAGACCAATACAGTCAGCACAGGAACCCATACCCAATCATCTACAACACATGGTACGTAACGCAAAACAAACGACTGGAAATAATTCCAAATTCCAGATACCATTACATATGCCACCATACCATAACCCAACAGGAATTAATCTTGTGCCTCAAAATGTTTATCCTCCAAGCCATATGGTACCGCGCCAAATGCCAATTTATCATCCTCAGGTGTTTCGACCTCTACAACGAAATCCTGAAAAATGGCCAATATCATTCGACGGCGCACCAAATGGAACTCCAGTAAAGCGATTTATTTGCATGTTAGAGCATCAAGCGATGACTAATGGTATTCATTTGCAACAAATAGCGAATGATATGAGTTATTTCCTCAAAGGCCTAGCCGCTGATTGGTACTGGGACTTCATCCAAAGATACGGAAATGCAGAATGGCTATTCCTGAAATCTGAGATCATCAAAAGATTTTCAGACAGACGCTCAGATTTGGAAATACGGCGTGTTCTCGAATCTAGAAAGCAAAAACCCAACGAAAAGTTTATTAACTTTTATAGTGATGTTTTATCAATTTCATTGCAAATGGAAAATCCTATGCCAGATTCTAATTTGATCTTTATATTGACCCAAAACATGCGACCAGGGTTGCAAGACCGATTGGCGCTCACTCAATTCGCCACCCTCGATGAGTTGGTTCGCCAATGTCTGGCGTATGAGGACGCATGGTCCAGGAATAGAATTATCCCAGAACTGACATGTGAAACTCGTAGATATGTACATGAAATGCAAGCATCGCACGAACAAAGTGTGCCTTATTCCCCAGCTCCTATGCAAAGTCCGATGTCTTATCAAAACCAGCGACCTAATTTAAACTATCCTCCGTTACCGATTAATTACCCATGTGATCCATATTTTGATTCTAAAAAGGCCACAGAATACCCACCTCCAACTAATTCCGAAAAGGGAAACCCTTTTAACCCAGTTAACGCTATTGCACCACATGAAAATTTACAAAATTCTAAAGCACTACCTTCTTCAAATTACAGGTATTTGGTCAAGCATTGTTGGAACTGTCGCCAGACTGGGCACTTCTTCAAAGATTGTGGCCAAAATATAATGCATATTTTTTGTTTTGGTTGCGGCACGCCCGAAGTTATCAAGAGAAACTGCCCCAATTGTTGTTTAATTTGGGGAAACGTGCAGAAGGGGGTGACCGTTCCAATGACGCTTACTCCCAATATGCAAACATCCCAATCAAACCCAGCCTCAGGACGTGGTTACCAATCTCAACATCAAACCAGCCAGAACAGAACCGGAGGCGGGTATCGTTCGATCCTAAAACGCTAGAATGTAGCAAGTATAGTCTTTTAAAATTCTCATCAGCTAATACCATGCACCGTAAATGTAAACTTAAGCTCCGTAACCGATCTTTCAAATATTTTAACCTTAGGAAATCTTTTAAATCCCAAATTTTAGAAACCCTGCTATCAGATGACATGGATGGACGTCCTTATGCCGAAGTGGAGTTGTTAGGTAACAAAATTTGCGGTCTGTTGGACAGTGGTGCTAATGTATCAATACTCGGTAAAAACTGCGAAGGAATCCTTAAAGATCCTACCGTCCACTTCCGTCATTTACCTTCCTCCATCAAGACGGCTAATGGGAACACGGAGCAAATTATAGGACATGTAAAAATTCATATTACGTTTGCTGGCCAAACCAACTTGATTACATTACATTTGGCTCCTAATCTTCAACAAGAGTTATATCTTGGTGTCGATTTTTGGAAGTTATTCCAATTGAAAATTAAATATAACTCCACATCTTTTGACTTTAATACTACTTCACAGTACGGGTCCTCTCACGATACTGTGTCCGAATCTGCTCTGTGTGCTGATATTCCTACATTTCACAAATTAACTTATATCCAACAGCAACAGCTGGAGGAAACTAAGCAACTTTTTCCATCATCGACCACACTTGGGCTGGGTAAAACGAATTTATTAAAACACACCATTGACGTCGGAGATGCTAAACCACTCAAGCAGCGATATTATGCTGTGTCTCCAGCTGTTGAAGCTGAGATGTGCAAGGAAATCGATCGAATGCTCTCTCTTGGCGTCATAGAGGAAAGTATCAGCTCATGGAGTTCCCCGATGGCCATAGTCCGCAAGGCGGATGGCAGGGTCCGATTGTGCTTAGATGCGAGGAAGGTCAACGCGGTCACAGTGAAGGATGCTTACCCTTTGCCGCTCATCGATGGGTTGCTAGGGCGTCTTAACAAGACAAGGTTTATTTCTAGCCTTGACTTGAAAGACGCCTTTTGGCAAATACCATTAGATGAGGGGTCGAGGGACAAGACAGCCTTCACTGTGCCGGGGAGACCTTTGTACCAATTTACTGTCATGCCTTTCGGGCTCTGCAATGCGCCGCAGACTATGTGCCGGCTCATGCATCGGGTGATACCTCATGAGCTGCATACGCAGGTATTTGTCTATCTAGACGATCTATTGATAGCCGCTGAGACATTTGACGAACACATTGCTCTGTTACGAAAAGTGGCTGAGTTATTGACGCGGGCAGGGTTAACTATAAATCTGCAGAAGAGCAAATTCTTGCTTAAAGAAATCCGTTACCTTGGTTACATCGTGGGCGATGGTGTGCTCAAGGTTGATCCTTCCAAAGTATCTGCTATTACTGCTTACCCAACCCCGAAGACAGTTAGACAGCTCAGAAGATTTCTGGGTATGTCCGGTTGGTATCGGCGGTTCATTCATAAATACTCAGAATTAGCAATGCCCTTAACGAATCTGTTAAAGAAAAGCCAGAAATTTAAATGGAATGACGACGCCCAGAGATCTTTTGAGCAACTAAAATTAGCTGTTTCCTCTGCGCCTGTTTTATGTAACCCCGATTGGAATAAACCCTTCTTCATTCAATGCGATGCTTCGACCACTGGCGTGGGAGCCGTCCTATTCCAAAAGTCATCCAGCGGCGATGAACGCCCTGTTGCTTTTATTTCTCAAAAACTTAATACAGCTCAGCGTAACTATAGCGTTACCGAACTCGAATGTTACGCGGCTGTATTAAGTGTTGAGAAGTTTAGGCAATATGTAGAAGGCTACCCTTTTACCATCATCACGGACCACGCGAGTTTGAAGTGGTTGATGGGACAAAGGGAGCTTTCTGGGCGTCTCGCCCGCTGGAGCCTTAAATTGCAAGGATTCAATTTTACTATTGAATACCGCAAAGGAAAAGACAATATCGTACCTGACGCGCTCTCACGACAATCGGAAGCATTGACTCTGAATGAAGAAGACCTGACTTACCTATCTTGTTAGATCCTGATCCTATTCATTTTCAAGATACCGATTACCAAAACCTGCTGAACCGTATTCAAACTAATCCTGCAGTTAAGAACAACCTCAAAATTAGTAATGGTAGAATACTTATCCATCCTCATTCTGATCCTGATATATCCTCTGATATTCCTTCCTGGAAATTGTATGTCCCTAACCCACTTATCCCTATTTTAATCGAAAAGGCACATTCTCCACCAAATGCCGCACATTTAGGAGTAAGCAAAACCTTAGACATTTTGAGGAGGTGGTATCACTGGCCCAAAATGGCTAGTGATGTACACGAGTTTGTTGTGAATTGTCATGTATGTAAAGCTAGTAAAGCATCCAACATTATTACACGTCCGCCTTTAGGTAAATACACAGATGTTCCGAGAATATTTCAAAAGTTATACATTGATTTTATGGGACCGTATCCCCGATCCAAGCAAGGAAATACTTACCTATTTGTGGTATTGGACCACCTTAGTCGATTTGTGTTACTCGAGCCAATGCGCGACGCTAATAGCCGAAATGTAGTAAAATATCTGGAAAGTCGTGTGCTTAATATTTTCTCCGTCCCAGAGCAGATACTGAGTGATAATGGCAAGCAGTTTACATCGAAAATCTTCCGGGAATTCTTAAATAAATATGGCATTCATCATCTACTAACACCCAAGTACTCACCACAGGCAAATGCCTCGGAAAGAGTGAATCGAAGTATTCTATCAGCCATTCGGTCATATATCCAAGAAGATCATACTAATTGGGATCTTCATATTCATGCTATTGGTTCTGCTTTGCGTAACGTGACACATATAAGTACTGACCGTTCACCTCACTTTATGGTATTTGGACGGCATTTTGTTCCTCATGGATCGCATTATGGATTGTTGCGCCAGCTGAATTGCCTTGATGATACTGAGATACAGCTTTCTAATGCTGACAAATTAACAATTGCCCAAAAGACCGTACTCGAGAACTTACGAAAATCCCATCAACGAAACTCGCATAGATACAATCTTCGAAGTCGAACAAGGAAATTGGTTGCTGGACAGCCAGTCTATGTTCGGAATTTTTGTCAAAGTGCTGCCTTTCAAAAATTCGCATCAAAACTTGCTCCAAAATTTAGAAGGGGTTATATTAAGGAACCCGTCGGTAATGTGGCTTATAAGCTGGTGGATGAAAAGGGTAATCCGTTGGGAACATATCACTTAAAGGATATTAAAAGTTAAATTCTTTTCACTTTTTTCTCTTAAATACATATTTAATACAGGTCGCAGTTGAAATATAATAACCTTGTGTTCAGCATGACGTTAGTTCTAAATAAATAAATAAATATAATAATTACTGGTGTTTGGAACTTTAAAATAATTTTAAATATATTACTTATTTGTTTGCCCGGCTTAAAGAGACCTCTCAGGGGTGTGGGACGTCCCCACGATTTGTGACGATCTGCGTTGCATATCGTCACAAGGTTTGGTTTTATACCCCTGACCTATTTTTCCAGTGTAGAGTTTAGATAACCGAAAAAGAAATGTTGGAGACAGTCCGCGCGATCAGTTAATTTTTGATAAAAGCCGAGGTAAGCGAACGAAAGGGGACAGAAAGTAAAAAATAAACGTGGTTGTTCGGTTGTTTTAGACGAGTAATTTTTTTAAAAGAAGCAAAATGGTATGCAAAAAAATATAAAATGCATACATAAGTTAAAAAAAAATATTAATAAAAATTAGTAAATTTTATTAAGTTTAGTTTAAGTATGATAATTAGTTTTAATTGAAAAAGTTTGATTAATAATGATAATAAAAATAAAAACCGTTAAAATATAGTGACTAAAAACTAAAAAGTGAATGAGTTCTAGTGGACAATAAAAATTGTATAACGTTAAGTGAACACATATTAAAAAAAAAACTAACATAGAAAACTTAGTGATACAAAAAAAATAATAATTTTAGAAATCGGTGCCTAACTAAAAAGTACAGTGCCTAAACATAAATCCTCAGGTGTAATAACTGTAGTGATTACGAGCACCTTAAATATAATAAACCAAATATAGTGACTAGAAAAAAAAGGTTAAATGTTTAAAAGTGATGTGGTAACCGTTAAACAGTTTGTATGGTATATACGGTGGACCAGTGAACTGGAAGAAATTAATATAAAAAACCACCGAGCGTTATCTTAAGCATTCGATTACATGTGATGCAATTTAAGTTCGTATTGCTAGTCACAAAAGGGAAACAAAACATAACATTAAATAAGTACCACATAATAAATAAGTTACCTACATCTGTGTAATAATAATATTAACTAACTAATTTTTACAAAAATAATAATAATAGTAATATTAAATTAATCGAATGGACTAGAAATATAAAACCTATTACGACATATACCGTACACAAAGTATGTACCCAAAAAAAACCCCTTACAACAAAAAAAAACCGGTAAAGTTTTTGTTGGTACTTTAATTTGTTTAAGAACGCTCGAGTTTAAATAAGTCGTTCGTTGGTACAGCTACAATACACCGCATACAAATTGGAACGACATTGATCGTATAGTATCCATACCAAATAAAATCATCTATCAACATATTGGCAGCCTCAACATTTCCATCACGCAACAGTAACATCGATCGCCAGGTGAACAAACATTATTATTTTTTGTTGTAAATTGTTGTTATATTTTAATTAGTTTATTTTGATAGATTACGTAAAATAAATAGTAAACTGGCTTAAGTAGTATAGAAAACATTATTAGTATTAAGATTAGGGTAGCAGGGTGTAGGGTAGCTAGCTATAGTAGTATACATTTATGTATATTTCCTTTTGTAAATTTTATTTTTGGATTATTTACTGTTTTTATATTAAATTTATGAATTCTAATTTAGAAAGCTTGCTTCTTTTAATTTCAAACCGAACTATGAGGGGCTAGTAGTCCAAATTATTAGAGGATGGTCTAGAGAGTAGGTATATGAGATTGTATGCCGAGGTGAGTTGGTCATGGTCCTTATAATTCATCCCAGTTCCTAATCTCCGTCCTGCGGTCTAAAACTGATCCATACATATTTCGGAAATCCCACCCCCCTACCCTGAGTCCTAGCCGGAGTTAACTGACCGCCCGAAATTTCTGTATGGATACTTCTGTTAACAGGGCGAAAATAAACCAGCGAAATTGAGACATCGAGATCGCTCCGTCGTTGGCTTCGAATCGCTCTCGTTACACTGCGTTGGTTAATATGTATAATTTTTTCGAATTATTCACTTTTACCGGTAATTATAGTAAATATTCATGTGTACAAAAGCATTAGCTTAACACTAGAACTACGAACATTTCCTCTTTGGCTTATTTAATATTTTACGATAATGTCGTGATTTTTATTAAAGAGGAAATGTTATAAATAAATGATGCAACCGGTCATTTTGATCGGCTCGTAGTTCTAGTGTTAAAGAGGAAATTTTATAAATAAATGATGCAACCGGTCATTTTGACCGGTTCGTAGTTCTAGTGTTAAACACATTTAATAAATATTATTATTATTATTATATATAATTACCAAACCCCTTTGGTTAAGGTGTTAAATATGAAAGTTTAAAACTATAATAATAATAATGGCATAATTTTACTTTACGTATACATCGAGAAAATCAGGCAAACTGTAAAAATTTCGAAATTTTTAAATGTAGAATTGTTTATCAACAGTTTTAGAAGGGGAAGTTAAATTTTTTTTTTTTTTTCAATAAAAGTTATTTTTTGATAATTTTTGACGTTAGGATTGCGGGCATTCTATATCCAGGCAACCTTCATGAAACTCCTGACGAGGATCACTAAAACCGTAATTCAAATGAAAATGAAGATGAAGAACAAATTGACGATAAATTCGATTTTGAATAAATTAAAATTGAAATTTTGAATTAACAAACTACATTTTATTTCATTTATTTTTATTAATAATAATTGCTTCGTCAACCTTGTAGACACAGATCAAAGAGTTTTTATCGCTCTTATCGCTTCTTCTAAATGTTTAAAAAAATCAAGTTTTGTAAATAATTTTTTTTTTTAATGTAATTTTAATTCGTTGTATACCTTAGAGCAGTGGTTCTTAACCTTTTTTTACTCGCGACCCACCAAATAATTCATAATTTTTTTTGTGACCCCTATTTTTTAATTTTAATTTATATTTGTTAAATTATCTATAATAAATTTATTTTTTTTATTATTCCTTTATTTTTTTATAAAATATAATAAACATAAAAAATAACTTTATTATTTCATTATCTATTTTAACTTTCATACTTTTGTGAAGTGATACTGTTAGCATATTTGCATTTATTTCTGCCGTACTAACAAAGTTGTATTTAGGAAAAAAAACTACCGCGTGTAAATATGAAACCGGAATTTCCCAAGAGACGACGCCACCTGTCAATGTACCTTTCGACAAACCACGTTATCGGCGCCATTGTTTTCTTTTGACATCTAATAACAACATCCAATTCATAACCTACAAGTTTCACACAATGTTGTTTACGTGTTAAAAATGTTGGTGGTTTCAAAATTCGAAAGTGGTGATTTTGATGTGAGAAACGAAGAACGTGGAAGACCACCAAAAAATTTTGTAGACAGCGAATTGCAACTATTGTTGAATGAGAATGATGCTCAAACTTAAAAACAGCTCGCGGATCAATTGAATGTGTCACGAGAAGCCGTCTCCATATGTTTAAAAGCCATGGGAAAAATCCAAAAGCTGAGACAATTGGTTCCGCATAAACTGAATGAAAGGCAACAGAAAACAAAAAAAAAACACTTGCGAAATGTTGCTCGCCACATACAAAAGAAAGTCAGTTCTCCATCGAATTGTGACTGGCGATAAAAAATGGATCTATTTTGAGAGTTCAAAGCACAAACTGTCTTGGGTTGATCTAGGACAAACATCGACATTGACTGCAAGGCCAAATCGCTTCGGACGGAAGACAATGCTCTGTATTTGATGGAATCAGAAGAATGTGATTTATTTTGAGCAGCTGAAATCTGGAGAAACCATAATTACTGAACGCTACCAACAACAAATGATCAATTTGAATCGAGCTCTGCCTGAAAAACTACCGAAATATGATAAAAGGTAACACAAAGTGATTTTGCTTCATGATAATGCACCATCACACAAAGCAAAACCGGCCATGGAAACATTGGAAGCACTTAATTAGAAAATGCTTTCACATACGGCTTACTTGAAAGACTTGGCACCGTCCAATTATCACTTATTTGCATCGATGGGCACGGGCTTGCTGAGGGGCACTTCACTTCCTACGAAAATGGCTCGATAACTGGTTTGTCTCAAAAGAAGAATAGTTGTTTATGGCGTGGCATCCACGCATTGTCAGAAATATGGGGAAATGTATAACTAATAAAGGGCCATACTCTAATAAAATACTCTGAATCATTATCATACGATGAACGTGTCCTTTTTACTAAAAAAAAATCCGGTTTCATATTTAAACACATGGTAAAAAATGAAACTTTACTTTTCTTATTTCACTTTTCAATACGATATTCGGTTATACATCAATTTTCTTTTTATTATATTCTGAAGAAAATTTTGCAAACTTTAGCGGCCCCCGGAAAATTTCTTACGGACCCCCATGGGGCCGCCGCCCTTTCCAAAAAAAACTTTCATATTATTCACTTTGACCAAAGGGGTTTGGTAATTAAAATTGAAGGAAAATCCTTGATATTTCACAAATTTACCAAACGCACTGGGGATTACATATAATGACCGGTAATTATATAATATAACCACCAGATTATACACTTTGACCGTAACATATGTACCACAAAAAACCATCAACGTTAACAAATTTCAAATAACGATTTATTTTGTATGAGTGTGAGAAAAATTTCTTATCTTTACATACATTTTTTGTAGATGTGTGAACAATACTGCCCTAAAAAATACTCCAGTTTACATTTTTTTATAGCAACATTATGGCAGTACACTAACACCATCACAACTATTCTCTCAGTGAAATTTTACTACAACATGTTTTGTTTCGTACACACACAATCAGTAAAATCTATATTTCTTTCGCTTTTATTTTTTACTGACAGCAAATTTTTCCCATGAAATAGGGCCATTACATATTTGTGTTTGGTTGCATTATTATATTTTATATGCCTATCTATATTGATTTGCCCAAATTGAATACAATCATGACTTAATTTTTCCTAAGTGTACTAACTTAGGATATATTTATAAGGATGATATGCGATTTAAATCCAATAATATTAAAATACCTAACAATCTTATAAATGATTTTATTTTTGAGAAAATGAATAAAATCAGCTTACACCGGAAAGATGTCTTTAGGAAAATGTACTATGTATTTAGATTTGCCTCCAAAAAATACAAATTTCTGTTAACATTTTTCCTTTATTCCATATTATCTGAAGCATGGTAGTAATTGATTTGTTTCGACTAGCTTTTGCACACATTTTAAGACTTTGAAAATAAAAACTAGTTATTGATTTTAACAAAATTTGCAAAATCGATACAGGTTGAGGTATATAGAATTTTTAGTATACACAATTTCCTTGCAATTCCATTTCTAAAGTGCTAAGCTTAAGCGTGAAAACCATCCTAAGGTTTTACAATGACAATAAATAAATATTTCGTTATTCGTTGTTGTTAATCGATTTGCAAGCTCACATTAAAAGTACACTGAAAATTTTCAGATACCAACCACCCCAAATTTCTGTTGAATAAATTAAACCTTCTTTCAAATTTTCCAAAATAGACATTTCTGTAGGTTTGTACAGGATCGGACGCTAGGTTTCAGAAAAACGAACAAGTCTACGTAAGTTACATAACCTCTCAGAATAGTATAGTTTACGATGGGAACAGCACATTCTAAAGCACAGGAATCAATTTGTAGTGTTCTTGGTGCAGACGTTGTCTTATGAAACGTGTAATTATTGGTTAGCTAGGAATCACCCAAACAGCTATTTCCAAGCGTTTGCACCAAATGGAAAAATCCAAAAACTTGGTTGGGTCCCACATGTATTGAACGAACACAACTTAAGCCAACGTATGATCACGTACGTGCCTTTTACTGCTAGCCCGACAACAAAAAAATAACTTCTTGAAAAACTGTGACGGGTGATGAAAAGTATATTTTTTACGAGAATCCCAAATGTAAAAAGTTGTGGATAGATCCCGGGTAATCCAGTACAACGACGCCAAAACAGAACATCCACTGAGAGAAGCTTCTCATGCCCATCTGGTGGAACATGAAGAGTGTGCTTTATTATTAACCCCTAGAAACTGGTCAGACGGTGACTGCAGAACGCTACACCCAAAAATTGAACAGACTTAGCAAAGAACTTGATTAGAAATGGTCATTTACTGGGCAAGGAAGCAGGCAAGTCATACTGATGCATGTAAACGCTCAATCTCACGTTGCATGATTCAGAAGACCCTCTTGAACTTGGGATGGGAAGTTCTTCTGCACACGGCATTTTCATCAGACTTGGCCCCATCCGACTACCATTTTTTTCGGTCAAAGCGGTTTAAAAATCTGTATAAATTAACTCATACACCTACTATGTATTTAATTCCATTTTTAACTGAACTTCTCTAAATTTTTGGTTGGTAGATTTTGAGATCTCATATATATCTGTGTTGATTTTATTTGCTCTTTGAAATTGTTTAGTACAGTTCATTTGGAACATATTTTACGAACAATACTCTACATTTACCGAAACTTATCGTGGGAGACGATTCAAGTTGGACCGCAAGGCCTACTACTCGCACAACTGAAAACACCAAGCTTTTCACGAATAATGACACCAAAAAGTTCCGTTACCGCCTTAATATAAATGGATTCTCGCTTAAGAATCTGGAGATGTTATTTAGGACTGACACGTAGTATTTGCAGTCTCTAACAAGAGAGTATTGGTTAGAACTTGTTGCTCTCCAAGAAAATTGATGGTCTAAACATAACCTCTAAGGTTTTTGTTCGTCTGATTATTTTCTAGGCATCGTGTACTATGTAATATTGCGAAAGGAATTGCCTAACATCATACCAATAAACAAAAATCTCGGAATGTCTAAGCATAACCAATAGTATATATGCACAGAAGATACTGTAAAAATGATAGTGCTCTCCCGAGAATTTTTTTAGATATAGTACATATAGTTTTCATATAATATTGCGAATGGAATTGCTCACAGGTTATACCAATTATCATAAATTTCAGAGATGTCTGAGTATAACCACGTGTACGTGGGGAACTCAATCCTATGGAATTGCACATTATACTAAGTAACAAGAATATCTGAGATTGCTTAGCATAGCCACTACTATATTTAGATAGAAGACATTAAAGCTTAGACATATGAGGACGGACGAGAGGTTTTCGCGCCTGATGCTATCATATGCCTGTTCAAAGTCTATGTAGAGTTAGTGAATGGTTATGTTGTATTCCGACTTTTTTCCAAGATCAAGATTAGCGTGAAACCCCTAGTTGTGGCGCCCTAGTTGTTTCTGTGACTAACTAATTCTTTCCTTATATTATCATCAATGTGAGGATGCAGGCGGGGCTTGGTCCCGCATAATTCTGGAGTACGATCTATTTTTCAAATATGCTTTTGATATTGGATTACTTACTACAGGAATGTGCTATACATAGTGTCGCCATTATGGTTGGCATGTACGTCTCTTATCATATCATTTCAATTAGCTAGAGAACAAACTAAAAGTTGGAAAGTTTAAAATAGAGGTCGATAGGAAAATCAGTGTTTTATGAAACTTTGACATGTAATTTATTCATGATAACAGAAATGTGTTAAACAGCCCTAATTTATCGGGTACGAATTTCAATGCGTTGTTGTGAAAATTATTACAAATATTGGCAAGTTTGCTAACGTCTTGCAATTACAAAACGGATAATATAATTCAATATTCTTTTACTACCTATCCCCCTATTAATTTGTATGCTAATGCATACATTTTATTTCATAGATATTAGTTTTTTACGTACTTTGAAAATTTGTCATCGATTAAAACGAAGAGTAACTGATTGAATAGCCATGTATTATAAACTTCCAAACGTTTCCGTTCGTCCTCTGAATCGGGATTCTTTAAAGTGAACAATCCTGGGTCGTCATACGTTAAATTCGTTTCTATCATTTTTAAAATTGTTTCTAAGTGAGAATTCTTGCTTTGAATTTCTTTTTTTAAGGCTGATATTAGCGTATTCCACATAACGTTATTCTCTATGCAATTACTTAGTTCACGTTCACCACACTCATCCATATTTATTTAAATTATTTATTAAATATTCAGATTATTAGAGAGTACTTTATAAATAATATAAAAACGATTTAAATGTATGAAATTAATTATCAGAACAATAACACGAAAATACAAGTTTTATTTATTTTGAAATGCCAAAAGAACTCTGATAGCGCACTATTCTTTGCGCGCTTTTCACAATATAATAAATATATTGTAGGTACCCTAGCCCAAGCAGCCGAGTGTATACCCAAGTATCACTACCTCAAATTTTTAATACCCATTCCACGGTTCCACACTTTAATTCTTTCAGCGTGATTCTTTCCCCGTTTCTTTTCCCTTCAGCTACAAACTAATTTTTAAGCGGGATATTTTTGATTTCGTCTTCTTCGAGGGCGTCCTGGGCTATAGTCCTAGTGTTCACTCATGTACAAGTGGATACAAAATATCCGGGTTGTTTTGAGCTACAAACCGAGCGCACCCTGTAAATCGGTTAATTTTTAACTCCACTTTGTATTGGATTTTTCGAGGTTTTTTGACATCTGAGTTTTGTTTTGAAAAAACTCAATTTTTAATAGCCGGCTAAACTTGATTCAATCATAAATATTTTCGTTAATATTTTATTAAAATTTAAACACTTTAGGAAATTTATTAAATTATTTTGTAATGAAAATTGACGTTTAAAATACTGAACGGTCAAATTTATATGCCAAGCCAAAAATAAACGCATTCACTCGTGTAATAAAAAAAATGGGATATTTTACTGAAGCGAAGTTAGCCGGGGTAAAATATGTCAAAAATATACTGATTTCTTATGTCAGAAAAACATCAGTGAACATGCTCAGTAAAGAAAAAGGGGGTACCAAAAATTTCGTTCGGATTGTTTTGTTTGCTTATATCCCTTTTTCTACCAAGAAAACAAATAAATTGGCTTAATTTTAGTCCAACCCACACAAATGTGTGAGTAAAAAACCAAAGTATGTAATGGCGTTGTTGATAAAGAATTTCGCTTGATTGGGTCTCGCCACACTTTAATTCTTTCAGCGTGAATCTCTGATTTCAAAAAATCAATCGACGTCCACATTTGATATCTTTGCGCATTTGTAGGGGGTACCAAAAAATTCGTTCGGATTGTTTTGTTTGCTTATACATACTAAAAATAAAAATAATTTATTTAAAACTGTAATATTTAATTAATATATTTTATTTTAAATTATACATTAAATTAAATATAAATTATATTTTAAATTAATCATTTTTATTTCTATTTTTTTATTATAAGCAAACAAAACAATCCGAACGATATTTTTGGTACACCCCTTTTTTACTATAGCCTTTCTTTTTTATGTATGTGCGTAAAATTATGTTTTTTGATTTATGGGGCATTTACATGTAGAAAATTGTTTTCTTCTACAAATTTTTGCAGGTAAATAAGAAGGATCCGCTATATAAAAATAATCAATGTGCCAGAAAGAAATAAACATATATAGTAATGGCACAGAATATGGAATACATACAGAAGGGACATTACTTTTATAGGATCATTATTAATTTACTTTTAATGAATTCAAATGCGAAATTTACATTTTTATCTTAGGCGTCTGTTTTTATTATGAATCCTCAGCATTTATAAATGCGAAATAATTTTTTTTCTTGTTGATTTTAAAAATGTCGTCATAAAAATACTCGGATCGAATATATTTTATGGGAACATTTTATAGTGGTTTACAGTGTAGTGGCTTAAAAATCTTCTGCAAAATTTTGTTGGTATATATTTCTTTTCTTGTCTCTCTTCTGCAAAAAGTCAATGTTATATCTTTTTCATTTCGCAGAAGAAAAATGTTGGTCGCATGTAAATGGGGCATTATTCGTATAGTAAAAAATATTTATTATTTGCTGTGATAATTGCTTCCTTGGTTGAAAAAATGTATTTTTTGCACTCGAAGCAAACATTAAACTAAAATGAACCCAAAAACGACAAAAAAACAAGATTTCGTTTAAATATTTATTACGTAATAGCACAGAATATAGAATACAAACAGAAGGGACATAACCCGATTTTTCTATGGAAATATTTCGACCGTTTTTTTTATCCTTGGTTTGTATGGAAAAGGGTAGAATATAGTAGTGAAAAAAATTTGTGCAGTGAACTTTTTTACATTCAATAAGGGTAGAGTCAAATTTTTTTTGGTCCACTTAGTAGCGTATATATATACTTTATAATATATGGTAATAGTGCGAAGAAAACAGTGAATCAAAAAAAAAAAATATTGACGAAAAAAGAATCAACAATTTCCCCGCCAAAAAATTAGTTTGTGGGTGAAGGGGAAAGAAACGAAGAAAGAATCACGCTGAAAGAATTAAAGTGTGGAACCGCGGATTATGCCCGGTTTACATAAGACCAACATTTTTCTTCTGCAAAATGAATAAGATATAACATTGACTTTTTGCACATGAGAGACAAGAAAAGCAATATATACCAACAAAATTTTGCAGAAGAATTTTTGAGCAAAAATGACCATAAAAATGAAAATGTTGCCATAAAATATATTCGATCCGAGTATTTTTATGGCAACATTTTTGAAATCAACAAGAAAAAAAATTATTTCGCATTTATAAATGTTGAGGATTCATAATAAAAACAGACGACATAGATACAAATGTAAATTTCGCATTTGAATTCATTGGGTCTGTTTAGACGATGAGTATTTCAACAATCATAATTCAACATTTGCGTATACACGATAAAACGTAGTTGATGTTATTTACTTATGTATGTGTAAAATTATTTTCATTTCATATTGAATTTCTTCGGAGAAGCATCGTCAAAGCGGTTGTCAATTTATGCGTATATTTTTTTAGTTATGCTATAAAATATATTTTTTAAATTATTTAAATTATTTTAAAATATATTTATATAATTAATATATGCGGAAATGCAAGTTAACTACATGGGCGTATTTTTCAGACATTGCGTTATTATTTTTCAGTAGAGTTTTTGATAAACAATATACAATTTGTTTTTGAATTTCTGTCAAAACATTGAAAAGCCATCGTGATGTTAATATTAATTCATGTTATGTTTTTTTTGTTGTGTAGTGAACGCTGCCGCGGTGCGTTTTTTTAGAAATAAAGACAACTTGCAGAAAAACGCATCCTATGCGGATTACATGTACATATTTCATTTTATTTAAAGTAGCGTTTTCTAATTTAAATGCAAGCGTCTTTTCGTACGTCTGTTTTCATCATTACAATAATTTATAATTATAGTTTATAAAATTTGTTATTATATTTTTTATAAAAAATAAATTGATATTTAGGAATTATATAATTATGTTATACAAAAAAAATAAAAATTATTTTTTTGTTGAAAACCCAACTCAACTAAATATTTATTTTTTATGTACGGTAGATGCTTTCATGTTTTGCGAACGAAAGACAAATTGGAAATAAAATCTGTTTTCAGAAAAAAAAAAATTGGACCGAAATTTTTTTTTATAGCTTTTTTGTTTGTGTTAGTAAATTACAATTCGTTCAACACCTAAAATTCGAGTTGAAAAAGTACGCAAAAATTTTTTTTAGATTATAGGCAAGGGGGAAAGGAGCGAAGAAATTTGTGTTGAATTCAACACTCGTGTAAACAGGACCATTGGTCCTGTTTACACGAGTGTTGAATTCAACACAAATTTCTTCGTTCCTTTCCCCCTTGCCTATAATCTAAAAAAATTTTTTGCGTACTTTTTCAACTCGAATTTTAGGTGTTGAACGAATTGTAATTTACTAACACAAACAAAAAAGCTATAAAAAAAAATTTCGGTCCAATTTTTTTTTTCTGAAAACAGATTTTATTTCCAATTTGTCTTTCGTTCGCAAAACATGAAAGCATCTACCGTACATAAAAAATAAATATTTAGTTGAGTTGGGTTTTCAACAAAAAAATAATTTTTATTTTTTTTGTATAACATAATTATATAATTCCTAAATATCAATTTATTTTTTATAAAAAATATAATAACAAATTTTATAAACTATAATTATAAATTATTGTAATGATGAAAACAGACGTACGAAAAGACGCTTGCATTTAAATTAGAAAACGCTACTTTAAATAAAATGAAATATGTACATGTAAACGCATCCTAGTTTTTCTGCAAGTTGTCTTTATTTCTAAAAAAACGCACCGTGGCAGCGTTGACTACACAACAAAAAAAACATAACATGAATTAATATTAACATCACGATGGCTTTTCAATGTTTTGACAGAAATTCAAAAACAAATTGTATATTGTTTATCAAAAACTCTACTGAAAAATAATAACGCAATGTCTGAAAAATACGCCCATGTAGTTAACTTGCATTTCCGCATATATTAATTATATAAATATATTTTAAAATAATTTAAATAATTTAAAAAATATATTTTATAGCATAACTAAAAAAATATACGCATAAATTGACAACCGCTTTGACGATGCTTCTCCGAAGAAATTCAATATGAAATGAAAATAATTTTACACATACATAAGTAAATAACATCAACTACGTTTTATCGTGTAAACGCAAATGTTGAATTATGATTGTTGAAATACTCATCGTCTAAACAGACCCATTGGGTCTGTTTAGACGATGAGTATTTCAACAATCATAATTCAACATTTGCGTTTACACGATAAAACGTAGTTGATGTTATTTACTTATGTATGTGTAAAATTATTTTCATTTCATATTGAATTTCTTCGGAGAAGCATCGTCAAAGCGGTTGTCAATTTATGCGTATATTTTTTTAGTTATGCTATAAAATATATTTTTTAAATTATTTAAATTATTTTAAAATATGTATATTTATATAATTAATATATGCGGAAATGCAAGTTAACTACATGGGCGTATTTTTCAGACATTGCGTTATTATTTTTCAGTAGAGTTTTTGATAAACAATATACAATTTGTTTTTGAATTTCTGTCAAAACATTGAAAAGCCATCGTGATGTTAATATTAATTCATGTTATGTTTTTTTGTTGTGTAGTCAACGCTGCCGCGGTGCGTTTTTTTAGAAATAGAGACAACTTGCAGAAAAACGCATCCTATGCGGAATACATGTACATATTTCATTTTATTTAAAGTAGCGTTTTCTAATTTAAATGCAAGCGTCTTTTCGTACGTCTGTTTTCATCATTACAATAATTTATAATTATAGTTTATAAAATTTGTTATTATATTTTTTATAAAAAATAAATTGATATTTAGGAATTATATAATTATGTTATACAAAAAAAATAAAAATAATTTTTTTGTTGAAAACCCAACTCAACTAAATATTTATTTTTTATGTACGGTATTTCATGTTCTGCGAACGAAAGACAAATTGGAAATAAAATCTGTTTTCAGAAAAAAAAAAATTGGACCGAAATTTTTTTTTTATAGCTTTTTTGTTTGTGTTAGTAAACTACAATTCATTCAACACCTAAAATTCGAGTTGAAAAAGTACGCAAATTTTTTTTTTAGATTATAGGCAAGGGGGAAAGGAACGAAGAAATTTGTGTTGAATTCAACACTCGTGTAAACAGGACCATTGAAAGTAAATTAATATGTTAATACTATATATGTTTGATTCTTTCTGGCACATTGATTATTTTTATATAGCGGATTCTTTCTTATTTACAGCGCATCCCCAATGCAAACAACTTTTTCTTTTAACTTTTTCCTTTAACTTTTTCCTTATGAAGAGCATACCCAATGAATAGGGAAAAGTCAAAGTAAAGCTAACTTCATTTTACAAAATTATTTTTTGTTTACCTGTTATTTTATATTATTATATTATATATTATTTATTACTTTTTCACAGGACACAAAATACAACACTAATTGTTAAAATACAAATATGCATTCAATATTTTTTAATTTGTGACAAGCAGAAAAACAACAACAACAACCAATTTTGCAAATGCGGTTTACTTCATTGTATGTCTCATAAGGAAAAAGTTAAAAGTTTGATAACATTTTTCATAAGGAAATCACCAACCTAACAAAAACAAAATTTTTTTTTCTCAAAATTTTTTTCATACTTTTCTGTAAGGAAAAAGTTAAAGGAATTTCATTGGGGATGCAGTGTTACCTGCAAAAATTTGCAGAAGAAAACAATTTTCTCATGTAAACTGGCCATTAGGCATGAAAAAATATATTGAGCGTTCGAAATATGTATATTGAGCAAGACCGCCCAAAATAGGGTTTGAGTTTTAGCTAAGCATGTCTCTAACAGCCGCTAGAAATATTTTTCGATTTGTAACGACATCGAGAATTTGATTTAACCATGAATTTTCCTTTGGTTTAGACATTTGGGCCCTATTCTTGAAATCGGTGGAAATTTTCGTAATCAGAATACAATTTGCTATGAAATTATTTATAATACTAAGATTTTTCCTTAGAGGGAAATACTGAAGATCTGTAAATGTTTTTTGTCCCATATAAAATTAATATAATATTTGCTATCTCTTTTGAGTCATGTGGGAACAGGATGGTTATATAAAAAATGCATATGGTGGTCTCAGATGTAAAAGAAAAAGCTAACCGGACAAGTTTTTGTTGTTGTAAAAAGTGGCGCGCTATATTTTGTGTTCTTAAAAAATCGTGATATTATTAATTAAAATAAATAAAATATTATAAAACAGTTAGTGGATCGTGTACTAGTGCATCGTTTGTGAATAAATATTGAAAACTTTGAACATTGAAATATTGAAATGAAGTGTTTTGTGAAATGTTGCCAAAATGCGCATCGAAAAATTCGAAAAAGGATTTCTTACCATCTATAAGTGTTTATTAAAAATAAAATGTAAATTATGTTAAAAGCAAAGTGATTTGTGATAAAATTATCATTGATTTAAGTTATAAATCAAAAAAATCTAAGAAACGAATTTTGGTTGTTGTTGTTGGACTTTTTCTTTTTGTAAACATAATAGAATCATATGTTATATTACAGTATCGCATTTTTCTTATTACAGTAAAAATCTCCAAAGCCAGAAATCACAAGACACGGAAAATCTAGCAAAAAAAAATCCCCGCCAAGCAAATTTCGAACAATTGTTTACCTATAATACGGAAACTCCTAAGTCCCGGACGAAAATGGAGCCTGCAGTACAAAAATTATTATAAAAATTAAATAAAGGCGGAAAAAACACGAAATGCAACGAACATCTCGTTGAACAAATTGAAGAAATGTCAAAATCATAAATGGATAGCGATAGCCCGAACTAAAAATTTTCATGTAACTGCACCCTTTTTACAGGAAATATTCCAGATAAATCGCTATTAAGCTGGGAATCAATAGCTGTGTTGCTTTCAAAAGATTACAACAACAATTGCATTGTATTAAAGCCGATTGTCTTGAATGTTAAGAAAAATATTTTTAGGATTAGGGGAAATAAAATCATTTTATGGTTATGGTGTTTACCGCAAGGCATTATTTGTTCTATTTTTTTCGAAAAATTTATCTTTTAGTAAAATTTGCCATTTGTTATTTGATATAGCAAAATACCGAATTTAATTTGTTCTATTTCATAAAATAAAAAAAAAATAAAATAAATATTAATAAAATGAACCCACACAGAAAAATTAAAACGCATTAAAAAATTAAAGCCAAAAGTTGTTGCTTTCACATTTCTTAGCTAAGCTAAGCGGATTTGCGAAAGCAACACTACTAAAGGCGAAATTCCATTACTGCGGCTTTTTTTTGTGCAGAAAACCAGAAAGATATAAAATCAAAAATCCCTATGTGTGTGAGCGGCGCAACAGAAAAAATTGTATACTTAAAATTTTTGTTGTTGGCGCGATTTGGTTGCCATAAATATAAATAAAAAATACAAATCGAAGTATTTTTTATGGCAACCAAAATGAAAAATACCCCCCACTCTCAGCAAATTGTAGTTTAGTAATATTTTTATGGTGAGCACTTGGCTCATACATTTTATATGTTTGGTGGAGTGTGATATAAATCGCGTTTTCATTATAAATTTGTATTAATGTTCAAACTATTTGTATTTTACATTATTTAATTTTTATTATTTATTCCGTATTAGATAATTTTAATGCATGTGATATGTTTTAGGTTATGTTACAAACGCGGTCAAATATTCCCCTAACTTTTTTTATAGGAAAGCGTTTTCTTAGTTTTTAATTATTGAAAGGAAATAATTATAAACATAATAAAATGATGCCTACAAATAATATTTAAGTTTTTAGTAATGTAGAGATATAAATAAAATTGATTTAACAATAATTTTCATTTTTCAACTATTTTTTGTTATAATTTCGTAGTTGTCAAATATTCCCCTTAAAATTTCGCTATAAAATAAAAATACTCTGTCTCTGTCGGATTTTTGATATTATCTCTTTCTGGTTTTCTGTACAAAAACAAAAGCCGCAGTAATGGAATTCCGCCTTAATGTTTTTAAAGTTTCGAATGGTTGGTTGCGTTGTTTTGGACAGCGAAACAACATATTGGCTGGTGCTACACGAGATTTTAATTTCTGGTTTCAAACTAAGTCGTAATAGATTTTTTATTGTTAATTTAAACCTTTATATTTTAAAATAATTTTTTGTATTATTTTATTCTGTTCTCTCGAATATAAAATTTAAACAAAAATCTACATCTCAAAAATGCCCTTAAATTTTTTTATTTTCATTTCTATTTTTGTCATTTCGGATTCACGGACAAAAATTTTATGTCGCACAATTTTTGTCCGTGAATCCGAAATGACAAAAATAGAAATGAAAATAAAAAAATTTAAGGGCATTTTTGAGATGTAGATTTTTGTTTAAATTTTATTTTCGAGAGAACAGAAAAAAAAATACAAAAAATTAGGTGTTTGCATTTGATATAAAGGTTTTAATTAACAATAAAAAAATCTATTACGACTTAGTTTGAAACCAGAAATTAAAATCTCGTGTAGCACCAGCCATTAAATTTTATGTGTGCTTTGACAGAGGGATATGAGGCCAAGGACATTGCTAAGTGTTACTACGTATATATTAAGAATTCAATCCGGATTGAACCCGGATCGAAATTTCAATATATACGGGATCGAGTCAACTTCGCGTTAACTCGATTCGATCCACCAAATTTGTAGAATCGAGTTAACTCAATCCTGAAAAACACCAATATATATGGAATCGAGTCGAAAAACAACAACAAATAATTTTTATAAAAATATTAATAATAAAACAACGCCATTTTTAGTTCCTTTACGATTATTTGCGAATGTATAATTTGTTTTTAAGTAGTTTAATTTTTATTTGAATTTAAATAAATTTAGAAATATGTATTTAGAATAATTTTTTTGACGTTTATTTCAACTCGGTTTCGATTCGATCCAAACATAAGTCGCCAATATATACGCTAAAAAAGATAACTCGGTTTCAATCCAAAGTTAACTCTAAGTTGATTCGATCCGGATTGAATCTCTAATATATACGTAGTATGTAATGAAACGGTTTTTTTACCGTATCCAACCAAATCCGCGGTTCCACTTTCTTTCGCGGTTCGTTTCTTTCCCGTTCACCCGCAAACTAATTTTTTGGCGGGGAAATTGTTGATTCTTTTTTCGTCAATATCAGCGTTTAAAATTACTCTTCACTTTGTTTCTATTCACATGAATTATTCCTCTGTAACAAATTTTACTTTTCCTTTTGTATCTTTCGTTAACAGAAAAAAAAATAAATTTTTTTTTGTTAATATATAAGTGAACGATTCAAAAAAAAAACAAAATTATCGATCATCGAACAGAACAGAAAATGGAATAGTATATTATTTTACTCACTGGTTATTGAATAATTCGCGAATATTTGAATATGTTGATGATTTTGTATTTGATAATGAATAATGATATTATATTTCATTTTAATGTGAAGAACTTGCAACAAATCATTACAGTTTGTAGTAAATGCAAGAAAGATTATTAAAAATATAATTTATAGATTAAAAAATGTGATATGATGAAGTTTACCGATTCTTTTTTTTTTGTTTGTGTAAGGGAATAAGGTACATTTTGCAAACGTAACGAAATAGGGGGGATCCGTTCATTACAGCATGTTTAATACGGCATATTTCATTACGGAATATGACACTACGGCATGTTTCAGTATGGTATGTTTCAATATGGCATAAGGTACACTACGGTATAAAGCCGCAATTCCATTACTGCGGCTTTTGTTTTTGTGCAGAAAACCAGAAAGAGATAATATCAAAAATCCGACAGAGACAGACTATATTTATTTTATAGTGAAATTTTAAGGGGAATATTTGACAACTACGAAATTATAACAAAAATTAGTTGAAAAATGAAAATTATTGTTAAATCAATTTCATTTATATCTCTACATTACTAAAAAACCTAAATATTATTTTTAGGCACCATTTTATTATGTTTTTTAATTATTTCCTTTCAATAATTAAAAACTAAGAAAACGCTTTCCTATAAAAAAGTTAGGGGAATATTTGACCGCGTTTGTAACATAACCTAAAAAATATCACATGCATTAAAATTATGTAATACGGAATAAATAATAAAAATTAAATATTGTAAAATATTTTAGTTTGAACTTTAATACAAATTTATAATGAAAACGCGATTTATATCACACTCCACCAAACATATAAAATATATGAGCCAAGTGCTCACCATAAAAATATTACTAAACTAAAATTTGCTGAGAGTGGGGGGTATTTTTCATTTTGGTTGCCATAAAAAATACTTCGATTTGTATTTTTTATTTATAGTTATGGCAACCAAATCGCTACAACAACAAAAAATTTAAGTATAATAAATTTTCCTGTTGCGCCGCTCACACACATAGAGATTTTTGAATGCATCTCTTCCTGGTTTTCTGCACAAAAAAAAGCCGCAGTAGTGGAATTGCGGCTTAAGGCTCACTATGGATGTGCGGCATATTTCATAACAGCATATTTTAAAACTTGGCCATTTCTTAACCGATTGCGATGAAATTTGCTATGTACGATGGAAATGGAATTCTAAAATGTTTTTTAGATAAAGTATTGAAATAAGGCCAGTTATGATGGAGCTTTACGTTTTTTAACAAACTGTATTTAAAATTGATAATGATAGGTTACCGAAAGCCTTTCAACGTTTTATATTTTTTTTGATGGTCATAATATTTTAGAAATCATCCCTTCGAGTATAATATTCAAGATAAATGTAACAATGGTAGAAAAAATTATGGGTACATAGTATAAAACAATTAAATTGTTAAATGTTTTTGTTTACCAACAATTACCTATTTTGAACACATGTTCTCTTCTTGCCTATTAAGTATTTTTATGTAAGAAAAATATAAATAAAAATTATATTTTTTTATGTTTTCTACTCATAATTTTTGCAATCTATTTTCGCTTGGCTTTAAAATTATTTGCATCTACCTATTTAGAGGCAGTGGATTTTTGTTTTATTGTTAAATATTACAGAAACTTTTATCAACCTTGTTTAATTGAAAAATTTAACAATCTTCGATTTTAAATTAACTACATTCGAATAATTGCAATCGCGATCTAGAGCAGACACGAATTCATGCATCTTTTCGCGATTTAAATACAAAAATATGGCACTATTTCATACTTCGTTAAGAAATAGCCAGGTCTTAAAATTACCGTTTTGCAACACATTATGTCATACTGAAATATGCCGTAGTGGCCGCATTGAAATATGTCATGACTGCTGGTACGTTTTTATTTTAGTTACTGAGTATAAATATTTACTTACCTATGCTTAATGAAGAAAACATTAAGCGGTCAATCATCAATAATAGTTGTAGAAATTTTTTTTTCTCAATCAGTTACGAAATAAGAATTTAATACTTTGGGAAACAAACAGATGATAACTAATTTTGACAAGTGCGATCAGCGGAGTGTTGGTTTTACTAATTTATTTAAAATGAAAAATGCTTTGTTTATATGACATATTTATTTTAATAGTTATGTTGTATTTCATTATAAAAAAATAAAAATCAGAAAAAATTTCATGTTACTTATTAAAATAAAACTAAAAATATAAGACTTCCAAATTGTAAAATTCATTTGTTTGCTTATTTTTAAAATACATATCAGTCTTTCAGGATTAAAATTCAATAAAAATTTATCACGTTTTTATACTAGGTACATTTAAATTCATGTTGCTAAAACTAATAATTCATTTGGTTAAGATAATTTTCAAAAAATTGCTTATAATACTCGTATAATTAAATTTTATCAAAGTCGTAATTCAGTCTTACTAATAATAAATTATTTAAGTTATCATTAGAAACCCTATTCCGATTCTCAGTTAGGATAAATTTTAATGCGGAAAAGGTTCTCTCCACACTTACTTGTGTCGCAGGTGCCGAAAATATTGCCCTGGACAGTCGATGCAATACAGGTAAATTATATTTTTGAAATTTCCAATAATTTAAGATGTCAAATTCTGAAGAAATTCTGGTCGGCGAGTAATTATCGATTTCTCTGTATGTCAGCAAAGATTCTCTAATATCCTGCGCATGACTTTTTTCGAGATTGGAGAAATAGTTATCGAGTTTTGATTTTGTTGATAACCCTGTGTTTATATTTATTGAATCTGGATTGTCCAAAGAGGGTGTTGTGGATGATGTAGCTGCTAGATTGTTAGAGGTGGTTGGTAATTGGGATTCACCGGAAATATTGTTGATGTCATCAGTAAAATTTAGAATATGGCTGTAAAGAGATTTTAAATGCTCCCTTGCAATTAATATTTGTTCTTTAGACAATAGAAAATGAAGTCGAGGATCTATATATATTCCAGCTATCATTACTTTATTATCCAATAACAAAGATTCTCTTTTAGTAGCGTATTCTAATAACCATTTTGAATATATATCCTGTTTATCCAGTAAATTTATTAAGGTCCAGTTAATTACAAAGTGTACACAAATAAATTACACATAAATTTAATCAAAAATCATTCAAATAAAAATAAGAAAATAACTTTTCAGCTTTTTCCAAAATAATTTTTTTCAATCATCCCAATTTTAGTTCAAATTTTATTACGTATGGTATTTATGTTTATATTTCTGATCAGGATAGCAAAAATAAAACAAATTACTATTGTTTTTATAATTGAATTTTGTCATTAATTCAAAAGAAATTTTGAATTGTTTTTGACGCGTGAAAAGTTAGGGGAAAAGAATTTAAAAGTAATTTTTGTTTATGTTTTTCTCAATTGTAGGTTTTTAATATTTTTACTATTAACATAAATAATTAATAAATAATTTTCTTAAATTAGATAAGAGCTTTGAAAAGGGTCAATAAGACCGAAATATTGGCAAAATAAAATAATTAACCAAAAATATTCTACGATTGATCTTTAATTTTAAAGCCAGTGATTAGCAGTACGTAGCAGAACGGCTTGTATAGGCATTTTGTTAGTTTTGTTGAACAAAAAACACATTTTATAAAATTCACATAGTTTTAAAGAGAAAAGGATAGCAAAAATGATGAGTACATAACATAAAAATATTTTTTTAGTAAATATATGTATTAAGAATTTTATAGTTTTATGTTATGCACTCAAAATTCTTCTATCCCTTTTTCTATTGATCATTAATGTTATTTAGAGTTCAAAGAAAGATTTCGACAAAAAAAGGAAAAATCAAGGTTAAACCATATTAAAGGGTTTCGTTAAACTATCATAATATTATCAATCTTACATAAGGTTTGTTAAAAAATTTAATAAATTTATTAAAAATTCGCCGGCGTATACAAGAAGAATGACGGAAAAGAAACACTAAATACTTTCTACATATCGATCATCCAATTCATTAGTGGAACATTTCAAAATCGACTAATTTGAAGTTAAATTAATGTTACTTTGAGTTAAGACTAAAATTATTAGAGAAATTTTAAAGTTTATCATCTTCAAATTAGTCGGTTTTGAAATGTTCCACTAATGAATTGGATGATCGATATTAACCACCTACACCAAGCACTAATTATTGAATTACTGAATTCAGCAATTTTGCTAATTTGAGTGCATAATTAAATATAATAACAATACACAAGATTAGATAACAACAAGAACACATAACATTGCAAAATAATAAAAATAAAATATTAAAAATAATAATTACGTATGTAAGTTTTTTATTCTTTCACGACATAATTTAGAAAATGTGTTTTTTGTTCTAATTATAATAAATATTACGTTAATTTTATTATTATATATTTAAAAATACTTACAATTAAATGATACTTCTACACTAATTATCCAAAAGTTTTCACTCCAGCAACCACAAAACAACTAAAAAAAATTTTGTTACCATTGTACATATGATTTTTTGTTTTGCGATTCTATTCTCCTTTTTCTATTCTATTCCTTTATTCTATTTTTTGTCTGTATATAAAAACAAAACTAAAAATTCCGTTGTAGCATTGAATAGATAAAACACATTTTTTGTATGTTTATAGTATTGAACAGAGAACACATTTTTGTTTTTCTTTATTATACACCAACTGATAAATCCTTCACAAAATATTTTGTTCTCTATTCACTGTTCTGATCGATCAGTTGTAAAAAGTTATTATTCGCTCAGTAAAGAAGGAATAATAAATTTTAAAGAGCGAGTTTTTGAACGCTGGTCAATATTTTTTTTTGATTCGCTGATTTCTTCGCACTATTTACCCTCCGAATTTGACTCGTTTGACAGCTGCTATCATTCATGCTCATTTAATTCAAATTCTTTGATTTTCGCTGGCTACTTTAATCATTTTTTCAAATTTATATGCAAGTGTTTTATTATTTATTTACCTACTACGCGAATAACTCCGTATCAATTTACCCAGTCGGTAATTAAAATTAAAATCAATTAAAATCCCAGTATATTTAAAAAAATAAATTTAAAAAATGATAGTAGCCGGCGAAGTAATATATTCTTTATAGCATAGCAAATTGTATTCCAATTACGAAAATGTCCACCGATTTCAAGAATAGGGCCCCTGTTGTACTTCTGTGATGAAACATACTATAAATTTTAAATATAATTTTTATCAAGTATCATTTATTTCTAGAAGAAATCAATATCAATATTGTACTTATTTTTCTTATTACACATTGTTTTTAAAATCTAATCAGTTGGTTTTAATTATTTCTAATCAGATAATTGAATTAAATTCAATAACATTGTGGAGAAATTCGTTTCAATAAATATATAAATTAAGTTTTATTTTTGAAATAAAATGTACTTCTCATATTTCATTAGTTTTGCAATTTTGCATTTAATTTGTTTAGATCGTTATTTAAATTTTATCGCGTTCCTCATATGTAATTTTAAATCATAATGTTAAGCAAAATTAGCAAAACAAACAAAAATATGTAAATATAATTCGTATCGTGGACCGTGGTACGAGTTTATGTTGGCTGCTATTGTATAAAACAATAGAATATCTTTCGGAACTAAATAATAACAAATTTCTTTACAATAACAATGGTATCTAATTTAGCGTTATTGCACCTAATTTTATTTAACACTCAAAACTTTATTTACGGCATGAACAATGTCTTGTGTTCCAGGAATTGCAGCGGCTTCTAGTGATTTTGCATAAGGCATTGGGACATCAGTACCTTAAGAAAATTCAAGAAAACAATTAAGAATATGTACATATTACAATAATTTTGGCTGCATACCTGTAATACGCCATACGGGCGCATCAAGATGGAAAAATGTTTCATGTTCCATTATTCTAGCACAAATGTCAGATCCAATACCACATTGTGGCCATCCCTGTTCCACTGTAATTAAGTGGTGTGTTTTTTGTACAGACTTAAATATTGTTTCAGTGTCAAGTGGCCTGATTGTACGAAGATTAATAATTTCGCATTCAATTCCTGTTGAAACAAAAACAGTTTAGATAAATATCGTTGTTACTGTTACAATAAATTTAATTTTAGTTACCTTTTCCAGCTAATTCGTTTGCAGCAATTAAACATGCTTCGACTGCTCTAGAAAATGTTACTAAGGTAATGTGTTTACCAACTCGTTGGATTTTAGCCTTGCCAATTGGTAAAACGAAATTTTTATCTAAAACTTCATCCGATACAGGGTAGCTATTGCCATAAAGCATTTCGTTTTCCAAAAATACAACAGGATCTGGATCACGAATTGCTGCTTTCAATAAACCTTTAGAATCCTCACAATCGAATGGAGAGATCACTTTTAGTCCAGGAACATGGGAGTACCATGCAGCAAAGCATTGTGAATGTTGTGCAGCAACACCTGATGCCGCTCCATTTGGACCACGAAACACAATTGGTACATTTACTCGACCGGCGGACATATAAAATGTTTTTCCCGCTGAATTAACAACTTGGTCAATAGCTTGCATCGAGAAGTTGAATGTCATAAATTCACATATTGGCCTTAAGCCAGCCATTGCGGCGCCGACAGCAATTCCGGCAAACCCCATTTCGGTTATTGGTGTATCAATAACACGGCGATCACCGTATTTTTTCCATAGTCCACGAGAAATCTATAATAAAATAAAAAAATATTTAATTGTAAACAAAAAATGTCAAGATATTTAATGTTTTGGCAATGAAAATGTATAATCTTAAATTAATACAAAGCTACATTAGATAATAATCGCAACCTTCGCAAAAATTAAAGACAAGGAAAATGTTTACGTAACACAATGACGTTCATCTACCAAACGAAATAAAAAAAAAGTAGCACGTACCTTATATGCACCATCGTATTGGGCTACTTCTTCTCCAAGGAGGAAAACCCTTTCATCCCGTTCCATTTCTTCATCCATTGCATGATTCAAGGCATCTCGAACAGTCATTTGTTGAGCGGCAGCAGCTCTCGTAGTTGAAAAATTTCTTCGTATAAGAAATTTTGCGGCTGATGATAACATTTTGCTCGATTTGTTACTTTATATTCTAAAACTGATAATTACAAACAACATATAATATTAAATTAATTTTAGGGAATGTATAATACACTAAATTTTATAATAATTATCTATATTTTAAAACAAAATAATAATTTAAAAAATTACTAGCAGCTAACGAGGATGAATGGAGGTCGATGTAATCTAATGTCAATTTTTTTCGCTACTGAGTTCTGTCATTCGAAGCTAGAGGCGTGTTACCGCACATTTATTTACCGCAAAACTAACCATACCAACATGAAAAAGACAATTTCTTCCTGAATTACGCATGGCACCACTAAATTCACAGTTTTTTGAAATCAAATATTCGTTGAACTGTCATTGTATCAACAGCAACAGCTCACGACGCCAGAAATAAAAATAAAAATTTGTAATAAAATTAAATTAATATAAATTATAATAGTAAATTTTAGAAATTATACACATTAAATTTCATGAATATTAAACAAAAATTTAAATTACTTTTATTGTGTGGTGTTGTATAAATTTTGAATTAAAAGACTACAAAACATCCATTTTGCAATGGATATACGATCTAGGTTACCGAAGCCCACAGGCATTCCTTTCACGAAATTAAACTTTGCTGCACTTTCAAATTTTGAATCTAAACAAAAGTCAGAGCTTACTGGTGGAGTAGCACATCAAACTCACAGAGCTGGTTCGCCGGATTTGTGTAGGACAAACACAGTGCATCGTGCAAAATTAAGGAGAAGTCGATCAGCCTGTGATTTGAGAGAAAATTCTTCCCGCCCATTGTTTAAACGAACTGCCGAACCAACATTATCGAATATTCCTGCGAAAACGTCAAAATTTACAACGTCTACAAGTTCACTGAACACCCTTGGCTCAAATCATAATTTCACTTCTAATCGAGGGATACTGAAACGTAAGATAAATTGTCTTAAATATATATTAGTTCATAACGTTAAATTCTATTTCTTTTACAGCATTGACAAACGCTGTTAAAAAAACAAACAGTGCACCTTCGAATATAGCAACATCGCTAGCCATTAAAACGAAACCAGCTCCCGTTGCTACAGTTACGGCAACGAAAACAACTGGTCCAACGAAATCAGTAGCAAAGCGTATACCCCCATATGATTATAAAGCCCGTTTTAATGACTTACTCGAAAAGCATAAAATGCTAAAAGAAAAATTTGAGAAACAGCGTGAACAACTAGGTCATCTGGACACGCTTCCTGATTTATATGAGGAGTCTCAAGCCAAATTAGGCCAGTGTGAACAGGACTTAGAACACTGCGAAAAAGAACTGGATTGTGTTCGAACGCAGAATAAAAAACAACATGATAAAATTGAGTCACTTACGTATAGTTTAAAAACTGCAACAGAAAGTCGTGACCAATATAAAGCACAAGCAGAGAAATTAACGAAAGAAAATACCGAGCAAACGAGCGAATTGAAAAAATTGCAATATGAAAATAAAAATTATCGTGAGGAAGTGGAGTTCTTAAAACACGAGTTTAAGGACTACCAGGATCAATTGTTCCGAGCAAATTATGAACGGAAAGAATTGCATAATGTTGTTATGGATTTACGAGGCAATATAAGAGTATTTTGTCGAGTTAGGCCACCACTATCAACGGAAGATGATCGAGCAATGTGTAAATTGACTTATTTGGACGAGTGCTCACTAGAGATATGCAATAATGATTTCAACACCAATAAACTAATAAAACACGATTTTAGTTTTGATCAAGTGTTTCACCCAAGATCACGACAGGAGGATATATTTGAGATGGTATCTCCTCTTATACAATCAGCTTTAGACGGTTATAATGTTTGTATATTCGCCTATGGCCAAACAGGAAGTGGAAAAACTTATACAATGGATGGAGTTTCAGAAAACTTAGGAATAATTCCACGAACGGTTGATTTGTTATTCGAATCGGTTTCAAATTATAAACGGTTAGGATGGAGCTATCAAATGAAGGCCACATTTTTAGAAATTTATAATGAGACTTTGTATGATTTATTAAATCCTAGAAATAGTGAATTGGAAATTAGAATGGCCAATGCGCGCTGCAAAACAGATGTGTATGTGTCTAATTTAACTGAAGAGGTAGTTACGAGTGGAGCACATTTAAAAGATTTAATGAATTTGGCAAGATCAAATCGTGCAACAGCAGCCACAGTTGGTAATGAACGATCGTCAAGGTCACATGCCGTTACGCGAATTCAACTAATTGGAACACATAACCTTAAAGGGGAAAGTTCCATTGGAACAATAAATTTAGTTGATTTGGCCGGGTCTGAGAGTCCAAAAACCAGCACTCGCATGGATGAAACCAAGAATATTAATCGTTCACTAAGCGAACTTACAAATGTCGTACTAGCTTTGTTACAAAAACAAGAGCATATTCCATTCCGAAATTCTAAATTGACGTATCTCCTTATGCCAAGTTTAGGAGGAAATTCAAAGACTCTTATGTTTATAAATATCGCACCGTTTCAAGACTGTTTTGTTGAATCAGTCAAGTCACTACGTTTTGCTGCTTCAGTAAACTCTTGTAAATTGAACAAGGCCAAAAAAAACAGAATTCTAAATTCATCAGGTTCATTTTAGTTGTAGTTTGTAATTGTAACGATTTATTTGATGTTGTTTTATTTTCTTTGGTTAACATTTTATAATTGTTTTCAATTTATATCGATCATTTGTATTGCTAACTCTTAAAATTAATATAAATAAAAAATAATTTAACCAAAATGTTTGAATTTCAATATGTTCTGGGGTGCTAACCAGCAATAGGGACGCTCGAAAATTGTTGGCTGGCATGTTAACATCGAAACAAGAAATAAACGGTAGGTAATAAAGAAACAATTAAATTTGTTATGAATTATTCGGTTCAGTAATGCAGTGATTCTTAACAGGGGGCCGCGGCCCCTGGAGGTCCGTAATAAGTTTGGTAGGGGCCGCCAAAGTTTGCAAAATTTCCTTCAGATAATAATATAAAGAAAATTGATGTTATATCGAATAAAAGTGAAATAAGAAAGATACAGTTTTCTTATTTAGTTCTTTTTTTTATTTATTTCTTATTTTTTTCATTCTGAGTGACACAACTCAAATTTCACAACATAACTATTTGAATCACTGATCTATATCTATAATCACTGATCTATATCTATATCTATGTATATAGATCAGTGATTTGAATCAAACGATACCCAATAATTCATATTTTTATTATTTTCTATCAAAACATACTCTCTTATGTAGTTATTTCTAGCAAATAACGTGAAATTCCATGTAAAATATCACTCATGTTTCGCGAAAGAAATTAACATTTTAAGATATTGGAAACTATCCTAAGAAGATTTGCAAAATATTAAAGAATTTTAAAAATTAAGATCCGATTGAAGGTGTAGGAATAGAAAAAAAAATTATTTTACTAATCGGTGGCACTCTGTCTTTCCCTGGGAATAGGGAATTTGAAAAATATTAGAACGGATGAATACAAGAGGTTTTTTTACCCTTTTGTAGAACGGAATTTAGTATGAAATAACTGCGGTCTTGGCCCATAAAACAATTTTTTCCACGCAGTGGAAAAATTTCATACTGGTTCACGCTTTTGTAAATAAAAATTGAAAACAAATGTTAAATTACAATTTTATTTAATAAAAGATTCGTTAAATGTTTTATGTAATTTACATGCTTTTCTGGGGCCCAATCCAGAGCACAATGATAACTTTTCCTCTGAGCTTTTTATTACGTTTGCTAACGTACCAAATTGCTGTAACAATGTTATGCCATCCGTTTTATTCACCGGTTTAATGCTCGTTAATGCAGAAATGAGCTTTTGATGCGGATATTGATCAGAACGTTCCATTATCAAATCCGGTGGTTTATTTTCAAACAATTTATAAGTGGAGATTATTTTGCCCGCTTCTTCCGGATTCCATGCAAGCATTAAAGTTAAATTAGCTAGAATACAAATTCTTGTAAGCTGCGTAAGAGCGTTATGTGGATCATTCATATCGATCTGAACAAGTAATATTCTTAGTTCGAAATTCTTGCCCAAAGCTTTTAGTCTTTCGTGAATATAATCAGGTTTGTAATTGTGATACTTGAGAGATAAATAAAGAATACATGTAGTAGCCCCAACAATATAATCTGGTATTATTTCATCATATTCCCAAGGCACAGTAGTAATTGACTTTAATACAGGATTTCCTCTTTGTTTAGGATGGACTAAAATTGAATTTGTTTTTCTTGCTCCATTACACTGTTCTCTAGACATCTCACTACCATCGGGTTTTAACATTTTACTTGGCGGGTTCTCCATTATTATATATTAAATTTATGATCTATGTATAATGTAGACAAATTTATCAAACAATAAGTATATTTTAACCATAGAAATAACTCGCAAATAAATAAACTGACATTTTGACATACAGCGCATACCCAATAGAATTTCTTTAACTTTTTCCCTACAGAAAAGTATGAAAAAAAACTTGAGAAAAAAAAAAAATTTAAGCAAGTTTACACCGTCGACCAAAGCCCCACATTGTGCCTTTCCACACGAGTATGTAGTATGTACATCAACATGACAACAGTGCATGACATCATTACATCATTCGCGTACGTAAACTGTAAAACTGTTGGCTGGTGCTACACGAGATTTCAATTTCTGGTTTCAAACTAAGTCGTAATAGATTTTTTATTGTTAATTTAAACCTTTATATTAAATGAAAACACCTAATTTTTTGTATTATTTTATTCTGTTCTCTCGAAAAAAAAATTTAAACAAAAATCTAAATCTCAAAAATGTCCTTAAATTTTTTTTATTTTCATTTCTATTTTTGTCATTTCGGTCGGATTCACGGACAAAAATTGAGCGACATATTTTTGTCCGTGAATCCGACCGAAATGACAAAAATAGAAATGAAAATAAAAAAAATTTAAGGACATTTTTGAGATGTAGATTTTTGTTTAAATTTTATTTTCGAGAGAACAGAATAAAATAATACAAAAAGTTAGGTGTTTTAATTTAATATAAAGGTTTAAGTTAACAATAAAAAATCTATTACGACTTAGTTTGAAACCAGAAATTAAAATCTCGTGTAGCACCAGCCGTTGACACCAATTGCAACTTGTGTTTGTATGCGTAAAATATTTTTATTTTGTATGTTGCTTAGAGACCAATATTAAAATTACAAATGAACAACGAAGAACAAAAAATTCGAACCAACAATTTTTTGCTTTTTCATTGCATTAGTGAATAACAACTCGTTCCGCAATAAAAATTTTAGAGGAAAAAGTGCAACCCAAATATTCCCACTCTAAAATTAGTTTATAGGCAAAGAGGTAAGAGACGAGGAAAATACATCATGTAGTGTATACTCGTCTAAACAGGCTGATTATGTACTACGTTTCCATCAATCGTTTCCTACAATTCCAAATTTGGACGGGTGTCAACATTTTACCCATATAATTTGCTATTTCATCTGTCACAAACCAGTGCAGGATGGTTATATAAAAAATGCATATGGCTTACTCATATCTCAAAATAAGAACCCGCCAAACCAGTGGTCCTATTCTGGTAATTCCCGGGGAATGGAAATTTTAAATTTTGTAGCAGTTTTATTCCCTTTTCTCCAAAAGTGTATTCTGGCTTTTAGGGAAAAATTTTTTTGGGAAAAAATTATTCCCCATTATAGCAGTGTTGACGTTTATTTTTCCATACCTATTTTAGGAAAGAATTAACTGGGAATAGAATTGAACGGAAATTTATTGTATATTATACTTATAGCAATATTTTGACTGTAAATTTATCCTGAAAACTGGTAATATTAATTGGAAATATCAATATGAAATTTTTACTTTAAATTACTGGAAATTTAATTAAAATTATTTTTAAGTAAAATTCGATTAAAATATCAACAAAAACCAATTAAACGTAGTAAACTATTTTTAAACTTTTGTATTTTCTTGTTTTATTGCGATCGCGTGTCGACCGCGAATAATTAAATTATTTTCCCGTAAATATATTCCCCAATCGCCAGAATTAACTTTTGGAAAACGGGGAGTTGGGAAAAATGTCTGGGGAATAGCTGCTACAAAAAGAAATTATTCCCTATTCCCGCGGAATTGCCAGAATAGGGCCAAAGTTGTTGTTTTTATATAATGTGACGTTTTGATTTTGCGTAGTAAAATTATAAATTATAAATTTTTAAAATTATTAATTAACATACATTAAAATAATAAAAACATTATCAAATAGTTAGTTGTTTATTAGTAGTGGTGCATTTTCAAAAATTACAGACTTTTATGTAAAATGAAGTGTATTGTAAAAAAATGCCAAAATACGCCTAAGAAAATACAAAAAGGAATATCTTACCATCAGTAAGTTTACCAAGTGTTTATATAAGATAAAATGTAAATTGTGCTAAGAAGCTAATGATTTGTGGTAAATTTATCTTTAATTTAAGTTATAAATCGGAAAAAATTAAGAAAACAATTTTGGTTGTTGGCGTGGGAGTCTTATAGTTTTTGTTGTTGTTGTAATCCCGTTGATTTAGATGCTTTCTCTTTTACCCTCCGAATTTGTGACACTTGACAGTTGCTTACACTCATTCTGTACTTTTAAATTTTTTGGTTTCCATGGGCATGGATAAGCCGAATTAAGGCATTCCATTAGAAAAGTCTGCTATCACCAAAAATAAAAGCGGAGAAAAAACTATAGTTTTTACTAATTGTGTACGAAACAAAAAATGTTGTTACCAAAATTTATTGAGAAAATAATTGTGATGGTGTTAGTATGCTAACCTAATGCTGCTATAAAAAATGTAAACTGACGGCTGCCGCATGAAAATTTTCTCGAGCTAGACAAAGTTAAAAATGTGATCTTAACTATAATTGTTTGAAACATCAAATTGGCATTACATATACAAATAAATAAAAAAAAATTAGAATTCTAAAATTATAAACATTTTAAAAATGGAAAGCGCAGAATTGCTATTGCTTGCAACATTATTGAATTATAAAAAAGGATTAATGGACGTAAGTACTCGTTTAGAATGAATTGAAATTAATATTGTTTATGGTTTAAATTATTCCCGCCAATTTTAGATGATGATAACAGTGAACAATGCGGCCGAAGATGACGAGGTAGAAGAGCTAGATGTACTAATCAGATTCAAAAAGCAATTCAAACCACTACGGATTACCGCGTATATTTCGGAAGTTGTTGATTTTTACGACGATTTACAATTCCAACAAAATTTTCGACTAAAGAAAAGTGCATTTGAGATACTACTCCAAATAGTAACTCCAATTTTAATTAAAGCGGATGCAGTTGCGGGCAGACCACAAATTGATCCGAAACACCAATTACTTGCAGTAATTTGGTTGTTAGCGACACCGGATTCCTATATTTAACTATTATAGGTATTTTATCCACATTAATTCATCTAACTATTTATTTAAATATATGTGTGCTGTTGTAGATCAGTTGGCGAACGGTTTAATATGTCGAAGGGCACTCTAAACAAATGCTTTGTGAGAATTATCAACGCAGTAAATAGTGTAATTCACAGCTATATCAAATGGCCCACTGGCACTGAATTAGAGGCAGTAAAATCTAAATTTAGTTTGAAGAGCGGCTTCAGTAATCTGATAGGGGTTGTCGATGGCACTTACGTTCCGTTGAGCGTAGCAAAAGCGGATTCTCTTGCGTATACTAACCGTAAATGCTACACATCGATGACCCTCCAGGCAATATGCGACGCGGATATGAAATATATCGATGTGTTCAGTGGATGGCCCAGCTCTGTACCAGATGTTAGAGTTTTTAAAAACTCTCACATATTTGAAGGTGCCCAAAATGAAGTCTCAACATTTTTCCCAAATAGAGAATATATTTTGGGTGATAAGGCCTACCCATTATTGGATTGGTGCATCCCTCCATACATGGATCGTGGCAGATTATCTCAGAGGCAGCTGATTTTTAATAAAAAACATTCATCCTGCAGACAGGTGATTGAGCGCAGTTTTGCACTTTTATTTGGAAGATTTAGGCGCTTAAAAAAATTAGATTTGCACCGAACCGATTGGGCGGCCGCAACAATAACAGCGTGTTGTGTTCTTCATAACATTTGCCTTGATTTTGAGCAAGATGTGGAACTATATATTAGTGAAGGGCTTTCTGATCATAGTACAAACGATTCCACTGAACAAACAAGGCAGAGCTCTACAGGAAGTGGTGCAACTAAACTGACGCAATGTGTAACGATTTATAAAAATAAAACGAGCATTTAATATTATTTAATTTTTAATTTCAAATTTTTTATTTTTTATTTAATCAATCAATTGATTAATTTGTCGGTCTGTCGACTCGTATAACTGCAACATTCTATCTTGGAACTGTTGGTTTGCAGCTTGGCGTTCCTCTCTTTTTTTCTCCATCTCGTCCAATTTATCCAAAAGTTTTTGCTCTTTAAATTTTTTTTCTTTCTGGGTGGAGTTGCATCATCCTTTTTCGCTATATCATTATCCTTTTTCGCTATATTTTTTAGCTTACTTTTATGATAATGGGTCTATTTTTTAATTCAACCCGAGCAAGCAGGCTTACCCCGGGTAGTGTACACCGAGCAAAGGTTGTACTGGGTAAAATTATCCGGTGCGCATAGAGTAAAAAATTGTTTTTTACTTTGCACACTCTTCGTACACTGACATTAATTTCAGAGTAAAATTTGAAGAACCGAGTAAGCTCGGTGTAAGCACAGTTCACAAATAAAAACGCAGTGTGCAGAGTAAAATTACTCAGGTTGAATAAAAAAACACAGAGTATTTTTTGACAGCGCACTGCTTGCTCAGGTTGAATTAAAAAATAGGCCCATTATTTCATGCTTACTACGTATAAATTACTACGTGCTTTTTTACATAATTGCTTTTTATTTTGGAATAGTATAAGTTCAATTTTTAACCGAAAATAAACACAATTAATGCGTACTACATATATTGGAATAAAAATAATTTTGAATTTGTATAGTTTTTAATTTCAATCGGATAAACTCTATATACGGCGTTGATTTATATGCTTTCTCTTTTACCCTCCGAATTTGTGGCGCTTGACAGATATATAATCTAATATTCATTCTATATAGTTTAATTCTATGGATATATCCCTTTTCCTGCCCGGTAACACAATTGTGTGGATACGGCAAAAAAACCATGCCAAAAACTATTTTTTGTATTTGTTTTGAACCAACTTACACATTTGTGAATTCCTTTTTAACTTATTTTCGTCCGAAAAAAAAACACTATATCTATATATACACACAATTGTGTTGGTTAAACCACAGAATATACATACTATTCTGTGGTTTTACTTCAAATCAAGCGAAATTTTTTATCAAAAACTCCATAACATACTATGATTTTTTGGGACTTAAATTGAGCCAATTTGTTTATTTTTGGTTGAAAAACGGATATAATGCAAATTGTTGTTGTAATGCAATTGTTGTTGTACCGCCGATTTGAGATCACACATATTATTAACTTTAGTAGTGTTGCTTTCGCAAATCCGCTTAGCTTAGCTAAGAAATGTGAAAGCAACAACTTTTGGCTTTAATTTTTTAATGCGTTTTAATTTTTCTGTGATGGTTCATTTTATTGATATTTATTTATTTTTATTTTATTTTATGAAATAGAACAAATTAAATTCGGTATTTTGCTATCAAATAACAAATGCTAAATTATTCTACAAGATAAATTTTTCGAGAAAAATAGAAAAAATAACGCCTTGCGGTAAACACCATAACCAGAAAATGATTTTATTTCCCATCCTAAATTTTTTTTCTTCTTAACATTAAAGAAAATAGGCTTTAATACAATGCAATTGTTGTTGTAATCTTTTGAAAGCAACACAGCTTTTGTCTAGCTCGAGACAATTTTCATGCGGCAGCCTTGAAATGTTAACAACCAAAGATATTTTTTAATTTATTTTTATTACTTGGTTACAATGGCTGGTGCTACACGAGATTTTAATTTCTGGTTTCAAACTAAGTCGTAATAGATTTTTATTGTCAATTTAAACCTTTATATTAAATGAAAACACCTAGTTTTTTGTATTATTTTATTCTGTTCTCTCGAAAATAAAATTTAAACAAAAATCTACATCTCAAAAATGCCCTTAAATTTTTTTATTTTCATTTCTATTTTTGTCATTTCGGATTCACGGACAAAAATTTTATGTCGCACAATTTTTGTCCGTGAATCCGAAATGACAAAAATAGAAATGAAAATAAAAAAGTTTAATGGCATTTTTGAGATTTAGATTTTTGTTTAAATTTTATTTTCGAGAGAAGAGAATAAAATAATACAAAAAATTAGGTGTTTTCATTTAATATAAAGGTTTAAATTTACAATAAAAAATCTATTACGATTTACTTTGAAACCAGAAATTAAAATCTCGTGTAGCACCAGCCAATTACATTTTGAATTTCAAAACAACGCAAAAATGCAACTAAATATATCCCTTTTCCCGCCTGCTATCAGTATTGTGTACGTTACGAAAGAGAAACATGAAAAAAACAAAAACCTGTACAAACATGGCACAAAACATGATTATTTACATACATATTTGTGTACGATGGTCTTAAATTAAAAAAAATGTCTGGCCGGAAAAGGGATATTCAATTATATAGTAATGTGCTAGAACATTATTGAATATTATTACAAATCGTAACCAATTTCTCGTCTTGTTTACAAAAATTAGAAGTCAGATTCAGAACAAATTCTAAATACGACCCGTTTATTTATATAATTTCTCTTTTACCCTCCGAATTTGACTCGTTTGACAGCTGCTGTCATTCATTCTATATTTAATTCAAATTCTTTGATTTCAATTTGGAATAATATATATGGGATTGTTGTTGTAAATTTTAAAAAAAGACGACTGTAAAGACAATAGTAGTGTTGCTTTCGCAAATCCGCTTAGCTTAGCTAAGAAATGTGAAAGCAACAACTTTTGGCTTTAATTTTTTAATGCGTTTTAATTTTTCTGTGTTGGTTCATTTTCTTAATATTTATTTTAATTTTTTTTATTTTATGAAATAAAACAAATTAAATCCGGTATTTTGCTATCAAATAACAAATGCTAAATTATTCTACAAGATAAATTTTTCGAGAAAAAAAGAAAAATAACGCCTTGCGGTAAACACCATAACCATAAAATGATTTTATTTCCCCTAATCCTAAAAATTTTTTTCTTAACATTCTAAAACAATCGGCTTGAATACAATGCAATTGTTGTTGTAATTTTTTGAAAGCAACACAGCTAATGCCTTCTAAACTACAGGCCTTTTACTACTCTCATTTTTCGCGCATGACGTCAATTTATGTCTAAACCAAGACTGCGCAATAATAATTTAAAGATATTTCGCTAACAAAGCAACTAGAGAAAGCAACAAAAACGTCGACTTAGCGTGTCGTCATCATTTGGTGGAAGTGGCCTGTAGTTTAGAACTTGGAAGGCATTGGTAAAGATAAGAAATTTTTCTCACACTCATACAAAATAAGTCTTTCACCATTTTTATTGTCAAATATCGATTGGTTTTTTTTGTACGAAATGTTCGAAAATGTTCAAATTTAAACTTTTAAGAAATTTTAAATTCGTCTGTATTATTACTTTAAAAATTTTCTGCTTTTTTATAGACAAAAATTATTTTCTATGACATTCATAATGTTTGAGACCTTTCGGGCCACCAAAAAAAGAGGACATTTACTTACAATATCTCTACCACAAACAACACAAAGTAGAAAATTCACTCACCCCCATTTTTAACCCCAAGGGTACATGTTCAAAACCACACAACCGTTTACAAAAATGAGAACTTCCTCTAGTTTCCTCTTGGCAGTTTGGTTTCGAACTGATAAAAGTTTGTCTACTCATCAGGTTGCAACGACCAAACTACAAAAATTTACCTCTTGCTTCACACCAATAGTATGAAACAAGAACAAACCGATTTAGCGAATTATACCACTAAATCAGAAAACTTTTGGAACTTCTAATTTTATATGTGTGTATTATGCTCACACTAATATAAATTAAGAAATTTTATAAATTCGTCTGTATTATTACTTTAAAATTTTCGGCTTTTTTATAGACAAATATTATTTTCTATGACATTCACAATGTTTGAGACCGAAGCCGCTCACTATGGCACATTTCAAAACAGGATGTAATAAAACAGGACATCACAAAACAGTACATGGTACGAAACAGGACCGATAAAAACAGTACATCACAAAACAGTACATGGTACACTAAAGTACATGGTACGGAACAGGACCGATTAAAACAGTACATCACAAAACAGTACATGGTACACTAAAGTACGTGGTACGAAACAGGACCGATGAAAACAGTACATCACAAAACAGTACATGGTACGCTACAATACAAGGTACGAAACAGGACCGATAAAAAGAGTACATCACAAAACAGTACATGGTACACTAAAGTACATTTTACTGAACGTTAAGCTGGAGGATTTTTTCAGCTTGATTTGTTAAATATTTTTTTTATTGAATACGTTTAGTAATTAGGATATTATCAAGTGGATATTTGCCTTCACCTAGAGTAATTAGACAGTATACTATATAGAATTATAATTGCTTTAAGTTATAATAAAATATTCCTTCACCTAACAATATATAACATTATTTTTATTTAAATCGCTAATCCTGGATCGTTGCAAAATAGATCAAAAATTTAAGTAAATATATAAATAAATATATCCCTTTTTTAACCAAACAAAATGGCTCAATTTAAGTCCAAACCACACAAATGTGTGAGTAAAAAACCATAGTATGTAATGGAGTTTTTGATAAAAAATATCACTTGATTTGAAGTACAACCAACACAATTGTGTGTATAGTTATAGTGTTTTTTCGGGCGAAAATAAGTTTGAAAGTAATGAACAAATGTGTATGTTGGATCAAAAAACATACAAAAATAAATTTTTGACATGGTACTTTTCCGTACCCACACAACTAGTTATTAAAACCGTAAAATAAAATTGACTATTAAAGGCGATGCCACATACACATTTCTACGGACGACATCTAAAAAGAGATTTCGCATTTACGAATTAATTAGAGCATATTTTTGACTCAAATCAATGAGATAATATGTAAAATATCTCAAGTTAGTAGCTAAAATAATAAATTTGGAATTATTTAATAATTTTAATTGATAAATTATCAATTTTCTATTTACCCGTTCCTAGAAATGATTTTTTCTCTGAATGGTATAATTTTACACGTGAACGAACGCACAAAAATCTAAAGGCGATGCCACATACACATTTCTACGGACGACATCTAAAAACAGATTTCGCATTTACGAATTAATTAGAGCATATTTTTGACTCAAATCAATGAGATAATATGTAAAATATCTCAAGTTAGTAGCTAAAATAATAAATTTGGAATTATTTAATAATTTTAATTGAAAAATTATCAATTTTCTATTTACCCGTTCCTAGAAACGATTTTTTCTCTGAATGGTATAATTTTACACGTGAACGAACGCACAAAAATCTAAAACGATTTCCGAACTCATCAAAAAATTTTAAACGATTTTTTTCTCTGTTGTCTGTGAACTTCAACAAATGTCAAAAAATTCCAAAACAAAATATATATTAATATAAATATATACACTTATATAAATATATACACTTTGGATAGAAATGGCGGTATAAACATTCAGCTCAAAACAAAATATAAAGAATTGTTGTTGTAAAAATCGTCTGTATTTTTTTTTTGGTATGTGGCGAGGCAAAATAAATTTACGCACGAATCGTCTGTTATTAGATGTGTATGTGGCAACGCTTTTAGGCGATGCCACATACACATTTCTACGGACGACATCTAAAAACAGATTTCGCATTTACGAATTAATTAGAGCATATTTTTGACTCAAATCAATGAGATAATATGTAAAATATCTCAAGTTAGTAGCTAAAATAATAAATTTGGAATTATTTAATAATTTTAATTGAAAAATTATCAATTTTCTATTTACCCGTTCCTAGAAACGATTTTTTCTCTGAATGGTATAATTTTACACGTGAACGAACGCACAAAAATCTAAAACGATTTCCGAACTCATCAAAAAATTTTAAACGATTTTTTTCTCTGTTGTCTGTGAACTTCAACAAATGTCAAAAAATTCCAAAACAAAATATATATTAATATAAATATATACACTTATATAAATATATACACTTTGGATAGAAATGGCGCTATAAACATTCAGCTCAAAACAAAATATAAAGAATTGTTGTTGTAAAAATCGTCTGTATTTTTTTTTTGGTATGTGGCGAGGCAAAATAAATTTACGCACGAATCGTCTGTTATTAGATGTGTATGTGGCAACGCTTTAACTATTTTGTGGTGTTCTCTTTTAATATGTACTGTTGTGCGATGTACTCTTCCGTACCATGTACTTTAGTGTACCATGTACTGTTTTGTGATGTACTGTTTTAATCGGTCCTGTTCCGTACCATGTACTCTACTGTACCATGTACTGTTTTGTTATGTACTGTTTTAATCGGTCCTGTTTCGTACCATGTACTTTAGTGTACCATGTACTGTTTTGTGTTGTACTGTTTTAATCGGTCCTGTTTCGTACCATGTACTGTAGCGTACCATGTACTGTTTTGTGATATCCTGTTTTAGCACATCCTGTTGTGAAATGTGTCGTTTCGTATGAGACCCGTTTGAGACCTTTCGGGCCACCAAAAATTAGAAATTTTTAGGTTATGCCAAAATGTACAACCATAAAATTTTACTATAAAAATGAAATAAAAAATCATTCTTTTCCTTGTCATTGAATTTTAAGATATTTTTGTTTTGTGTTGTATCAGTAAAAAAATTAAGGTTTTCGTTGAGTTTCGTCGAGTTAATAACATGGCGACGATAATCCCTATCGTTTCCATTATGCTAAAATTGTTATGACAGTTCAGGCGGTGTTATGTTTTTTGTCAGTCTTTTTATATTTTTATCTGTTTCGTGAATATTTTGATTATTACCCATGTTTATTTTAACTATATGTTTTCTTTATGCGACCAAGTTTTTTCTTCTGCAAAATGATAGAGAGATATAACATTGCCTTTTTGCACATGAGAGACAAGAAAAGACATATATCGCAACAAAATTTTGCGGAAGATTTTTAAGCGACCACACTGCACCAAAACAACTATAAAATCTTGCCATAAAATAAATTGGATCTGAGTATTTTTATGACAACATTTTTAAAATTAACAAAAAAATTTGTTTTCGTATTTATAAATGTTGAGGTTTAACACCAAAATAAAAACAGACGCCATAGATAAATATGTAAATTTCGGATTTGAATTAATTAAAAATAAACTAATAATAATGATATAAAAAAATTATGGCATTACTATATATATTTAGACCGGATAAGTGGTGCAGTGGTTAAAGCTTCGGCACTTGGACGTGGAGGTATTGGTGATGTTAATAAACACAACTCTGATGGAGTGCACAATTCAGCGCCGACCACCGTCCACGTCAATTTTACAGGTTGACATGGAGCTTGCAATGTGCAGGTGGTTATCATATTGTGTGAGTAGGTGAATAGGAGAATGGGTTAACGATGTGGCGTAAATGCGTGGTATCACAATGGGCCAAAAATGGCCTAATTGTCAACCACTGAAACCTAATCTAATATAATAAATTTCTTTCTTTCTTATATTTCCGAAAACATATTTATTTATTTCTCGCACATTAAACATTTTTATATAGCGGATGCTTCTTATTTAAATTCTTATTTAAAAATGTTGGTCGCATGTAAATACGAAAGAAAGACCACAAATATTTATTCCTATTCAGGATGGGAATTGCTTGCACCAAAGAAAGACCACAATGGTTACGAACTTGTCAGAACAGCAAAGCTTTTGTAAACTCTACATTTATGTTGCACGTGGTCTGGAGGGTAAAAACTGAAATTCAATTACCAAACGTCAAAATATTCTTAGATTTTTTTTTAGTTCTCTCTGTGTCTGTGTCGAGGTAGTAAGGGTAAGCTGGTTAAGGCGTTGTTTAGTGAAATTTATTTAATACATATTTGTGTTTTAATTATCAATCTCGTCTCGTTATATAAACATAACTCAATGTAATAGAAATGTTTGTTCGTCGTATAATACCTAATTTGTCCCAAAATCATATAAATAATCAACATCAATTCCGGTTCATTAGTAATGCAGTAAAATCATTACCTTCAATGGATGCGGTTCACGCGAAATCAAAAATTTTACAAGAGACGGCGTTAAATGAAGAATGTATTTTAGTAGATGATAATGATCGTGTACTTGGTTCAGCATCCAAACGTGATTGTCACCGGGTTTTAAATGGTAACGAAATAAAGTTACATCGTGCATTTAGTGTATTTCTGTTTAATTCGAATGGTGAGATGTTAATTCAAAAACGAGCAAAGCAAAAGGTAACTGTAAAACTTTCTCTGGTAATTTCTTTAAATTTCTCAGTTCTCTAAATATACAATATAGAAGACTTAAAAATAATTAAATCTAAAACAAAAATATAATATGATTAATCATAGATTACATTTCCAAATCGTTACACAAATGCATGCTGTAGTCATCCTCTCCACGAAATTGAAACGGAACGCGAAGAGCCTGGCGCGATGGGAGTACGCCGAGCTGCTCAGAGACGACTGCATTATGAGCTTGGGATTCCATACGAACAAGTAAGTTTACACTTGCTTTTTTGCATATTTTAAATTCCTATAAAATAAATTTTTAAAGGCCTGGCACCAGGCTCCAATAAAGCAAATATGTACATATTTTGTATTTAAGTTTCTCTTTCACATAAGATCAAACGATAGTTAATAATTTTATCAACGTAATACAATTAGTATGTTAAATTTTTCTACTCTTTTTGGTCGAAACTTTTTGGTCGAAATTATTTTACAATTGACTTTCTTATAATTTGTACGTTAATGAAATTCGTTTTCACTTTTCATAAAATACATAGTAGAAAACTAAAAATTTGCATTGCTTTGGTTAAAAATAGCGTTATGGCGGTTCTGTCTATTCTGTGGTATTACCATATAATACTTCCAGTGGCCCCATTCTGGTAATTCCCGGGGAATGAAAATTTTAAATTTTGTAGCAGTTTTATTCCCTTTTCCCCAATTCTGGCTTTTGGGAAAATTTATTCCCTATTTAGCAGTTTTGACGTTTATTAGTTTATTATTCCATACCTATTTTAGGACAGAATTAACTGGGAATAGAATTTAACGGAAATTTATTGTATTTAATTATTGCAATATTATGGTTGTAAATTTATACTGAAAACTGGTAATATCAATCCATTTTTTTACTTAATAAACAAAATTTATTTTTTAAGTAAAATTCTATTAAAATATCAATAAACACCAAGTAAACTATTTTTAGACATTTGTTTTCTTGTTTTATTGCGATCACGTGTCGACCGCGAATAATTAAATTATTTTCCCGTACATTTATTCCCCAATCGCCAGAATCTAATTTTTCAAAACCGGGAATTGGGGAAAATGTGCGGCAAGCAGTCGCGCCGAAAAATCGTCAGATATGTAAATCCACCTTTATTATTAGTGTTCCTGACGGCCAAAAAATGGATGTATCCAGCACAATGAGGTCTAACTACAACAAAGTCACAAACAAAGTATAGTTTCATATAAAATTTGATGAGGCTTCAACCATACAAAAATTATAAAATTAAACAAAATTACATTTTTTACGAAGCTAATTTTCATGTGACGTTCTTTCTAACCAAACCGTACTCGCCGTAAAATATGTAGTCATTCAGCCGTTCTATACGGGATGTCGAATGAAGCAGCTTCATTTTCGTTTACCTATGATACCGGTTTTATTTACGACTCGTTTTTCAACAAAAAATTTTTCTGTGCAACAGCTTCAACACAAATAGAAATAAAATAAAAAAAATGGCGTTATTTTACTTTACGTATACATCGAGAAAATCAGGTAAGGAGTATAAATTTTGAAAATTTTTAAATGCAGGATTGTTTATCACCAGTTTTTAGGAGGGGGAAGCTAAATTTTTCCGGAAAATTTTCTGAGTTTCCGGAAAATTTTTCACTTTTTTATTTTTTTAACTAAGGTAAGACGTTAATTTTAGATAATTTTGGCGTTAGGATTGTGTATCTAAAATTTGTATAAAGTACATGCCAAATTTTCCAAGAAAATGCATTTATTTTATTAATAATAATTGCTTCGTCAACCTTGCAGACACAGATCAAAGAGTTTTTATCGCTCTTATCGCTTCTTCTGATAGTGCCACAAATGTCAAAAAAATCAACTTTAGTAAATATAAAAATTTTGGAAAATGTTTTGATTTTCCGGAAAATTTTTCACTTTTTATTTTATTTTTTTTATTAATACTAATTGCTTCGTCAACCTTGCAGACACAGATCAAAGAGTTTTTATCGCTCGTATCGCTTCTTCTGATAGTGCCACAAATGTTTAAAAAAATCAACTTTTGTAAATATAAAATATTTCTAATGTAATTTTAATTCGTTGTATACCTTAGAGGATGGGGGCTGCCGCCCCCAAACCCCCGCTTTTCCGAAATTTACACAATTCTTCAAGTTTTAAATTCAATTTATAATTTTAAACTTGTTAAAAAAAAATTGAAAAAATTTCAAAATTTTCCTGGAAAAATCGTAAAATTTTCCCGGAAAAATCACTTGTACTGTCGAAAAACTCTTAAGATACAATTCTAATATCAAAACTTTTATAAAAATTATACATTTGTGCGTATTTTAAGTAAAATAATACGCAATTTTTTGTTTTTTAAAGTGAAAATTTTCCCAGAAAATGAGGTAATTTTCCGGAAAAATTTAGCTTCCCCCTCCTAAAAACTGTTGATAAACAATCCTGCATTTAAAAATTTTCAACATTTATACTCCTTACCTGATTTTCTCGATGTATACGTAAAGTAAACTTTAGCCAAAAAAATTTAAGCCCATTTTTGAGATGCAGATTTTTAGTCTAATGGCGAGTTTTTTCCAACCAAAAAGTAGATCAAATCGAAAAAAGATCAAATCTATCAAAAAATATAGATTTGATTTAGATCAAATCTCTGTCATTTTTGTGTTTGATAGAACGTAAAAAAATCAAATCTTTTTGATCTAAATCAAATCTTTTTGTTGGAAAGAACGTCACAAGATTTGATCTTTTTTCGATTTGATCTACTTTTTGGTTGGAAAAAACTCGCCATAAATTTTATTTTCAAGAAAGCAAAATAAAACAATACAAACATTTTTTGTATGTAAATATAAAATAAGGTTTTAAATTAGTAATAGAAAATCTATTACAATCGATTTTGAAGCGTAATGCCCGGTTTACATGAGAAAATTGTTTTCTTCTGCAAATTTTTGCAGGTAAATAAGAAAGAATCCGCTATATAAAATAATCAATGTGCCAGAAAGAAATAAACATATAGTAATGGCGTAATTTTTTTTATAGGATCATTATTAATTTACTTTCAATGAATTCAAATGCGAAATTTAGATTTTTATCTATGGCGTCTGTTTTTATTATGAATCCTCAACATTTATAAATGCGAAATAATTTTTTTCTTCTTGATTTTAAAAATGTTGCCATAAAAATACTCGGATCGAATATATTTTATGGCAACATTTTCATTTTTATGGTCATTTTTGCTCAAAAATTCTTCTGCAAAATTTTGTTGGGATATATTGCTTTTCTTGTCTCTCATGTGCAAAAAGTCAATGTTATATCTTATTCATTTTGCAGAAGAAAAATGTTGGTCTTATGTAAACCGGGCATAAAGGAGTGCATTTATGCAGTCATGAACCTGGGGTGGGATGTTGTAATATCACTTTTTTCGATACTATCGAAATTTACATCTCTTTCATCACGAATAAAATTTAATATTTTTCCATTTATCAATTGCGTTGTTTCTATTGCGATCTCCACCTATTCGAACAAAACATTATGTCGCTCTACTCTTATTCTATCACCTACGTTTTTTATGAGTGAAACTTTATCGAAAAACAAAAAAGAGATAAATAAACAATTTATTCTAGTAGCGTGCGATCGCAATATAGAAAGCAAAATTGAAAATCGAAATAGCAAACAATTTTATTTTAGGAAAAAGAGATATAATATTCGATAAATATCGAAAAAAGTGATGTTATAACATCCCAGCCCTGTATATTCAACAATATTTATGGCGAGTTTTTTCCAACCAAAAAGTAGATCAAATCGAAAAAAGATCAAATCTTGTGACGTTCTTTCCAACAAAAAGATTTGATTTATGGCGAGTTTTTTCCAACCAAAAAGTAGATCAAATCGAAAAAAGATCAAATCTTGTGACGTTCTTTCCAATTTTACACGATATAGTTTTGAAGCTTTTACCGATTCTGTGAATCTTTAGTATTTAAAATTTCTTCGAATAAAAACTATAAAGTAGGCCTTTTAAAATCTTCTGCCCGACACTGACAGTTGACAACTTATTTGAGTAGTCAGAATATTTTTAAGTTGTTCATTGGGGTAAAACATAAACACAATTTTAGACTGTGGTGCCGACATGTTATAACTATCACATTTTTCGTTTCGACGCGTTTTACCGTCATTCTGCGGTATTTTAAAAGTAATATTTTTACGAAATATTATTTTTATTTTAAACTATGTACCTTTTTCTATCGAAAACGCATCGAAACGAAAAATGTTATAGTTACAATAATATTGTAACATATTATATATCGGTAGTGGTTTATTTCTACTAAATTTCACTGAATCGCTATACTGTTTTTGTTGTTTCTTTTTAATCGTAATATGAACTATCATTCATATTGAGGTACAAAGGTATATTGCTACGGCTAAACGATCTCTGTAAATATTCTTCTACACCGTCTTAAAAAAATTGAACGTAGTAAAAATTACCAACCAGCAACCTTAGACCCCAAACACAATGAATAATTCTTAAAACGGTATGCCATAATGTATAATGTAAATAGAAGAATTATTAATGTTTATAAATAGAATTTTTATAGTTAGTATATGTTTGTATGATGTACAAGGTGTGCTCGGAAAGTAACTGGAATTTTTAATTTTTAATATGTACAGACTAGGTACTCTCGCTCGATTTATTACTGGCGAGTTTTTTCCAACCAAAAAGTAGATCAAATCGAAAAAAGATCAAATCTATCAAAAAATATAGATTTGATTTAGATCAAATCTCTGTCATTTATGTGTTGGATAGAACGTAAAAAAATCAAATCTTTTTGATCTAAATCAAATCTTTTTGTTGGAAAGAATGTCACAAGATTTGATCTTTTTTCGATTTGATCTACTTTTTGGTTGGAAAAAACTCGCCATAAGTTTCTGTACAGTGTCAAGCCGAATTTATTTGACTCTGTAGCAAAATTTTGTACAGAAAAATTTGCTGTAGAATAAAAATCGGAGAGAGAGCAAAAACAACCAATCAAATTAGCTAAATTGGTTATATTTTGGTAAACAAATTTCCCCTACATTTCATTTTGTAAAAGTTATTGCCCCTTCGGAATAAAAATTATTTATTCTGTCGTTAAATTTGCTAAAGGCAGGCATCTTAATAAAAATAAATTCCTAACTTCACTTCAAACTGCAGCAAATTTCTGCAGATAATTTTGCTACATAGTCAAATAAATTCGGCTTTAGCCAAAGGATATTTACACCCCGATTCTGAGCAAATTTTTTTGCCTTAAAGGCAAAATCAGTTTTTCATCAAATTTTTTTGCCTTAAAGGCAAAATCAGTACATGTATCACCACGTTTATTGTTCACAGTCTACTTACGCGCAGAATACGAAAAGTCTCATAATTAAGACTAAACTCAAAACAAAGACAAAAAGTCTAACCTAAGACCATTTTTCAGTGTGCTTCAGAATCGGGGTGTTAGCCAGAAAGGCTATTTTTGATTGTGTTTTGGTAGGATTGACGGTTATTTATTTGAATAAAAAATAGATCAGAAAATGTGTATTAAATTTTGTTATGAGAATGGAATAAAGTGCGACAAAGTTTAGAAATGATAAATATTGCTTTTGGTGGTTAGTCTGCTATGAGTACAAGGTTTTACGAGTGTTATAAGCGTTTCCAAGAAGGCACGTCACTCGATAAGTCTCGACATTGGCACACCGGCCAAATGGCACAGTGGTTAAAGCTTTGGATTGGGAGGTACAGGGTTCGAATCCCGATAGGGGCAGGATCCAAAGGAAATTTTCATCAACAGATTACGATCTGTGATTAAAAGGAACGCGACTACGAGCCCCTATCCGCGTAAACTCATGGGTCGACCCATCTTCCATGTCCAGTACTATAGGCTGGCATGGAGCTATGAAACGCGCAGATGGTAACTTAAATCGGTCCTATGTAAAATTGTTTTTAATTAGGCAAAATCGGCTGAACAAACTGAGAATTCACATCTCGGAAACTAGTGGCGCAGATTGTTTAGGACTAGGCTTTTCTGAATCCTAAAGATACGTAGTGTACCGGTTTACCCAAGTTTTCCTATATTTCTAAATGGTGTCAAATCCTTCGGGAAATTGTTTCCAACGGAAAATTGATTGTGCACCGTTATCTGCTTCACATTCACACATTCATTTTTTGGCACTTTCATTTTAGTATAAAATACGAAATAATGTTAAAACAATATACTATTTGTGTACTATTTTCTAAGTACTCATGTGGAAGATTCTCACTGGGAGCTGAAATATTCGTTTATGAATTACTCATAAATACTCGTCCATAGGTAATTCCCCGTTATTAATAACGAACGTTTAATAAACATCATACAAACAAAAATATTTATTATTCAGGATCGATCAGTAATTATAGAATAATAAATTTTACCGAGTGAGTTGTAGAGCTCTTAAAATAAATATATTATCAGTAAGACCATAGATTTTTCAATAATACTCGTAATAATTAAATTTAGGGATATTAGAGAACTCGGATTAGTCGTAGTAGGCTAAATCATTTGATTAACCGCTTGAGTCCCAAGCAGCGCGATCGCGTTGTTGAGATTTTATGTCGAGAAAACCCAGTACATTTCGAAGATTGTCGACAACTGACGGTGCGTTACCGATTGTCGAAGTCAGATTTAATGAAGCAAGTACGTCAAACAGCTCCTTTTAATGTAAATATTACAGTTTACAATAGGTTTGTCTCAATAGATTGCCTTTTCATCTCATTCATTTCATCTTCCTCTCTCATTTCGAGAAAACGCGGTCGCGCTGGTTGGGATTCTTCGACAGTGTTTTTTCAATACCCCCTTGGACTCAAACGGTTAAACATTTGGAGGTGTACCAAAGTAATATGTAATCAAAAATAATATTGCAAAACAATTTTTCGAAAAACTTTTTCTACCTGCTTAATAATGAATATTGTTAAATGTATATTTTTTTTTTTTTTTTTAATCCATGCCATCTGTTTTGTGGCCGAGCACTCCCTGCTCTTTCGCGGTTTATTTTTCCGTCTTACTTTACGCATCATCTGCCAAATCGAAGACGTACGGCTATAGGGCCGATTTAAGTTACCATCTGCGCATTGCATAGCTCCATGCCAGCCTATACTGGACATGGAAGATGGGTCGGCCCTTGAGTTTTGCTCGCATATAGGGGGTCGTAGTTGTGTTCCTTTCTAATCACAGATCGTAATCTGTTGATGAAAATTTCCTTCTGCATCCAACCCCTATTGGGATTCGAGCCCGGTACCCCCCGATCCAAACGCCAAAGCTTTAACCACTGCCATTTGGTCGGTATATTTTTTAAATTATCTTTATTTGCCCTTCTTCAGAAAAAAAATTACAGTTGATTCGTTGAATAATAATACGAATGTAAATTTTTTTTATCTTTACGACGAATAAACTCGACATTATGCGAAAATTTTTCGACATAAACAGTTATAGCAAGTTCATTCGGAATTACAACAAAAAGTTACCCGGGTTTTATGTAAATGAACACGAAAAATATTACCCGACTTTTGTAGCAGTATTGGTGAAAAGAAAGACAAAAAATTGTTTATTGTTAAAAATGTCAGACATTTCAACTTGTTAGCATCGGTATATAATTATTATAAAGCAAAATACATACTATTAAAACATCAATAGTGTCTTCCGTGTTTCAATTTTAATAATTTATTTATTACTCAATATCAATAATTTTTAATCACTTTGGACGGCAGTCCAAACGAGTGACGAAAGCACCTACTGTGCTGGAAGTCGAACGAAGTATATATACAGCAAGTTTCGAACTTTTTCCCTTTGAGGCCGCCAGGGTCATGTTATATACCATTGGAAAGGTCTTGAAAAATAAACCCAAATAATGTATAAAAACATAAATTTCTTCCAACATTGAGTGGAGATATGACCTTCCGAAAATTGCCCCAAAAAATCAGTTTTTCGCGTATAACTGCCCCAAAAAGTGCCCAATTATTTTTTAACTAGCAAATTATGATTGTAGACCTCAATACCAATTCAACGACACCTCAAACGTCGTAAACGGATGATTTTAACCAAAGTTATGACATTTTTAAATTTTTCTATGACGTCACCATATAATCTTGCTTTGGTATATATGTTTGTTTGTTTGTTTGTTTGTCCGTACCTCTTTCATTTGATCTCATATTTTCAGGGTTTGTAGTACTTGAAAAAATAAGCAACTTTTGTTCTACAACTTTTTGATTTAACCGCCATGTTGGCCGCGGCCAGCCTCTGAACGGCCATTTTTGGCCATTTTGTCACGCCCACAGCGCTGAACCTGTTCGACATACCCTGGACATATGCATATCGTTGGAAAGGTATTGACGCCAGCTATCAAATAGCATAAAAAAAATTCAAAAAATTAGGGTGGAGGGTCATTTTGGCCAAAAAACTGAAAAATGCGAAATCGGCTGGCCACATTCGGCCAAATTGCTAAAAAATGAGCCCAAGACTTTTGGTTCATATTTTCAGGATTATTAGCCACAAACCTCACCTACAATATGACATCAACCGTTTGTCCCAGAAAACTCGTATGTTTTAGATATTGGCCTCCATAACTTAAAAGCCACCCTAATTTTTTGCAAAATTTCATTTTTTGGCTCAAATGCACCCTAATATCGGTCCGTTGCGGTTCATAATGATAGTGAATCAACGTATTACACTGAAACAAATATATAAATACATCATATTATTATCATTGCTAAGAGAATTTTTACCAGTGACCCTGTTTTCATAACAAAAAAATTAAAAAACTGACAAATTGATGTGATCGAAAAAATCACTAAAAACATTGAACATTTCACAGTCTCCTTGCATTAAATCGATACTTTTTTAATCTTTATGATGATTTCTTTAAAAAAACAGATCTTATCTAACCTCCCATCGCATGAAGATGGAATATCAGCGAGAATTTCTACCAAAAACACATGCATCTGATCTAAATTTTTACTACTCTGTAACATGCACTAAAAACTAAACTACAAATGTTCAGCCGATAGCCTACGAGAATTGGGTGTGTAATAAGATCACACCCGGCATGACCTGTTTGTGGCATGTGGTAAAGGATTCTGAAATAAAATCTACTAAAATACTACAAAATGAAGATTGAAAAAATGCATGCAAAATAAAGAAATAGAATCGTCTACCACACACCAGAAACAGTACACCAGAACGTAGGCTATCGTCCTGAATATAATGAAAAAATACATATCTGAACCTAATGATGAGACCTGATCCTACTACTTTTCAACATGGGTAGTGCGGTGTAGGGTGGTGCGGGTGAGATGTTTGAGTGTTTAAATTAGATAGTGGGTCGAGAAGGTAGTAATGTTTAGGAGGCATGGTTTGCGATTGATTGGGGTCGGTTGGGCTGGGTGTAGATGGAGTTAGGTGGGTGTGGGTGGATATTTGTGTTTGTGATATTTGAAATACACAAACCACACTGCATAGAACCTCTTTTTCTTAGACACGGAATAATAATACTGTTAATACTATATAGGCAACAAAAATGCTTATAAAGTTCGGTTCCGAACCTTTCCCGTCTTTTTTATTTCATTTATGTAGTCACACTAACGATTTCACTGAAAATTTGTTTCAGTCGAAATTAAAACCAGTATCATAGGTAAACGGGGAAAGAATAGAAGAAAGTTATAATTTCTGTGAGATCAAGTGTGGAATATAGCATTTTGCCTCATACACAGACGCACGCCACTGGAGTGACGAATATCGAGAGAAGAAAAACGAATCATGCACACTCCGTAACATACAGCCGACAGCTGTGTGAAAGTATGCGTAATTCGTTCTTCGCCTCTGGCTATTCGTAATTTCAATGCCGCGCGTCTGTGTAAGAAGTCGTATTCATACGTCGGATAAAAATCTCAGATTTTTCTATCCCAGATTTTTTTTCAACTTTTTGTATGAAAATAGCGTGTCTGTTGTATAATTTACGTGATGTAATTGGTTAAAACGATGGAATAGAAAACTCCCGGATTTTTATCTGTCGTATGAATACGACTTAAGCCATAATAACACGTAGCGGCCAATTGTGTGCTATCGAGTGTGTGTGAACTGTTTTGACTGACAAACAATAAAACGAATCGCAATTCAATTCATTTTCAATTTGCCGTGCCAAAATCATTGATATCAAATAAAAAACCTCTTAACGAGGTAAATGTTCGAGTGACGAAAGCCGAATTCAATTCACAAAATTTCTGATATCAAATTTGTGCCGAAAAAAACAATTGCATTCGATTTGTCAACGATTTTTCGGAATGTTAGTGCATTCGGCGCGTTTGTTTACATTTTTCTTTCTAGCTGTCAAAAACAACAACTTGCCAACGATTTTTCGGAATGTTCAACAACAACGCGCTGAATGCACTAACATTCCGAAAAATCGTTGACAAATCGAATGCAATTGTTTTTTTCGGCACAAATTTGATATCAGAAATTTTGTGAATTGAATTCGGCTTTCGTCACTCGAACATTTACCTCGTTAAGAGGTTTTTTATTTGATTAATAATATAAGAAATTATATAATTTCGCATATAAAAGAAATGTTGTTGAGTTTGCTAAATCACAAATCGAATGAATGAGTCATAAATTGATGAAAAGTTTTGAAGGTGCCCGTAACAATCCGTTTCAATTTCGACATTTGCAGTTGTGTCACAATTTGGCGGATTTAAGTAAAGTTCCGAGCCCAAAGGTCGTGTTAGCTCCGATATTGAAAGTGGATACGCACGTGATTTGTTTGTACAATGAGCTTCAAATTCTAATAACAGTATTATTCTAACGAATCGTCCGCGCCTGGGACTATTGCTCGCGATTTAATAGAAAACGGTTTGAATGGGCGTAAAATTATTATACGAACAATATGCGATAGTATAAATATAAAATAAAATATGTATTTTATTTTTCATAAAATAAAGACAAAAATGGAAAAAAAAATTTGATGTAATCCAGTCTTGTCCGATCTAGCCAATCCAATTATTTATTACTCTACCCTTCACTATTCAGCTTATTGTGGTAAGGGATTACAATTTGCGCCGTGCATCGGTGTGATCATTTTACGGTGGCTACTAAATTCATTTGTACCAGCTGGTCGCCTATATTTGCACCTTTCGAATCCATTAGTAGTACGTCCAAATCGCTTAAATTATTGCTGTAATATTCATTCAAAAATTAAATGGAGATAATTTAGTGATTTAAACAAACGATCTACTCACATGACTACAGCCGTCAAACGCTTATTTAAAATTAAGTTTTCAAGCACATCTAATTTACGTTTATGATTATCCTGTTTTACTGTAATATTAGCGATGTGGCACAGAATCGCTTGAAATGGTAAGATGATCGCATCGGCTGTCCCATTTCCGAATTTTATTCAATGTAATAAATCCGCAATTACATAACATTTTAATACACAAGATATTTTGAAAATACGTCGCACAAAATTATAAATTGTTCTCACAATTTTAATACATCTATTAAATATTAAAATTAATTCGAAATTAAATTGTACAAATGGCGCGGTGTCTTTGTTTTGATATTTATGTTGTGACGTTTACTTTTGTATATATGTATGCGTAAAAATCTGACAAAAAATCGCGATTTTTTAAAGTTAACCCGGGTAATTTTTCCGGGTAAGTTTTTTTTTGTAAATGAACGTGTTATGTCAAAATGTTACCCTGACAGTTCAACCCGTGTAAGTTTTTTTACCCTGACAGCTAAACCCGAGTAAGTTTTTTTTGCTTGACATTTCGAATGAACTCACTATAACATAGATTATAAATTTTCGTAAAATTCGTATAAAACGAATTAAATTCCAATGTCTTGATTGTATTTGTGACTTAACATTGCCTCAATGTAAAATCACAAATACAATCATGACATTGGAATTTCAATCATGACATGACATAGAATTAGGTGACCTTCCATACTTGCAGTTTTACAGATATTTCGCGTAATATAGTTTTGACCGGACAAAAACAGATTATTAATATCATAAGATGATTTATAATATTTTTGATGTTTTTTTTCTTCTCAAGTCTATCTTACAGACGGTTAGCATGTTTTTGTTTGGACATTCTTTCATCTATAAACAGAGACGAATAATGTAAGTCCCGAAAAAATGTTTAAATCTGAAAATATAATTCATGCAGTTTTCGTTAAGTCCATTTCGAGTTAATAAAATAAAAGATAATTTTGAAATAAAGTGAAATTTTATTTATTTAAAAACCTAATTCATTTTGTATCCTTTGTAAATTTCAGAGTTAGTACTAAAATAAAACTGCTATTATTTAATATAACTTATTAAGAGTCTGAGTTGCTTTCTTCTTCTAAATTATTATACTTGATCGATCTATAGAAATCTTGATAATATTCTGGAATATAGTTTCCATCACATAGGGAAATTAAATCTACGTATTTAGGCCTTGGAACCGATATGGGCTCGTTAAACAATTTTTCCAAGCCGTTAAATTCAAAATTTAAGTTTTTCCTTCTGCGATTACTATTTATATTAGGTAATTCATACACAATAACCGTTTTGTATTCTTCCTCAAATTGGTGTTTATATAAAAATTTATTTGGGGCCTCGCTTGAAATACACATTTCTCTGATTTTAATCATACTAACTTTTTCTTTTAAAGTATTGTGATTAAAATTTAGTTTGTTCGAAAATGACTTAAAATTAAAAAAAATATTTTGAGTCATTTCGATAACATCGTACGGATCTCCAGTTACCTTTGCGTTTCTCATTAAGCTGTACCACTGGGCAGGTATGTATACTGTTTGATGTTTCTTCGCCCGTTCTATATTAGAGTGTACACTATCACTCTCGTTTTGTGTGTGTCCCTTTTCCAAATATCTGTGAGTAATTTTTATATTGAATTGTTTCGCCATATATGCATAACAGGTAAAAACGATCCTGTTTTTATTCTGACCGCTACAGTTGTTGCTCCAAAAAATAAATTCTTTTGCTCCACATTCAACAGCTTCTGACACAAATTTCCATAAACAACTGCTAACTTCGTTTCCTCCTTTGTTGGCAATGGTCTGATCCCATACGTTACAAATTCCTTTCTTGGTAGCAAAATCGTAGATTGTGAAATTGTAAACAGATAATTTTCCTTAATGGTATTATTACTGAGAGCAATTGCCTTATCATTATTTTTAATTTCACGCGCCTTCATTTTGTTAAAAATGTGTTCGTTATATTGGCCTTGATTTTTAATTTTATCGGATTCATTCATATTATCGAATGCGGCGCAATCGTTACACAAATCTTTTTTCGGAAACCCAAAACCCAAATTAAATTTCGTATTAAAAATATCGCGGTACTGACGTTGCGTTACTGGTGGACATGCAATATTATTTGTCAGCACCCATTTCAGAAATAGTCTGTATATCTTGGCAATGTTTAAACTTGAGTCTAAATATTCCCGCGTAATATTCGCTCTACAATAATGTGATGGTAGACGAGGAAGTGCATTTATATGTTGAGATACGATGTTGTTAATTTCATTTGTCGTTGGATTTTGTATGCGAGTATGAGAACCTCTAGCATCATGATTAACTATCCCATTATCGGATTTTAGTTTAAGTATCGCGGTTTCGACCCACTGTTGGTTGATGGCTAAGGTATTTAAGAACATAGTTTTGCATACTTTTATATTAGAACTTGTTATTTTGCAGGGTAAACGATATATTCTAGTGTAGGTTCGTTTTGTTGAGTTATTTAAATTCCTACAACTTTTTTTCGGTACCTCTTCTACGTATTTTAAAATGAACTCCCATTGTCTAGTCTTATTACCTAGGTTATAAAACTGATCGAAAATTATTTTTCTTTGAGTATCGTTAAATTTGGTGGAACATTGAGTTGGACAGTTTCCATCACACGCGGGCTGTAATTGTTTCGCAGGTACAGATTTATCACCTTGAACGTATAATTCGCCTCTTTGTCTTTTGGATCTTAAAATATTTTTGATCCAATTTTGCGGTTGCCTCTTTCTTTTCCGTGCGCGTGTGCTGGGCGGTGGCGTTTCCTTATCAATTACGGACGGTAAACATCGTTTAGGCGTAATCGGACTATGTACTAGTTGGCCCGAGCGACTGCTTGCAGTGTCTGAAGATTCTTATTTAAGTTCAAAATATATTAGTATAACTGAATGGTATGCATTTAATTAGTTAATTATTTAGTTGCTGCCGAAGGTTTACTACTAAGGCATACATCCTCATTACAACACACAATAAGTAAAACCAAAATAAAGTAATAGTTACCTTCGTTTTCAGATGGTGTGAAATGTGAATTCACGATCTTTATCACTATCATAAACAAACTCATCTTCTTCACCAACGCATAGAGTATTTGTTTCTTCGTAGTCGCCATCACTCATTGTGTTTATTACAACATTGTCTAATTCATAAAAAATATTAAATATAAATGTTATTGTATATGATAATGGAAGTAAAATGCGACCGTAGGTTAAATAACTTGTCACGGATATATAATATATCTCCAATAACTGAACGAAAAAAACAAAGCCCAACTAAACGTAATGATTACCTTTGCATACATATGGTACGGTAACTCCCCGATCCTGCTCAATATTACAAATATTGTCTTTATCTTCAACCAAATTATTATTTTCCTCATCGTTGACTTCAATTTCACTCATTGATTTTACTTGAGCATTGCCTATTTGATAAATAATGTTAATATAAAATTTATATTAATATTAAGTAATATTTAATATTACTATAAACTTACTTTTCTTAATATTATTTTGCTGTGCCAAGAGCACCATTAATTTAGACCTGTCCTTGTTTACGGTTAAAAGTATACTAACTGAAATACGATGGTTATATTACAATACTAACACACATGTAATTAACACAGGTGTTGTCTTTTTTAATATTAGTATTGCTAATAATACTATGAAATAAACGAGTTAATAAAACACACATCACTATAAAAAAGAATAAAAATGGTGGGAACAAATATATTTTTAATTTTAGGTTAGTTCCAATTAGAACTATTCTAAATTGTTTTAACCGAATTTGATTTAAAGATTTCACAATCTTTAATCTCCTAAGCGACGTATAGTATTACAGTTTTATTTCAGTTTACAATTATTTACTTAACAAAATATAACAACCGCACATAGTACATCAAAATACAAAAAAGTTCCATTCAAAATCATATTAAATTGTCTTAGTTGAATTAATTTATTAAAAGGATCCGATCTAAAATATACCAAGAGCAGTTTGCATAATCTGACATGGACAAATTTTAATGTTGATGCTTTATATCAACTACAAAAAATGTCATAATTACCACAGGAAATGTCACATTTTGATAATTTTTTAACAGAATATGAAAAAGACAAAACAGAACACGATGGCATAATCTTTCTAAAACATACTAACAGGAGATAGTATAATTTAGAATGTGTGAAGCGAATTTGGCTATTGGTAAATATTAATTCATAATATTATTAAAAAATTATGCATTCTAAATTGTGTTAAATATGTAAACACGTATAAAATGTGTACACATCTTATTAATAATGCACACATGTCCGTAGCTTTTTCAACTCGAGAAGGGTAATAAGTAGAAAGTTGATATTTGGCATGGTTTTAGGGTTCGGTGAGAAACGTCCATAGCCGTTGGAATTACACCGATAGGTTCTTCTTGGGCTGAGCTGTGGCGGATCAAAATTTCAGAAACTTGCCATTGAAAATACATGAGATTCAAAAATTTTGCAACATAAAAATACTACTTATTACAATGTTAAAAGGTTTATTAACCCCTTAAGGACCAAACCTGAAATATCTCGGGACATACGATATGTAGTTTAACAAAAATCGGTCCTTAAGGGGTTAATTTCTTTTTCGCATATTTTTTTTTTCATAAAGTATCACTATATATGGTATCACTCTTAAAATAAGTAGATGATACAAGAAGAGTAGAACGACATAATGTTTTATTCGAATAGGTAGAGATCGCAAGAGAAGCAAAGTAATTGAAAAATGGAAAAACGATAAATTTAATTTGTAATGAAAGAGATGTAAATTTCGACGAACATGAAGTTTCTGGCAAACCTTATAAATCCTATTAAACTTCTAACAAACGTTATAAATGTAAACAAATCTTGACAAATGCAAATTGACTCATGATGCAATTTAATATTTAAATTTAATTTACAGAAGTTCTGTAGACCATATTCTAAGTTGAATTGCAATAAAAATAATCTAATTAATCAAAACTACCAAAAATTAATTTAATATCAATATCGTGTAAAAACTTGTAACGTTAAGGTAAAAATATGATGGTTGATTATATCAATAAACAACGAATTAATAAGTCATAGACAGAAATATTAAAAAATTTAAGGTTTATTTAATTTGTCCATATTTCATACTTAAATCGTTAAAAAAATTGGCTACCTGCTTTTTAATATTATTAATGTATATTACATCTTGTAATTTGTATGTTATATTAATAACTATCGTTTATATATTAGCATTAGAATAACCGCGCATCCCCAATGCAAAATAATTTTTCCTTTAACTTTTTCCTTATGAAGAGCATACCCAATGAATAGGGAAAAGTCAAAGTAAAGCTAACTTCATTTTACAAAATTATTTGTTGTTTACCTGTTATTTTATATTATTATATTATATATTATTTATTACTTTTTCACAGGACACAAAATACAACACTAATTGTTAAAATACAAATATGCATTCAATATTTTTTAATTTGTGACAAGCAGAAAAACAACAACAACAACCGATTTTGCAAATGCGGTTTACTTCATTGTATGTCTCATAAGGAAAAAGTTAAAAGTTTGATAACATTTTTCATAAGGAAATCACCAACCTAACAAAAAAAATTTTTTTTTTTCTCAAAATTTTTTTCATACTTTTCTGTAAGGAAAAAGTTAAAGGAATTTCATTGGGGATGCAGTGTAAATTGCAGTCGAGAGTACACGATCAACGTAAACAATAAGAAGAAACAAAATAGGAATTTAAATAATTTCGTTTTTCTGTTTATAATATTTAAAGGAAAAATAATTTAATTCCTCGGAAAAATAATTTTGGAGAAACAATACATTTATAATATTCGATTTTTTTAAATAAAAGTTTATTGCACATACATCACAGGAAAAAATAAAAAAAATATTTTGTATAAATATTCATATTTGTTCGTCTTCCTTCAATTCCCATTTCCACATTTCTACTAAATAAATAATAAACCGAAATCAAACTAAATTCAAATTTATCAACTATAAACGCGAGTTTCTTCTAGTTCCTATCGAACATCAGCTTTCATAAAAAAAAATTATCTGCTGCTGTTTCTTTAACGAAATAATATTTTACATTATAATAGGCTCCTATAATTTAATAATATTCTTACTTCCTAGACTATATTTATAAATTGGGGCCCTTTTATAAAATTTTATCATTCTTAGATTTTTTCGATATCAAAACCAATCGATGCAAGAATAAATAAATAAAAAGTGCAACGTTGAACTAGTTTACGTCATCGACGGTATTCCACACTAAGAATAAGTTTATAAAACAAAAATGTCTAGTTCATACACTAGTTCAAGGTCGATTTTGTTCATATGCGTTTTTAAAATACACACTCATAAAGACAAGATAAAATTA